>JAHHUM010001154.1:0-379468 GCA_036173005.1 Crenichthys baileyi | reverse complement strand
CATGTCTGGTGTAAGAAGGATGGGAACTTTCCTATTCCTTTTCCCTCTTATTTCAATCCGCTGAAAATGCTGGCGAAGCTTTTGCTCCAACTCTGAAAGTCCGTCTGCCAAATCGGAGTGCACTCCTGATGTGTCCCTGAGGGTGAAAGCACTTAGAGGCATCTTTGATACTTCACTCTCTCTTCGGCGATTGAACAGGATGACTTCACACAGTCACATTGGCAAGTTTTGACCAGTTCTTTTTTATTGGTTTATTCCTAAGTTTGCCTTGGTATTCTTATCTGCAGTCATCAAGGTACATGTGCATCTTCTTGACATCATCAGTGAATGGAAGCTGCTAGGGAGTGTTCCATTTAGCTTTTTGCAGAGTTTGTAGGGCGCGTGATGACACAAGCACATCCCGCTTTTTCACCAAAAGACTTCTGGTCCTTCTCACATTCTCAATAAATTTCTCATTGTCTGACTCTGCCTTTTGTGCCTCACACTCAAGAATGTCTGCTATCTTTTTTAGAGAATGACCTAACTTAAGAGCCAAGGATGGGGTTTTGTAGGTGTTCTTGTCTTCATCAAACCCAGCAACATCCTTTACTGCTGCTATCACAAAGTTGAAGTTGGAAGGTTTATAAAAGTCTTCAATTTGTTTCACCTTTCCATTTATTTTTGCATGGTGAAACAGTCATCCCATTCCCATCCCATTTGTGTGACTTCATCTTGCATGGCATTTACCAGCTCCCAAACTTTTTTACTTACACCTTCAGGGACAGGCTATGCAAACGCACAGATGGACTGAACCCGACATCTGCCTGGCTTTTGTGTGCTGCACTTTTGTGAAAGTCTGCATCTGGACATGTGCCTCCTTAAGCTCTTTCTTTTAAGCAAAGCCTGACAATTTATGCAGTGCATGTAGTCACTTGCTGTCACTGGTTTGGATGTTTGTTGACTAGGCATAAGTGTTCCACTGCCATGTTTTAGGATCTCAATATTATGAGCCCGATTTCCCTTGTTCCTAATTAGGCCAAAATGCTGTTTTTGTTCTTCTGATTTCAAAGGCAAACTTATGGCTTTTGCTACTGCAGGTTCATTGCTATGTTTGCGCTCCAAGTGTCTTGCTATCTTAATGTATTTATTGAAATGTCTTGTTTCGTGCCACAGTTTTCACTTTCTTCAGTCGTACCGTCTGGGGATGTGTGAAACTTTTTTCTTTTGTAAGTCCTCTGTAATTTGTTTTGCTTCAATGGAATTGTATCTTCTGAATCACTAGATTTATCTGAAGTGCTCTCATGTTTTGATGGAGTATACTCATCTGAGCTTTCAATGCAGCTTGTAGAAGCCTCAGATTCCTCAATGTTTGCGAACTGGTCAAGGTGTTTCTTGGTTAGCTGAAGAACAAAAGAGCACAATATACACACAAACTGTTTATAGCTGCAGAATAAACTTATAAACTTATCCTTAACATGTTAACTTACATAACATTTATTTAAAAATCTTTTGATTGTCTTTTAAACCTTTTCCAAAACTATCCACTGCAGACAAAAAGGGTACATGTGAAGTGCATTTTTCTTTAGAAGAGTCAAGTGTCTTAATGATTATAATGTGCAAACTTACAAAAACACTGTCAGTTCTTGACAGAGGTGGAACAGCACAATCAGCATCAGATGTTTCTAGAATGGTTGTTGATAAGCTGCTGTCACAATCCAGATTTGGACTGTTGGGTTGGTAGTTTGGCTCAAATGATGCATTTCCCTCTTGATGTTTTCTTCTTGAGGGCTAAAAACACAAAGATATTCTGCTAAACTTTTTGAGGCATGTGGTTAATTATGTCATTATTGTGATCATGGCTGCAATTAAGGAAACTATATTAACATGTTTTGTTTGCCAAATTCAATCAAGTATCTGACTTTGTTTCCTAACAAAACTAATGCAGTGAGGGCAAAATCCTTTGGGTGGGAAGTGATGCCACCATTGCCTAAATATACAAATTTGCCTTCATATTCTTGACCTTGTGCTGACATATGCCATTGACTGTAAAGAAATATCAATATTTACTCATAACCCTGTCCTATCTGACCATTTTAAAAATAACCATTGAATTTAATTTAACTGAGCACTCCACACCTAAAGGAAAACTTCATCACAATAGATCATTGTCAGACAGTTTTGAACAAACTTTCAAGTATCTGATCCATTTTAATTTCCTCATTGTCACAGTGGAGGGCAGTAATTACATTTTTCCCTTTCACAATTTGATGTTCTTGTTCATAGTGTTACTTTCTCATTTTGTGTTTTATTAGACAACGCTTCATAGGAGACTCCTAAAACCAGGCTCCCTGGTTTAATTCAGAGCTGTGTACTTTAAGGCATAATTTTATAAAATTTGAGATAAATTGGCACTCTACACACCTAGAGAACTCCTACCTAATCTGGAAAAACTAGTCTATTATAGCATAAAAATAAAAAGACACTTTGCCAAGCTAGAACAGCTTATTTCTCATCATTAATAGAGGAGAACAAGAAAAAGAAGGTAATTATTCATAGGAGGCTGGCTCCTTGGTTTAATTTAGATCTGCGTACTTTAAAGCACAATGTTAGAAAATTGGAGAGAAAATGGCGCTCTACACACCTAGAGGATTCCTACTTAATCTGGAAAAATAGCCTACTGTTGTATAAAAAGACCCTTCGCCAAGCCAGAACAGCTTATTTCTCATCATTAATAGAAGAGAACAAGAATAATCCTAGGTTTCTCTTTAGTACAGTTGCTAAACTTACACAGAGTCATAGCTCTGTTGAGCCATCCATACCCTTAGCTCTCAGCAGTCATGACTTTATGGGATTCTTTTTAAATAAAATTGATTCTATTAAAATAAAATCATTGGAATACTCCTGAACTTGATTACTTCATCCTCTGTAAGTGAGACAGCATTGGAGGTAACTGTAGAACCCGATCTGTGTTTGGACTGTTTTGATCCTGTGGAGCTTCCTGAGTTATCAAAAATATTAGCTTCATCTAAACCTTCAACCTGTATGTTAGACCCAATCCCAACCAAATTATTTAAGGAAGTGTTCCCTCTGATTACCAGCCCATTCTAGATATGATTAATCTATCCTTAGTAAATGGATCAGAACTACAGGCTTTTAACGTAGTTGTAATTAAACCTTTGCTTAAGTAATCTTCTCTTGATTAAGATGATTTACTAAATAACAGACCTATATCCAATCTTCTAATCAAGTAGGTGAGCATTTAGACAGTAAGTATCTCTTTGAAGAGTTCAGTCAGGTTTCAGAGCTCATAGCACAGAAAAAGCACTAGTGAAAGTGATATTATATTCTTATGGCCTCAGATAATGGACTTGTGTCTGTACTTGTCCTGTTAGATCTCAGTGCTGCATTTAATCCAGTCGATCACAAAATTCTCTTACAAAGGCTGGGATATGCTGCAGGGATCAGGGAACAGCGCTAGGCTGGTTTAAATTGTATTTGTCTGACAGATTCCAGTGTGTTCATGTAAATAATAAATAATCTTCAAGCTTCAGGGTTAATTGTGTAGTACCACAGGGTTCAGTGCTTCGGCCAATTCTCTTAACTATGTATATGCTTCCAATAGGTCAAATTACCAGGCACCATGGGATACATTTTCACTGTTGTGCTGATGATACTCGGCTTTATTTATCTATAAATCCTGATTACCCCAACCAGTTAGACAGACTACAGGCATGTCTTGAAGACATAAAAACTTGAATTACTCTGAATTTACTGCTTTTAAAACGTAGTGTTTGAAAAATAAAATTGCTTAATCAGTCAATTAATGTGGATGGCATTAAATTGACCTGTAGTAATAAAGTAAAAAACATTGGTTTTATTTTTGACCAGGACATGTAACTTAGATCCCATATAAAACAGGTTTCTAGGATTACCTTCTTACACCTCTGGAATAATGGGAAAATAATGGAAAAATGGGAGGCAGATCCTTTAGTTATCAGGCTCCTCTCCTGTGGAACCAGCTCCCAGTTTTAGTCGGTGAGGCAGACACCCTGTCTACTTTTAAGGCTAGGCTTAAAACTTTCCTTTTTGATAAAGCTTATAGTTAAGAGTGGCTTAGGTTATCCTGAGCTATCTCTGTAGTTATGCTGCTATAGGCTTACACTGCTGGAGGACATATTGACCACTTTCACTCTCTCTGCTACATTCTCATGCCAATCTCCAATTTTGTGTTAACTGCTGTTATTTCAGCTTTCAATTTTGTTCTTTCTCAGTTTTTTGTTCCTCTTCCCAGAAGCTACACTTGGTCTGGGTCTGTGTTTAGCTGTTACACATTCCTGTACCCTGTCCCTCTTTCTAAACATAGATATTGTTGAGCTTTTATTGTGACTCACTGTATGTGCTGTTTCATCCTCTGAACTCAAACATTGGCTCAGAGTTTATCTGCTTAGCTGCTTCTCTTCTAGATGAAGCCACTGAACAAACTACTACTGCTTCTAATATTTTACTTTGCTTTAGCATAGAAAGTACTCCTGGATCAGTTCTTCTGTTATTTTCGTGTCTCTGCTCTATTCTCTCAAACCCCCAGTTGGTCGTGGCAGATGGCCACTCACACTGAGCCTGGTTCTGGTTCTGCTTCACGTTTCTTCCTGTTAAAGTGGAGTTTTCATTTCCGCTGTCACTAGATGCATGCTCAGTACGAGGGATTACTCCAAAGTCAATGCAAGCAACTGTCCACTGTTACTACATGCTCATCCAGGAGCAGTAAATGCTGCTCATTTCATCACTGACTTGATGCAATCTGCTGAGTTTCTTTAGTTTGACAAACCTTTTAACCAACTAGAATAACAAACTAATTCAAATGTATTGTTTGATAACTAGGATCAATTGTAATGTATGTACTTGACTTGGAATCTTTGATTCAATTGAACTGACTTTGTATTTAATTGCCTTGAGTGTGATGTGTTTAGAAATAAACTCAATTTAAATTTTGCACTAGTAAGCCGCAATAGTTCCCAGCTGTCATGCTTAGAGTGCACAGTCGTTGAATTTTCCATTTATAACGATGGCCAAAGGCATTGAGCAGAGATCCACTTGTAATTCATCGGGTTTTGTCAAAGCTTGGTGAAATCCAAGCTCAATCATCCAGATGATTCAGAAGGCCTTATGAAACAAGGACATGGGGGTCAAACTCTAACCAAATGAGAATTCACATTGAACACTGGTAGATATGAATTATGGTGGCCTGTGAGAGGACAGCGATGTTTGCTCAGGCAGCCATCCACTCCTCAGTTAGTTTTGCCTCAGTGGCATTGTCTCTTAAGGGCCCCTGACTTTTTCCCGAGGGTTTTAACCAGAGTATCACACAGCTTTTGAGAAAACCAAATAAATTCAGAGTCGATATTTGCTCAATAAATTTGGCCATCTTTGTAAATGGAAAATACAAAAAAAAACTACACATGTGCACTCCAGGCATGACAGCCAGAAAATGTTGCAGCCTACTGACCTAAAACTTTACACACCCATTCAAAACAAGTGGTCGCCAAAGGATTTTGCTCTTGCTGCATTAGTTTTGCCAGAAATACGCAAATGTCTTAAACATTTTGAATGCACTTCGTTGAAAGAGAAAAACAATTAAAAACTATTTTCATTAACATTTTAGTCAGAGAAGTAATATAGACAAGCATACACATGAATGACACATCTCACACTGCAAAAAATAAGCTACAAACTGACATGCAAAATATCAATGAGCTTTAAAAAAGTCAGTCATTATGAGAATAACTACCTATAACGTGATAACCATGGATTTTACATTTAGTTATCCCACCAGTGATTACCAAAGATTTCACTTAATCAAAAAACTTACTTTTAAGAGCTTTTACTGCCTGGCAGCGCATTCATCATGGCGCTTCCTCAAGATTGCCAATCTCTTCTTAAACCTGGAGGCTTGACTGAATGTTTAAACAAAAGAGAACAAAAAAATGTCATGTTACCCTGCTTGTCTGGAAATAAAAATATTCAAGCAGATTCATACAGTTAACAACAAAACAAGAAACTGAGACAAGAACATAGTGAGTTCAGTGAACCCTACTAAAATCCTCTGTTATCTTACCTGAAAATTAAATAAAAAATGTAAGTGCACAATTTGGATAAAATAGGTATTTTTTTTCATCCATGGATCCATTTTTGTCCTTTCTGTGTCATAGAGAAGCTAGTGACCATCCCCAGCTGTCACTGTGTGAGAGGCTGGGCACACCTATATGCGTGTAATTCCAGTTCAAAATTGCCAGTGTGCTGCAACTATTTGCACAGCTGCAGCTCACCGGCACTTTTGAGCTGGAATTACACTGTGCTGCTGGGGTTGATGGTGTGAGCACCGAACACAAGCATGACTGACAGATCATCTGTCTCAAATTCTACTGTCCGGAGATAGAGCCACATGTCTTTATTTCAAGTCACATAAAACCATACAGGGCACCTTTAAACCCATTGATAAGTTAACAAAGTTTTAAATATGGCAGCAAAACGTTTCAGTTGCTCAACAATTTACATTAACAAGCTAGCTAGCAAAACAGTTTGCTAACCTGAGCAGTTGGCAGGCAACTCTAGAAATGAAACAATAAAAAAGACAAATTCACTAACTGAACTTGGTACCTTGTTGCTGAAAGACAATAACTAGTAACTAGATAATAATTATTTTAAACTGTTGGTTGTTTATTACCTGCTTTGCTGTAATCTCTCTGCAATGTCCTCCTGCTCCAGGTGTGCTCTCTGCCATTGCTGAAATCTCCATGTGCAGCAGGGGGCGGAGCTTACAGTAGCCAAGCAGAGGACCAGTGAAGTCAGGAAGAGTGTATCTCCAGTGGGCTCAGCTCTTGCATTCAATTAACACACCCAGAGTTTGAGGATAGGAATACTCATATCAGGGACCGCAAAAGTCAGGAAAACAGTTTTTTCACTGAACCCAATACATTAAATAAAAATGTAAAAAGCACTAACTACTTAATAATATGTATTAATAACCTCAGTCCAACTTTAAACTAGCTAATTAGATAAATACCTATGTTTATTATATATATTTATATAATATATATATAATATATTTTATATATATATATATATAATATATATAAACTTTAGTAAATTGGCTCTGCTTGATAATTCTTCGGGCCATTATGATCAGCTCTTGCAGAACATTGCAGCAAAGTAATAGAAGAAATTCAGCCACTACAGCACCCAAAGCAAAATATAAAACTATCAATAGGGTACTGGAGGCATAGTAAAAAATCTTAAATATATATACTTGTTATATTCAATTTATCTGTATATCACCAATGCTAAACAAATCCCTAAAGCAGTTACACAAAAATAAGCAAATCCAATGGACTCCAATTGTACTCCTATTAAAACATATGTGATACATGTTGTAAATGTTGGTTATGAGTATGTAGTGAATATTACGGTGTATGCAATAATATAAAAACAACAAATCATTCATCTTCATTCTCTCACTCTGCATGTTTGGTTCTCAAAGATGTCTGGGTGCCATGTGAGCTCCTCTTTATTCAACTTCTTGTTCTTCAAGCTATCAGCTCTGCATACTTAATATTAATTACCTTGATTACCTGTCATGGTAGATAAGGAATGGATCATAGGGGCAGCAGCGTGAGCCGGCATGCCCAGACATCTCATTTTGTCCTTTTACTGCCACATCTGCTAGCTCTTGTGAGATGTCTCCAAGGCATTCCCAGGCCAGCTGAGACAAACACTCTCCAGCGTTTCATGGGTGTTTCTTGGGGTCTCCTCCCTGTTTGACATGCCTGGAACATCTCCCTAGGGAGTCCACTTTCAATGTGAAGGAGCAGTGACTCTACTCTAAGTCTCTCCCAGATAACTAAACTTCTCACCTTCTTTCTGAGGGACAGCCTAGCTACCCTGCAGAGAAAAATAATTTCAACTCGAGGTGCCTTTGTTCTTAGAGAGAAAATATTTTTGCAGAATGTGTAAGGCTTGACTTGAGATTAAATGCCCATCAAGGTTGTGCCTAGTTGGACAAATAAACACCTGCTGTTACCAGCAAAGTCTGTCTATCTCCGCTGTAAATCCAGACACAAAAGGCCACCTTGTTACAGCATGCAACAGTTTAGTGATCTCAATAAATATGCAGATATACTTGTGGTGTACCACCAATATATCACATGTCCCAGGACAATACAAAGGGTGGCTTTGTGATGGCTTTGTGATGTCAAGCCATCTCTTTCTCTGGTGTAGCAATCATCTTCACCATTTACACATTAGCCTTTTCCCACTTCTCTTCTTCTGCAGCCCGCCTTTACAGTTTTTAAGCATTCTTATTATCTTTTAGTTTGGTATTCTCTGATCTGCATTGCCCTTCAGTTTTTTGATCTGCATCATGTGGTGCTGCCTTTGGATGCAGAGGTTATTTCTTGATAGCATCAGAGATAAGAGCCTTTTAAATAAGATATTGAACAGTGATAGAGTCATCATCAGAAACTGCAGCATCAACAGAAATGTGTTTTGATGTGAAGGATGACATGCAGCTGCAGCTCTTAAATATGTGAATTCACAAACTGAGGGATTGGAACATTCTGGGGTTCTCTCAGGCAGCCATGAGGGGTCTGATGACCAATATATACTGTCAATGGCAAATTTGTTGGCTAATAAGTCTGCTAGATTATTTTGTTCTTTGTCTTTATTGTTCTTTGTCTCTATTGTCCTGGGACATGTGATATATTGGTGGTACATCACAAGTATATCAGCATATTTTGAGATCACTAAACTGTTGTATCCTGTAACAAGGTGGCCTTTTGTGTCTGGATTTACAGCGGAGATAGACAGACTATGCTGTTAACAGCAGGTGTTTATTTGTCCAACTAGGCACAACCTTGATGGACATTTAATCTCAAGTCAAGCCTTACACATTCTGCAAAAATCTATTCTCTCTAAGAACAATGGCATCTCGAGGACAAACCATTATCTACTCACAGGTGGGATTACTACGTTCCATTACCCATCTATATACACAACATAGACTTTAATAAACACAAATATACACATTTGACCATTTATAATTAATCATTAAGTATTTAAATTTTAACCCTACACATCAGAAACAATGGTGTCTGGACCCGCAGCATTTGTCCAAACACTCTGGAGAGGACATAAAAAAGACAGATTAGTAATCACATCTTGAATAGATTTAAAATATTCAATAAAAAAATAAAACTTCTGGTGTGCAAATGGTTACTGATGTGCAAAACTATGATGAAATTGCAGTGATAAATTAGGTGAAGTAAAAGTCATTTTAATAACATGCAAAGTTCCTCATAAAGTACTGTACAAGTTACCACTTGTTACCAATACTTGACAGGTGTGTTTTTTAGGGTTTAAAAACCATTGTGTTTCCACAAAGCAAAATGGCAAGGGAAACTGAGAGCATAGTTAAAATCTGATGACCAACGTATGGATATTGCATGATGCAGTGAGCTGTAAAGTAAAAAGGATGCCTGCCATTTGGGAATAATCTGCCCTTTGCCTAATGGGACTTTTCCCATACATTTTCTGTGCAGTGCAAATTAAACACTTTGTAACTTCCAGACCGAAGCAACTAGATGCTTCAACCTTACAGGATCTGTTAAGGACCAATAAAGGAAAGACTGTGCTAAATTTCAGCTTTCCATGTTGATCACAGCCACCACAGGGCTGCACACATTTTAAAATGAAGTGTTAATTGAGGCACAATCTATGGGGTTATTTATGGCTCATAGGATGAAGATACAGATGTGCCAGTCAGTACCACTTTATGCCCATTATAGCTCAACTTTTAGATGTTTCACACCTAATAACTACAAAGCAATTTGGCCGATTGGAACCAGACTTGGCACAAGACATCCTCTCTATAGTCCGTACCGACTTGCCAAAGTGCAGCTTTCTATCTCCTTCCCTCAGCTTGTTCAAATTAGCAATATCGTGGGCATTAGCCTCTAAGAGTGTTGGGCTAAGTGTCGCTTACCCAGAAATAGGTGCTTGGACCTTGGTTTAGGTCTGTCCACCACCACCTGGAAAAGAACCAGACATCCAGGGTAGATGTTGACCCAGAGATCCAGGGTATATTTTGACCCCTATAACTTTCCTCCAGAAGCACATAGATATTTAAAACTGACAGGATTCTTTAAGCGTCTACAGGGGAAGAAGCCTGTAAAATCTCAGCCCCCCACGTTTATCACAGCCCCGGCTGCAGCCGCACAACTTTTACAATAGAGTGTCAATGGGGGCACAAGGCCCAATCTCCAGAGTGAATTACAGCTGGGAGGATGAACCCAGAAGGACATGGATGGGCTCAATTTTTTCGTCTGTGTCTTTCCTTTCCAATGGTGCCAAGCATGCCTAGAACAGTCATATGTGAAGTAGAAAGCCAAACACAACATACACTACAAAGTATTGCAGTGCCTGCCAATACCATTTTATGCCCTAACTGAAACAGACCTGTGTCTGTTTGAAGCTTTATGTGGGAGATAGCAGTAGGCTATCAGCACATGGATGGGCTTCTCTTGTTCCTCTCAGTCTACCCTTTCCGATGGTACCAAGCATGCCTAGAACAAAGGCCTCTACACAAAGCAGGACAGCCTCATGCACTTTGATTTCAAGATGTTTTGTTCCCCCTAACAAGCACTTTCCCTCCTGATTCATGTTTTTTGGGGTGTTTGCAGGAGACGAGTGGGTTGCAAAGACACAGGTAGGCTGCTCTCGATTGTCTAAGTCTGCCCTCCCTGACAGTACCAGGCTCGCCCACGACAAATGTTGTGCGACGCAATGCCAGAGGGTAAAACAAATTGAAAATATCCCCCATCCCTTGCCCTAATTGGCAGTGAAGCTTGTTTCTCTCCTCCCTCAGCCCCCCAAGCACCCAGAGAGCCCAGAATCCCAGGGTCCTCTGGTCTAGAAGCTTAGTATGTCCCTGTGCAATTTGGTGGCTGTAGGTGCTTGTTAAATATAGTTGGGGCTTCTTTCATCCTGAAAGATCCTCTTTGATGCAGCTTAGAGCCTACCTGCAGACTTTGGGGCTCTTGGAAGACCAAATATTTCTAGGACACCTAGAAGGCAGATTTTCACATATGTTGTTCTGCGTGTCGTCCTAAGTAGAACAATACCTCCCTGGTGTCTGTGGAGCATTTCTACTCGCACTACTGGGGGGCGGCTGATCGGGCCCAAACTTGCCATCTGACTTTCTCTATAAAGTACCTACAGTTCTGCCAAAGCACAGCTCTGTAAGGCTTTCCCATGGCTACTTCTGATTAAAAACGACCCAAGCATAAGCTGCTAACAGCATTGTGTTAAGGATGACCGGTAGATGCTACTCTGCGAGTTTAGTCCAACTCCTCCACTGGGAAGTACCTTAAGAAGGCATACAATTGCATAGGGTCACATCAGATTGTGGCCGTGTCCTCCTCTCGCAAAGACCAAACCTCACAGAGTCAGGGAGGCTTGGAACATAGGCATAGGGAGTCATATTTGGGGGGGTCTGGAGGGTCTGTTGACCATTAGTGGGATGTTGGTGGAGCCTCACACAAAGTACCAAGAGTGCCCATTACGTACCACTCTATGCCCCTCTTTAAACCACTGAAAGAACTCTATATAGGATCGTGCCGGCATGATGAGCAGGACAAGACCTCTGGGCCATGCCCCAAAAAAATGCCACTTTATGCCCCTTTTCCCTTGGGACAGTCCAAGCTAAAAAAAAATTTAAAAGAGTGGGTCCACTTGACAGATGGTCTGTGGGAGGTCAAGGCTTTGACCCACCAACATGTGGGTTCACACTGGTACATGTGTTAAACACGTTAAATATAATTAAAAATTGTTAATTATAAATAGGTCACCATACATTTAAGAAATAAAAAATGTAATCTTTGGATTAAGCTTACCATTTATCAGCTCTCAACAACTGAAAGAAGAAAATTATTTATCACAGGGATTTCTTGTCATATACAGTGGGTTGTAAAAGTTTTCATACCCCTTGAACTTTTCCACATAGTATCCCATTACAACCACAAACAAATATATTTTATCGGAATTTTATGTGAAAGACCAACACAAAGTGGTATACAATTGTAAAGCGGAAAGAAAATTATACTTGAATTATACACAAAGATTTTTTTAAAATAAATAACTAAGAAGTGCTATTCAGCCCCTTTACTCTGAGTGCAACCAATTGCCTTCAGAAGTTGCCTTATGATTGTTAATGAGAGAGAAATTGAGAGAGTCCACCTGTGTGTAATCTAATCTCAGTACAAATACAGCTGCTCTGTGATGGTCTGTGACAGCATCATGAAGTCCAAAGAACACACCAGACAGGTCAGGAGTGAGGTTGTGGAGAAGTTTAAAGCAGCCTTATGCTATAAAAAGATTTCCCAAGCTTTGAACATCTCATGGAGTACTGTTCAATCCATCATCCAGAAATGGAAAGAGTATGGCACAACTGTAAACCTACCAAGACACGGCCATCCACCTGAACTTACAGGCCGAACTAGGAGAGCACTGATCAGAGATGCGGTCAAGAGGACAGTGGTGACTCTGTCCTCTTGACCCTTTAAGTACCGCCATAGCGCCGGCGCTATGTTGCTGGCGCGGCCGGAATAGTATTACCGTAACTCCGTGAAAGTTCGCGCAATCTGTAAAATTACAACGCTGACAGAGAGCTGAGAATCACTGCTTCCTGTCAACATATAATCTTGGGTGTATATTACGGTAATTTTAACACTACCGCGAAAACCGCAGCTTTGAAAAAAGACGAGAAAGGGAGAAAAGGAGAGAGAAAGAATTAGGAGTAAGCTAGCGTTAGATAACGTGATATAGGAGGTTTTCTGTGCGTTTCTGATCGTTTCTGTGTGTTTCTGCGCGTTTCTGGTTGTGTCTACATTTTATAACAGACATATAATGTATGGAAGACCAGCAAGGACTGTAAAACGGCCGCTACGGTTCATAGAGGAGGAGAGTGATGTGGAGGATTCCTCTTCTGAACTGAGGTATGTTGTTTTTAGCATAAATTGTTTGTAAGATTTAGAACAAATTTTGTGTTTAGCTCAATTTTATCATTATAATTTTTTGCTAGAGAGTGTTTATGTGACATAATGTGAGACACATCTATCATTTGTACATATTACAATGATGGAAGTCACTGTGTTTGCTGCTACTGTAAAAATTCAAGATTTTCATTTGTTATCCATTTTACTTTCAGCACTTACCCCACTGATGAAGAGTCCTCCAGTGACAGGTACTGACATTGTGCGTTGTATATAATTATTTATTATGTGTAAAATGAGGAAAAATGAAGCACTTGTAATTGAAAAAAACTTTTTCAGTTTGGAGAAATTCAAGCATACACTGCAAATGATTTTGAGTGTGAGACTTGACAATTTTTCCAATTTTCTTCCATCAGTGTTCTCTCTTCTGATGAGCAGCCATCCTGCAGTGGTCCCAGCCATGGTGACTACATCTCACCACAAGGGAGAGGGAGATGCAGAGGCTCTGCTCACAACTCACCACCACATCAGCGATGGAAAACCATGGACAACCCTGATGAGGTAGTTCCTACACCCCCTAGATTCTTCCCAAAACGGCCCCCTGGTGTACAGTTCCCTCTCAACCTGGGTATCCCCAGCCCAGGTGAGATCTTCTTTAGGTTCTTTGATGCAGAGGTTCTCCAACATTTGGTTGAGTACACCAACAAGAAAGCAGTGGCTAACCAGGAGAAGGGAAAGGCATTCCTTTGGACACCGGTTTCGACTGACGAGCTGAAGAAATTCATTGGTCTGCTGCTTTACATGTCTGTGGTCCACCTGCACAAGCTGAGTGACTACTGGCGCCAAGGGACAATTTTTCATCAAGCTCACCCTGCAACTGTTATGTCCCGCAATCGTTTTCGGCTCATTCTGAGTAACCTCCACATGAGTGACCCAAAGGCAGATACAGACAATGATGCCAAGAAGGGCACAGAAAATTATAACCCCATCCATCGAGTCAGATCCCTCTTGGAGATGGTCCGTATCCGCTGCCTGTCCTTCTACCACCCTAAACAACACCTGGCAGTGGATGAGAGGATGGTTGCCACCAAGGCCAGACTTGGCATAAAACAGTACATGAAGGCAAAGCCAACAAAATGGGGGCTGAAGCTGTTTGTGCTGGCTGACGTAAATGGGTACACGGCGGATTACATCCTTTACACGGGGAAGGGCACCACGCCTGTCTCAGGAAAGGGTCTGTCCTTTGATGTGGTTGTAAAGCTGGTGAAGAAGGAGCATTTGGGGACTGGCTACATTATATATATGGACAGCTTTTACACCAGCCCTCTGCTCTTCCGCCATCTCATCCAGGAGGGATTTGGAGTTTGTGGCACATACCGGGAGGGGAGAATCGGCGTGCCAAAATCAAAGGAAAATCCGCTGGACAGAAGGGCACCAAGAGGGAGCATCAGATGGATCAGGGATGGTGATCTTCTGAAGGAAGAGCTGAAATGCTCTCGTCCTATCCCACCAGTCACCCACCACTACCCTGACCCCACAAGCAGTGGAAATCCAGCTTCCCAGCGTTCGACCAAGGGACGGCGTATTTGCAAACTTTGCAAAAGGTGCACCAGCTGGATGTGCAAACCTTGTAATGCACCACTGTGTCTGCAACCAGACAGGAACTGCTTCAAGCAGTTCCATATTGAACTACCAGCTGTGTAGATAGTATGTAGATAGTTCAAAGTTCTTTTGTTATAAATAAAGCGTTGTCATATTATTGTTTTTATTTTGACTTATGAATGTTAAAAATGCACTTTTTTCTCAGTGTTTGTAAATAGTTATCTTTTACGCACATGTAAAGGTTAATATTTCAAGTTTCAAATCAAGAGTTCATGTGCAATGTTAATATAAGACTTGAGAATGTTCATAACACATTTTATATATACCTTTGTAATGTTGTTTGGCCTAATTTTCGCCTATGTATATTGTTATGTTTTGTACTGTTTTTTGCACACCCAGAGTCCTAGACTCAAAAAATGACTTGTGATTGTTCAGAACATGTGTAGGCTCACATTTCAAATGTCAAATCAAAACTTCAGTAACAGTTAGAAAATTTATTCTCATAAAAGCCTTCAAAAACAAATTCGATTTTGTATTTTTCTTCTTTTAAAGAGCTGACAATTCCTTATAATATGCAAAAGTCATTAACCAGGTGTTGGAAAGTCAAGTTCAAGTACCCTTGGCAAGAGGGGCCAAAGTTCTTAGACTTGGGGCATCCCCTGGCCATTTTACAGCCATAATAGCAAAATGTGTCAAAATCAGCATTTTAGCCTTGGTACTTAAAAGGATAAACTGCATAGATCCACAGCTCAGGTGGGGAAATCTGTTCACAGGGCAACTATTAGTCGTGCACTGCACAAATGTGGTCTTTATCGAAGAGTGGCAAGAAGAATCCCACTGTTAAAAGAAAACAATGAGAAGTGCAGTTGGCAGTTTGCCAGAAGCCATGTTGGGGACACAGCAAACATGTGCAAGAAGGTGGATTGGTCAGACGAGACCAAAATTGATATTTTTGGCCAAAATGCAAAATGCTATGTGTGGCGGAGAACTAACACTGCACATCACTCTGGACATACCATCCCCACTGTCACATATGGTGGTGGCAGCATCATGCTCTGCTGTTCAGTAATTAACATAAAAGAAAACATACTTCAGGATCTAAACTAAAATGGTAATCATAAGTTTATATTGACTAAGATAATTCTTTTTGATAGGAGACTGATTTAGGTTTCAATTAAGAAGATTCAATTGATTTTTTTAAAATTTTCAAGCATAAAATATCAAATTACATAAAAATTGTTAAAATCGTACTGGACAGTAGCTTATATTTTTTTGTTAAATGTAAAGTTAGGCAACATTTGAGTTTCACACTTTCTCAGAGAATTGTCCCCACGGGTGCAATTTCACACACTGCAATGCCACCTACGACCTCTGGGGTGCAGAAGTCAAAACACACCTTGTCTGAAAAAATCCCACAGTGGGGTCCAAAGTTTTTTTTTTTTTTAAACTGCACCAGGCATATCAGCAGGCTGTTTCCTATTGGTTGGAAGGCTCGTACTGTGGTCCCCATGGGAAAAAATTGACCCCACGAGGTGAGTGAAAAATCAGGTTGTGGTTCCCAGAGTGTCGCAATAACGAGAACACACACACACACACACACATCTATGGATTAATATCTTTTTGAGGACTTTGCATTGACTTCCATTCATTTTCATTCATTTCTATGGCCTAAACCTGACCCGACCCTTGACCCATTGACCGTCTTCATAGGAGGCAACTACATGGCGGCCATTTTGTGTTGAGTACTTAAACAGAGGGTATGTCCCAATTCAGGGGCTGGATCCTTCGAAGGACCCGGTCTACGTGGGCTGGGTCCTTCGTCGACCGCTAAAACCACGGAGGTTGGAAATGAGCAGCTGCGAATTGGGACGGTCTAGCCTTTACCAGCTGTTAGCACACTCCAGCACATTTTTTCATCAAAAATTAATATTGAAAAGCTTATTTATTCTCAATCACACTCTCCAGCGATACAGTAAGGTTACATAAAATTGCGAATTTATTAAGGTTAACTTTAATATCACCTGTAATATCAAATCCATTTACATGAACAAATGACACAATAAATTAAAATAATACTAACATAAACTGTTAGAAATCACTTGTGTTTAACGTTCACTGTGATGACTGCCAGCGGGAGCTAAGTGCCGGGAATCAGGTCAGATATCTCCAGGTTTAGCTTGCCTCGCCAGCCATCCCGGCGGCTGTTACTACGGCGGGAGTGGAAAACTCCGAACACGTCGGAGCACGTTTGAAATTAAGCGATGTCTTGATAAATCAAACAGATATTTCACGTCTACACAGTTATATTCCCGCACTAAAAACATTGTAAAAGTTCATTTGTGTCACAGAAAGTGTAATTTTTTACAATTTACACAGCTTTTGCCGCTGTGGTCCGCCATGGCTGCCCCTGCTTGACCAATCCGCTCGACCCGCAATTAATCATGGGAAATGATGGACCGCGAAGGATACTCATGACCCATCCTTCAAATCGGGCAAAAGAAGAACACATTTGTCGGCCGCATTTCAAGAAGTCTCGGAAGGATTCGTGAATTGGGACAGCCTTTGTAACCGCGTTGTGACATAATCGTTCTACAAATACGGCCTTCGAAGGATCCAGCCCCTGAATTAGGACACAGCCAGTATGTACTGCTGTTCCAACACCTAGACATCAGTGATTAAATTTAAAAGGCAATTTCATAGACTTTTGCATATAGGCTGTTAGCACATCAGAACCAGACCCAAACTCCATCAGAACCAAGAGGAAATCTCCATCAGAACTAATTAGAAAACCTCCATCAGAACCACGTCCAAAATCCATCAGAACCAGGAACAAATCTCCATCAGAACATTGTATAAATCTTCATCAGAACCATATACAAACATCAATTAGAACCAACCAAACTATCAGAACCAGGTGGAAACTCTATCAAAACCTGGAACAAATCTCCATCAGAACCAAACCCAAACTCCATCTGAACAAAGGGTAAATCTCATTCAGAACCAGTTAAGAACCCTCCATTAGAACCAGGTCCAGACACAATCAGACCCGGAAAAAAAACTCCATCCGAACCCGACCCATAGTCCATCAGAACCAAGAGGAAATCCCCATCAGAACCTCAAAGAAACCTCGATCAGAACCAGGTCCAATTTCCATCAGAACCTGAAACAAACCTCGATCAGAACCAGACCCAAACTCCATCAGAACCTAGAGGAAATCTCCATCAGAACCAGTTAGAAAACCTCCAACAGAACCAGGTCTAAATTCTGTTAGAACCAAGAAGAAAACTTTATCAGAACCTGGTCCAATATCCATCAGAACCTGGAACAAATCTCCATCAGAACATTGTATAAATCTTCATCAGAACCATATACAAACATCAATCAGAACCAACCAAACTCTATCAGAAACAGGTGAAAACTCTATCAGAACCTGGAACAAATCTCCATGAGAACCAGACCCAAACTCCATCTGAACAAAGGGGAAATCTCTTTCAGAACCACTTAGGAACCCTCCATCAGAACCAGGTCCAAACTCAATCAGAACCAGGAAGAAACCTCTATCAGAACCAGGTCCAAAATGTCCATCAGAACCAGACCCAAACTTCATCAGAACCAGGAAGAAATCTCTATCAGAACCTGGTACAAATCTCCATCAGAACCAGTTGTAACCCTCCATCAGAACCAGGTCCAAACTCCATCAGAACCAGGAACAAATCTCCATCCGAAGATTCTGTAAAGGTTCACCAGAACCATATACCATGAACCATGAAGAAAACTCTATAAGAGCCAGGTCCAAAATCCATCAGAACCAGGAATAAATCTCTATCAGAACCAGGTGCAAATCTTCATCAGAACCATATACAAACCGCCATCTGAACCAGGTCCAAATCTCCTTCAGAACCAGGAGGACCCTTGTATCAGAACCAGGTCCAAACTCCATCGGAACCTGGAACAAATATCCATCAGAACCGGACCCAAACTCCATCAGAACCAGTTAGGGACCCTCCACCAGAACCAGGTCCACCAGAACCAAGAGGAAATCCCCATCAGAACTTGGTAGAAATATCCATCACAACCAGTTAGGGACCGTCCATTAGAACCAGGTCCAAACTCAATCAGAACCAGAAAAAAACTCTATCAGAACCAGACCCAAACTCCATCAGAATCAACAGGAAATCTCCATCAGAACCTGGTACAAATCTACATCATGACCAGGTGGAAACCTCCATCAGAACCAGGTCCAATATCCATCAGAACCTGGAACAAATCTCTATCAGAACCAGTTAGGAACCCTCTACCAGAACCAGGTCCAAATGGCCTACAGAACCAGGAGGAACCTTCTATAAGAACCAGGTCCGAACTCCATCAGAACCAGACAAAAATCTCCATCAATACCAGGAAAAAATCTCCATCAGAACCAGGTACAAACCTGTATCAGCTCCAGGTACAAACCTGTATCAGAACCAGGTCCAAACTCTATCAGAGCCAAGGAGATACATCCATCAGAACCGTGTACAGACTTCCACCAGAACCAGAAACAGATCTCCATCAGAACCATGTCCAAACTCTATCAGAACCAGGAAGAAACCTATATAAGAACCAGGTCCAAACTCCATCAGAACCTGCTACAGATCTTCATCAGAACCATGTAAAAACCTCCATCTGAACTAGGTCCAAAGTCTATCAGAACCAGGTCAAACCAATCAGAACCAGGAAGAAAGCTCCACCAGAACCAGGTCCAAATCACCCTCAGAACCAGGAGGAACCTTCTATGAGAACCAGGTCCAATCACTATCAGAACCTGGCAAAAAGCTACATCAGTACCAGGTACAACCCTGTATCAGAACCAGGTACAAACCTCTATCAGAACCAGGTCCAAACTCTATCAGAGCCAAGGAGAAACATCCATCAGAACCAGATACAGACTTCCACCAGAACCAGATACAGATCTCTATCAGAACCAGATTTAAACTCCATCAGAACCAGGAAGAAACCTCTAAAAGAACCAGGTCCAAATCTCCTTCAGAATCAGGAAGACCCTTCTAATAGAACCAGGTCCAACATTCATCAGAACTAGGCCCAAACTAAATCAGAACCAAAAGAAATTCCCCATCAGGACTAGTTACGAACCCTTTATCAGAACCAGGTCCAAACTCTATCAGAACCAGGTCCAAATCTCCTTCAGAATCAGGAGGACCCTTCTATCAGAACCAGGTCCAACATTCATCAGAACACGACTCAAACTCCATCAGAACCAAGAGGAAATCTCCGTCAGGATCAGTTAGGGACCCTCAACCAGAACCAGGTCCAAATCGTCTTCAGAACCAGGAGGAACCTTCTATGAGAACCAGGTTCAAACTCCATCAGTACCTGGTAAAAAACCCATCAGTACCAGGAAAAAATCTCCATCAGAACCAGGTACAAATCTGTATCATAACCAGGTAAAAACCTGTATCAGAACCAGGTCCAACCTCTATCAGAGCCAAGGAGAAACATCCATCAGAACCAGGTACAGACTTCCACAAGAACCGGATACAGATCTCCATCAGAACCAGATCCAAACTCCATCAGAACCAGGAAGAAACCTCTATAAGAACCATGTCCAAACTCCATCAGAACCTCGCAAAAAGCTCCATCCGAACAAGAAAAAAAGCTGTTTTAGAACCTTCTAAAATTTTTCATTAGAACCAGGTATAAACGTCCATCAAAACCAGGTCCAAACTCTAACAGGACCAGGACGAAACGTCCATCAGAACCTTGTACAATTCTTGATCAGAACCATGTACAAGCATCCATCAGAAACAGGTCCAAACTCTATCAGAACCAGGTGCAAATCTTCATCAGATCAAGGAGGAACCCTCCATCAGAATCAGGAACAAACCCCTATCAGAAACAGGTCCAATCTCTCTCAGAACCAGAATGAAATCACTACTCTGTGACTTATAATTATAAGACCATCTTCAAAGGTCCCAGGGGAGCATCAAAGCAGCGACTATTTGACGTCAGCTACTTAAACATCCTCTACTGCTGTTCCAACACCTGAACAAGAGTGAATAATTTTGAAGAGCAATTTCATAGACTTTTGAATATAGGCTGTAGTAAGCATTAGCATTTTAGCTCATTTTAGCGTATACATTGCTTTTTGCATGATAGATGGGGTAAAATAATATCAGCCATCATGCTGGTGATAGCCAATATGCTAATGTTAGCATTTTAGCTTCTCTTTCTCCTCTCTTCTTTCTTAGCTGAAGAACATTTGTGAATTTTTTAGTCAATTTCTTGTTTATTTTTGTGTTTCTTCAGCGTATTTGTTGTTAGTTCATTCTTTCTCTGAATATTCTGCCATTTTTTTTATATTTTAGCACTGACTTCAACTTCTAATGGTGCGTTCACACCGAACGCGGATTCTGCGATAGGAGCGGCCGATTTAGATGTTATCCCTATGTAGAGGTGCATTCAGGAGCAGAGCGGCACGAGGCGGTGCGTAGAAGACGAAGGACGCGGTTCGAAAGGCGCGCCGAGCGAAGTGACAGCGATGGACGGGTTGAAAAATCTGAACTTTTTTCTAAATTCGCGTCACGTTAACCAATCAGGGACTGCATGTGGCTGTGACGTAGGGTGAAGGACCGCAGCGGAGAAGAAGCTGTTTTCAGTGTGCGGTAAGCCTGAGTTGTATGACTCAACTAACTAGCTGAGATTTATTTACTCACCGAAGACAGACGGACAGGCGTTCAGCAGAGGGGATACAGCGCCGGTAGTTGGTGTCCTGGAGGCCGATTTGTCTCCCAACGCAGGACAGAAGATCTTCAAACTGGGTCCTGGATAGACGGAAGTACCGCTGAAATCGATCCATCCAGACTCAGCTCCTGGAGTAGGTAGTGGTACTCTCCAAACTGTTCCCGTCACTGAAGAATCTGGTGAACCCAGGGACATCGACGTCGGCGGCGTTTTTCGGCTCTCCACAGGTAAAACACCGTGATTATCCGTGGAATCCATGTCCGCCATGTTCAGTTGAAACCAGCAAGCAGCAGATAGAAGCTCCTCCTATTTGATGACGCGGCGAAGCGCTGCCATTTGTTGACATTTGGCCATGCGGATTGCATGCGAAATGTCAAGCGAGCAACAGCGAAATGACGCGAAAAATTCGCAGAATCCGCATTCGGTGTGAACGCACCATTAGGCTATATTTTGCTTCAGTCAATGCTTTTTCAGCTCAGCTATTAGCAGCTCTTTCCTGCTTTTTTAATGTTTTTGTCAGTTCTTACATTTCAACAACTATTTCAAGTAGTTTTGAGATAACTTCACCTTGTTACATTGTTTTACAGCTAATAGTCTTCTTGCTTAAACAGATCAGATGACAGTTTTTTTTTGCTGTTTCTGGTATTTTTACTAATGTATCAGATTTCAGCTGATATTCTGCTGTCAACCTTAGCCACTTTCTGCCAGCTTTCAACAAGAGTTTAGCATTTCTGTTTTCTTCTAAATCATTACATTTCAGCAGATTATCTGCAGTCAATTTCAGCTTGTTTCTGCCAGCTAAAAAAATCAGCTTACAGCACTCACACTGCATTTTCGCAGGTAATGCAAATTTTTCTAGTTACATAATGTGTCTCCACAAACAAAACATGAAACTGGCCCTTCATGCATCCACTATTTGCTGATTATCAGAATCTGATTTATAAAGTAGTTGGCAATGATTGAATGCAAGAAAGGTGATCAATTACAGCAGTCTCAGTTTTGAGCAGTTTGCACTCTCTTTGTATCATGTCTCAAATATCATTGCTTTGACAGTCTAATTACAAACAACATGCACAAAGGTGACAGAGAGAAAGAAAAACAAATTTCTAATAATAAATTAAGTATAATGGTACTCAAACTGCAGGCATAGCCAAAAGCAGAGAAATTAAATTAGGAGTTTTAATGATGAGACTTACAAAACAGGTGCCAGGACAACAGGATTTTTAATTGAAAATAACAGAAAAATCCAGCACAAAACAATAAAAAAACAGGAGCTTAAATAATGAGACAGAAATAGAAAATGACAAATGAATCTGGGGAGCTAATCAGGGAATGTAGAACAGCTGTGGCAAAAAGAGAGCAGGAAAATTGAGAGAGGAAGACTAACACAAAGAGAGTTGAAGTAAGACTTGAAAGAATGTACTAACCAAAAGGGAAAAAGCAGTCTCACTTTGCAGTCTCGCCATCAGTCACGGGAGGAGCCACTTCTGCATCACCGCTGCGGATAATATCCCTCATAAAGACACTGTAGTGTTCGTGATACTGTTTGTCAGCTTTTAGCCTTTTCTTTAGGTGTTGAAGTCTAACTGTGGCTAGCCTCTTATTGTTGGGAAGAGCTGGTGGATTATTGTCTTTGAAGGGAAGAGGCATTTCATTATTGTGTCACTCAGGAGTTGTAGGAAACGAACACCATCCTGGGACACATACTTATCCTCATTGTCTCTCTCATTAAAGTGCGACTCGAGGACTTTGAGCACATCGGTGGCTGATGGGGTGTGCACTTCCTTGACTGTGATTCGGGGCACAAAACTCTGATTTCCCTCTCTGTCTAAGTGGGGATTACCAGACCCAATGATACTCCAACCTAGTATTGTTTTTTGTGCAAAAGGTTTGTTTACTTTACTTGTAACAATTTCTAGGAGAACTAGTGCTGAAGGATATTCATAGCCGATTAACAGACCCACTTAAGAATCCTGTAGTGGCTTTAACTTGTTGGCTATGCCTTTAAGGTGTGGCCACTGAAACACAGTTTCTCTGGTGGGGATTTGGGACTTGTCAACTGGGATAAGGTCTAGGCTTGTCCTATTTTGACATGGGTGTCCGAGTCAAAACTACACACCTGTAAGTTGCTAGCAAGTAAACTTGCTACAACTGTGTCAACAGAAGTCATCGTACTGAGTTTTAACTGCACTGGTTGACTGTCTACATTCAGTTCAGAGGCTAAATCTCCTAAGATAAAGGATGAGTCACTCTGGGTGCCAAGCAGGGCATATGTGAATATTTCTTTCTGTGGCTCAGACACAGCTGACACAAAGACTGGTGCTATGTCAGAAGTGGCAGATCTTTTTCTTGTAAGCATGTGAGCCATGACCTTACAATCTTCCTTGTTTGCACTCTTGGCTAAGGGCACAAACTCCTCAGTTGTCCTTTCTTCAGGTTCCTTTACCCTATCTGTATGCAGACAGGAAGGGTGACGTCGACCATACTTAGTACAGGAGTGGCGTCCTTTGCATTCTTTGGTTACATGGTCCTTACTCAAACATTCAAAGCAGAAGTGATTTTCACGGAAGAAAGCCTTCTTTTCATCGTAAGTCCTGCAAAGGTAGGACACTGTCTAGGTAGTTGTTCTAAGTGCCTTTGCTCTTTTAATGTATCTCTCCTCTGATGATTTTTCCTTCATTTGGAATGGTGAGGCAAAAGGATTGCAAGCCACTTTAGCTTAATTTTGTATGAATTGAGTGAAGTAAGTAAAGCTGGGGTACTCTTGGTGTTTGTCTAGCTCCTTCACTACAATGCGACTCCATCTCTGTATTATCCAATCAGGCAGTTTTTTGAAAAGCATGTTATTCTCCTCGCAGTCATTGAGGATCTCAAGGCCTTTGACTTGGAAAATAGCCTCTGCACAGCTTTGGAGAAAGTCTGCAAACTCAGAGCTAGAGGGTCATTACTTACTATTTTGGGCCATTTTGCAAGCTTAGCTCTAAAGGCTCTTTGTACAATGAAAGGGCTGGCATGCCTTTCCTGTAGAATATTCCAGATGCTCTCATATGCCTGCTCAGTGTTACAGAAGAAATATCCCTCCACTGCCTTTAGTGCCTCACCTGCAAAATAACTCTTTTGACACAGCATTTTCTCACATACAGGTATGTGTTTGTTACCAATTAGTGCCATAAAGGATACTTTCCAGTCAGTAAACTTTAGAGGGTCACCACTAAAGACAGCTGGTTCAGGTACAGGAAGTCTGTTTGAGGTAAGAGAGCTTGCAATGGCTTAAACTAAACTAAGAACTTCTTGTTCCGGAGTTGTATGGTGAGGCTTAAATGATGGAGCTGATGGATTTAAGTGGGGCTGTGGTTTGCTGTCAGGGACATGTATGGGATTTTCCAAATTGTGATGGGATGCCAAATCACAGCTTTTAATGTCATTTAATGTGCTCAGTGCACTTACTCGTGCTGCTGCTGCCTTTACTTCACTGTCCACCTTAATTGTTGTAGTTTAATTTGCTTTCATTTCCAGTTCCTCTCGTTTTAATTCTGCCAGCTCATTTTCCTTAAATTTACATTCATTGTCCATTTGGTTGACTTAAGTTTGCTGAGCAAGTATTTCTTGTGTGTCCTTTGCTTGTTCTACTTTAGCTGCAAGTTCAGCTCCTGCCTTGCGACTGCATGCAGAATCTGCCTTTGAGTGTGCATCTGAACCATTTGGAAATAATGTTTTAGTTTTTGAATCACCAAACAATGAGTCATAGTCCCCTTTGTTTAGCATCACTCTTAGTCAAGATCAGTATTTTCCTGTCATTGAGCAATACGTTCACAAATGTCTGTTGTAAGCACAGTACAAGCATCCATTCTTTTAACAATGTTTGTAGTCATGGTTTGGTTGCAACGAATCGGCTCATAATGTTGTTGTACTACTTCATGCTTATCCCTTATGTAATGGCTGACGCTCTTTAGATCTTCAGATGAGCAGAATGCCTTTAGTTTTGTTCTGATTTCTTTAGCCGACTCATCCCAAGTGTCATTTGGTCCGTTAAATGCTCTTTCATTTTTCTTTGACTCCTGTTCATGCATCTCTTTGCCCTTTTTAGTAAGGCGCCTTTCACAATTGCTGGATCTCACATCTTGCTGCTTTAGGTTGTTGGCTTCTTCAGCAGGGTACAACATTGTGTTGGTTTAATGTGTGCGTTTGCTCTTTATAGTTAAGTCTGATCTTAGATTTGTGAGTGTTGATTTAACTTTAAGACAATTTGGGAAACAAGGCTCGTATCAGACATTTAAACCATATAGCTGTACAAGTTAGCGACCACACATAACAAAATGATTATGAATGTAAATACTGCTGACATACCACAATGTTAACTTGGAGGATAACCAACCCATACAATTTAAGAGACAGCAATTACCTAGGGTTGTCGTGATTTGAGGGTGTTTGGGTCTTTGTTTGGGTTCAAGATATTCTTATTTCCCGTTTACGTTTTGGATATTGTTTCTGTTTATTATTTTCCAGGCTGTGCTTTAGTTTCTTATTGTGTTCGAGTTCATGTTCTGTAGGTTTACGTTTAACCGATTAGTTAGCATTCTTGAATTTCTGTTTTGCTCCAGCCACATTTTGTTCTCTCCTGTCTGTTAAGCAATCAGCTTAATTTGGCCCACCTGCACTATGTTAATCAGTTTTGTTTTTCACCTGTGTCTTGCCATTCATATACAACCTCATCCTGTTAATTCTTCACGGAAACATTCTGGATCACGTCATCTCATTTCATGTCATGTCATGTCCTTTCCTCATGCCTAGACTGTCTTGCCAGCCTGCCCCTGTCTGTTTTTTGCAACCACCTTCTGAAGTAAGTTTTATTTATTAAATCATTCACTCACCACCTATGCTTCCTGCTCGTCTACACTCCAGGGTCCTCCGTTACACCGAACTTGACAAGGGTACATGCACTGTAGCTTTAATACAGTGAAACCACAACTGTATTTGAGGCAATAAACTCTTAACTAGTATGCAGGTAATTTGACCTTGTTATTAGAAAAGTCCTTACTGAGCATAATAATACCTGAACCTCTGTGATATAACAAATTGAGAGTTCGATATGAATGAGAAGGTGATGTTTCTTGACTGGCAGGGAGTCCCTCTCTGCTGACACGCAGGTCTCATTCAACTGGCATGTGGGTTGCACTCGTCTAGCATGAGCTAGCTGACCATCCTTTACTAAGCGACCAAGTTATCACTGTAGCAGTCCCTCAGACCAAAGAAGAAATGGAGCACTTCGACAGGTTGCAGTGGTTCTCGTTTATTTTCTCTTACTTTGTTCAGGCCAAATATTGCTGAAGTGCCCCAAATAGCACTGAGATGCACCGTGAAAACTAAAGAGAACATAAATACACCTACTTAGGTGCCTTTCTTCAGCAGAACAAAATATAGCGCAAACATAACTTAAACAAATACAGCTCTAAAACATGTACCTCGCTCTGCTGTCCAAGGGCTGCAATGTGATAATACTTTCACAGTCCGTTATTGTCGTACTATCATGCTTTGTTGAGAACAAGGTTCTGGAAAACATCCACCAAAGGTGTTGCTAATGACAATGAAGAGTGTTCTTTTCTTTCCTTTCTCTATGTGTGGGTTCATACAGCCCTGAGCACTGACTGACAGGAGAGGCCGCTTCGAGTTCAAAAGGTGAAAGCACAGCTCGCCATCAACTAAGCAACAGTGCCCTCTACTGTACATTACTGGCAGATATGTAGATTCACTTATAAACAGGGAATGGACATTTTACTGTCATGATGTTACCTACCAAGGCCGGAAGGTTTATTTTGACCAGGAATGTGTGGGCATACAGAAGAAACACAAACAACTGCAAGTTATCGAACTCAGGCATAGGTGATAAAGGGAGTGAAAGAAGGGTATTCCCCCAACCACTGGACAGGCTAAGAGGACTCGTTTGCTTTGTTTATGTGAAGGCAACCCTGGCAACGGACTTTTGCTGTTGAACAATTGCGACTACATTGAGTGTGTCAGATGGAGTGTTTTCATCATGTCCCTTCGGTTTTATAGCCACTGGTTTTAAGTTCATCTGTTTGTTTAGTTCATAGTTTGGAAGTCTGTTTACTGTTCATTTCAAGTATGTTCTATTGCTTGTAAGATTATTCTGAATACCCACAGAAATTTCCAGTCACACCCTGAAAGTTTTAGCGTTGTTAACAGAATCAGAATAAATAAGAAAGGCACTCCTTAACACGCCTTTAACGTGTATATGGAAACACTAACAATTGTCACATATAATGTCCACGGTTTAAATAATCCTATGAATAGGAAGGACATTTTTAGCCAGCTAAAGAAAATGCAATGCTCCAGCACCTTATTACAAAAAACATTTAAATAAGTTAAAATTGAAAAAACTAAGATGGTACAGGGTAAACCAAACATATAGTGTATGTTTTGGAAATAAGAGAGGAGTAACCATTCTAATTAATAAGTCATTGGCATTATCTACTGATAAGGTCATCCAGGACAAGAAGGGGAGATAAGCATTGGTAGTGGGTCAGAAATGGAATAAGGAGTTAACTATTATGAATCTTTATGCCACTAATAAATGTAATGAACACTTCTTTAAAGAAATAGCTAATGTAATTGCAGAAAATGCTTAAGGACTAATTATAGTTTGAGGAGATTTTAATGCTGTATAGGAGGATAAAATAGACAAGGACAAAGTACACAGAGTAGTAAAACAAAAATACTTAATAACATGACAACATAGCTGGAATTGGGGGATCCATGTAGATTTCAAAAACCTAAGCGTGAAAGTTTTTAACATTTTTTCAAAGGCTCATAATAGTTTCTCAATGAAAAAAATTTCACTGTTTCTCAACAACATAAATAAAATGCATGCATAAAGTGACTGCCTGTCACATAGAAACATTTACACTGAGTGACCATGCTCCTTCTATTCTTCACTTGGACTTATATAAGGAATCCTTTTGTAAATACTCATCGTCTTCCGCTTTATCCAGAACCGGGTCGCAGGGGCAGCAGACTCGGTAGAGACACCCAGACTTCCCTCTCCCCAGACACTTCCTCCAGCTCCTCCGGGGGTAGCCCAAGGCACTCCCAGGTCAGCTGAGGGACATAGTCCCTCCAGCGTGTCCTGGGCCATCCCCTAGACCTCTTCCCGGGGGGACGTGCCTAGAACACCTCCTGAGGGAGGTGTCCAGGAGGCATCTGACCAAAAATTCATGGCCATAGGTAAGCGTAGGAACGTAGACCGACTGGTAAATTGAGAGCTTCGCTTTTCAGCTCAGCTTTCTCTTCACCACAGCGGACCGGCACAGCGTCCCCATTACTGCGGCAGCCACAGTGATCCATCTGTCGATCTCCCGTTACATTCTCCCCTCGTGAACAAGACCCCAAGATACCCCTAACCCCTGACCCTCCAACCCGAAGAGGACAAGCCACTTTTCCTCTCGAGAACCAAGGACTTGGACTTGGAGAGGCTAATCCTCATCCCAGTCGCTTAACACTTGGCTGCAAACCCCCCCAGCACATGCTGTAGGTCTTGGCTAGGGAGGGCCAGCAGGAAAAAGTCATCTGCAAAAAAAAGAGACGAAATCCACTGATCCCCAAACCAGACCCCCTCTGGTCCTTGGTTGCGCCTAGAAATCCTGTCCATAAAACTTATGAACAGGACCGGTGACAGAGGGCAGCCATGGCGAAGTCCAATTTGCACCGGGAACAGGTCCGACTTAGTGCCGGCAATGCGGATCAAACTCCTAATCCGCTTGTACAGAGACCGGATGGCCCCCCACAGGGCACCACGAGGGACACAGTCGAATGCCTTCTCCAGGTCCACAAAACGCATGTGGACCGGTTGGGCAACCTTCCATGAACCCTCCAGTACCCTGTAGAGGGTATAGAGCTGGCCCAGTGTCCCACAGCCGGGACAAAAACTACACTGAACATCCTGAAGCCGAGGTTCAACTATCGGCAAAACTCTCCACTCCAACACCCTGACATAAGCTTTACCAGGGAGGCTGAGTAGTGTGATTCTCCTAAAGTTGGAACACACCCTCCAGTCACCCTTCTTGTGAAGGGGGGCCACCACCCTGGTCTGCCAGTCCAGAGGCACTGTCCACTACCGCCATGCAATGTTGAAGAGGCGTGTCTACCATGACAGGTCCACAACAACCAGAGACTCGAGTTACTCAGGATGGATCTCATCCACCCTCAAAGCCCTGCTGACTCCTCAGTCCCTACTTCTACCAGGGAAGGCATGAAGGCAGGATAGGAGATCCTCAAAGTACTCCTTCCACCGTCCGATAATGTCCCTAGTCAAGGTCAGCAGCTCCCCACCCCCACTGTAAACAGTATTGGTGAAGCACTTCTTCCCCCTCCTGAGGCGCTGGACGGTTTGCCAGAATCACTTCGAGGCCAACCGGTAGTCCTTCTTCGTGGCCTCACAGAACTCCTCCCAGGCCCGAGTTTTTGCCTCTGCTACAGCCCAGTCCACAGCACGGTTGACCTCATGGTACCCGTCAGCCACCTCAGGAGTCCCACAAGTCAACCACAGCAGATAGGACTGCTTCTTCAGCTTGACAGCGTCCCTTACTGCCAGTGTCCACCACTGGGTTTGGGAATTGCTGCCACGACAGGCACCGCAGACCTTAGCTAAGGGCGGCAGCATCGACAATGGATGCGGAGAACATGGTCCACTTGGACTCTATGTCTCCGACCTCCCCCGGAATCTGGTCAAAGCTCAGAGGTGGGAGTTGAATACAGCCCTTGCCGAGGGCTCCGCCAGGCGTTCCCAGGAGACCCTCACTATACGCTTGGACCTGCCAAGTCTGTCCGGCTTTCTCCTCTTCCAGCAGATCCAACTCACCACCAGATGGTGAACAGCTCAGCCCCTCTCTTCACCCGAGTGTCCAAGACAACAAAGTCGATCATCGACTTCCTGACTAGAGTGTTCTGGTGCCAAGTGCACTGATGAAGACCCTTATAATGCAACATGGTGTTCATTATGGACAATCCGTGGCTTGCACAGAAGTCCAATAATGAAACACCACTCCGATTGAGATTGGGGAAGCCATTCCTCCCAATCACGCCTCTCCAGGTGTCATTGTCGTTTCCCACGTGGGAACCCCCAACAGAATAACAGAGTCCGCGAGGGGGGTACTACGAAGCACCCCCGACAGGGACGCCAAGAAGGCCGGTTACTCCGCACTACCGCTTGGCCCATAGATTGAATAGTCAGTCGGAGACCGGCCCCCGACCCGAAGGCGCAGGGATGCGACCCTCGCATCCATCGGGGTAAACCCCAACACGAGACGGCTGAGCTGGGGGGAAACAAGCAAACCCACCACAGCCCACCGCCTCTCCTTGTGGGCCACTCCAGACTAGAAGAGAGTCCAACCTCTCTTGAGGAGCTGGGTTCCAGAGCCCACACTGTGCGTGGAGGCAAGCCCGACTATTTCTAGTCGATATCTCTCGACCTCCCGCACAAGCTCAGGCTCCTTTCCCCCCAGCGATGTGACATTCCAGGTCCCTAGAGCCAATCTAAGCATTTGGAGATCAGGTCGTCGAGGTCTCCACTCCAGTGTGGGACCCCGGTTCCGCCATACCAGGCGATGTCACGTGCCTCGATTTAATGGTCTTCATGAAGACGTCTTAAACCTCTATTTGTTTGACCTGTCACCCAGAGCCTGTTTGCCATGGGAGACCCTACCAGGTGCATTTAGGCCCCAGCCTCTAGGGTCATTCGAGCAATCCAGAGCAGGGTTCTGCTGACAGCTACCTTTAAGGAGGAACAGAGCTGGGGTTAACAAATGGCAGGAAAGCACAAAAGCAAACACAGAGCAGGGTTTGTTGGTCTGTTTACTACTCGGCAGAGTAAACAATCCGACGACTCCTCCAAGGTCTCAGCTGCTTAAGAAGCTCCTCTGTGATTGCTCCTGATGCGGAACAGCTCTGCGGCTGCACCTACCTGTCACACCCTGGTGGAGGGATAGAGAAACAATACTCACACAGCACAACAAACCAGCGCTCCGTGGCCTGACATCTGGTTTATAAAGCACATAATGTTCTTGGGCTGAAAAACATTTCTCGTTTGTTAGTCGTTTGTCAAGTATGAACCTGTAGACTCTTCAGATCTTCAGAGACTTGTCAAGTTTAAGTTAGACCTTACTCAAGCGCTGGCAGTAATTATGGACACAAAGGATAAGATCAAATGGTTTATTGAAACAATGTACGGGAACTAGGTCGTCTGGGTCCCCTAATGAGATCCTGGTTCAATACTGGGAGGGAGAAGTAAATGTTATTTTTTGAAATAAGCAATGAAGAATTGTGGTATATGTAACAGGTGGAGGATAATTTCTTTCAACTGAGATAAGATGAGTCCAGGATGAGATGAGCACATCCAAAGATTGAGTTTGGCAGTGGGCAGTTTTAAGATAATGTTGTCCTTTGTCTCTTTTCTTCCAGGAACGACGTTTGGTTAGCAGATTTGTTTAGTGAAGTGATTGTAGGCCTGATTACCACGCAAAATGCAGAAACAGCCTATTCAATTAAAGCTGCAAGCAGCAATGAGGCCAAGTGGCACTAAGCAGCCCTTGCAGCTTAGTGCCACTTGGCCTGTGTAGCGACCACAGTAGCCTGGCATTGCCGTCTCCTTGCCACTGTCGAGCCCGCTGCTTCATTCTGCACATTGCCACTACATGGTACTGTGAACAAGCTTTCATATAATCTTCGGTCATGCAGAGTTCTGGTCTCACTTCCTGTTTGATGGTGAAGGATTAACGAAGGATTAACGAGAACTTCTTGTCATGCTTTGAAAATGTCATCTAAAATTATTATGCCTTATGATGTTGCGTTCAGACTGATCGGGATTCCAGCAAATTTTTCGCCTCATTCCCGTGCTGTTGCTCACGTGACATTTCACTAGGAATTTGCGTGGCCAACGGGCGACAACACTACACTCGCTTCACCGCGTAAACAAATAGGAGGAGCTTCTATCTGCTGCTTGCCGGTTTCAACTCAACATGGAGCAAGTCACAGTGCTTTGTTTATCGAAAGCCAAACAATGCCGTTGATGTCCCTGGGTTCACCAGAGAAGGAACCAGTTTGGAGAGTACCACCACCTACTCCAGGAGCTGCGTCTGGATGACGGTCACTTTCAACAGTACTTCCGTCAATCCAGGACCCAGTTTGAGGACCTTGTGTCCCTCACTGGGGGACGAATCAGCCTGGTGGCAGAACGCCTGTCCATCTGTCTTCGGTGAGTAAATAAATCTCCGCTCAATAGAAAAACAGCCAAATTCTAAATATAATAAACATTTTTGTGCCAAAACATACGGATGAGGACTGCCAAAATACAACAGGCAAGAGCTAATATAACAACAGAATGTAGCATTGCAGCCATAAGTATTGAATACTTATGTAATATTGGCTGACAACTTTTGTGCTGAAAAAAAGGCTACAGAAGTGACGCGAATTGACAGAAAAGTTCAGATTTTTCAACTTCAGCGAAATTCGCTCCCCGTCCATCGCAAGTTTCGCTTTGCTCTCACTTTGCTCTATTCGCGCTAATTGTGCTCTTTGCTTTGCTCTTGAATACATCTTTACATAGGGTTAACATGTAAATCACTTGCTCCTGTTGCGTCATTCACATTCGGTCGAAATGCACCATAGGAGAAAGTTTGAGACTTCTGGCAACTGCCAAGGAAGGTTAATTACCTAAGAAACCTGTGATTTGGTAGTCAGTGGGAATGGCTGTAGTGATATCATCAATTGACTGTGCCATTGTGTTAGCATTTATTCGCGATTATGCACAAAATATTTGGTGTGGATCCGATGATGTATGAGGGAGATAAAGGGGGCAGTTTTCAAGAATGTTCGGTTATTTATTGAATATGTTAAAGCCGCCAAATAGACAATTTATTTCCCGAAGGAATAATAATAAACTTTTGAAAGCAGGAAGAGAGTATGTGACAAAGGAGCGTTGCATTTGGGTAGAAAAAAGGGAGAGGAGGAGGAAAAACAAACAACGAGAATCCGAAGACCAAATAGTCTGAGTAGTGAAGAGGTGCAGGCGCTTATTAAGATATGATCAGAGGACTATATATCTCAGTTGTTTGAGTCTCCCCACAAGAAAAAATAGGTGTTTAAAATATTTAGCTAGAGGATGATGGCACAAGGATATAATAGGTCGGCGAAACAATGTTGTACAAAGATAAAAACACCGATATTTTAAGGCCCGTGATGCACTATGGAGAAGTGGTAGCTTGGGGAAAGAGAAGGAAATGTTTGTGTGGTACAATGACCTAGATGGTTTCCTCAGGTCTTTAATCTTTCCAAGACGAGGTTCTGCGGAAACTGTAAAGTTTACCCCCCATCCATTTGCTAAGAAAGTTGTCTGTTTTGAGTTCAGGTTATCCTTATTTTTGTTACCTGATCAGATTTTACTTGTATGATATGTTAGATTAGTTTTAGCTTAACATTCACATTAGTGCATAAAATAACTTTTTTATGATTTACATGTCATCACTTGTTTATGGTGGAATACTTTGTGGGAACAAAGCAGTGAGGACGTTTCTCAAGAACCATGAGAAATTACCAGCTGCTCCAGCAGTACCAACTGCCTAAAGGAAGTACAAAAGCTCTGGTGGAAGATTCCAGGTGCCCAATGCTGAAAAAGAAAGAAGCACTATGATCGCCTAGAAAATCTGTGGATCGCTTCATGGAACAGAAAGGTCAAGCAGAGGAGGATGGCAGGGCTCAGTATGATGAACAGAGAGAATCATTTGACAATTTCATCAGCATGCAACGAAAAGCAGTGGAGCGGCGGTGGCAAATACTCAAAGAAGAGCGGCAGGCCAACAGACAACTGCTTGCACACATAATGGGTATTTTTGCAAAGGCATTAATCTCCCAATTACAAACCCCACCAGCACAGTTGATGCCGACAACCAATGCAATGGTCCAGTATGGCAGGCTTACCCATAAACACATAAATACCTGGGTTGTTAGAAAATGTGCAACTGATTTTGTTAGTTCAAGCAATGATTTTGGTTGCTCCAATTTTCTGATTGTAGATTCCTCATTGTTTGAGTTGGACCTTTTTTGTCTTTAATTACATCGTTTCATACAACTTTACCACAGCGTACTACTGTTCCACTGCTAATACTTTTATATATATTGGTTTTAAAGTGTCTGACAAATGTTGTAATGCTGTTGAGTAACTTCAGAACTAAATTTAAACTGATTTTAAGTACTTGTACTTCGCCATGCTTACTGTCCTTGTTTGATTGTTCTTGTGATGCTTTCCAAAAGTATGAAACTTGCACCTTACACCGGTTCCGTACCACCATTTAATGTTTCACTGAGAAAGTTGAAACCCTTTGTTTTAAAATTACTTGCTGTTACACCACTCCATTCCAGTTTTTCCTCTTTTTCTTTTTTACTATAGCTTTGTTGCTGTTTAAAAAAGAAAAACAGTACAACACCACCTTGTCTTGTTTACTACTGTCATTTCATATTTTGTTATAAGACTAAGATAAAAAAGTTTCTGTATGTTATTTTTGTTTTTTAGCACTTGATATTTGGCTGCTCTTGTGTTTTTCTTTTTGTTAAGTATTATTTCGATGCTGTTAAGAAATTGTAATAGCAGCACTTTTTGTTTGGTCCCTGCATTTCAATATGTTGTTGAGAACAAGTTAAATATTTTGGCTGATGTCAAGTTCAAAATAAAATAAGCTGTTTTTAAAATCAGTTTTCTTTCACTCTGGCTAAGACGAAGCAACAGTACCATACACAGGCATAGACAGGCCATTAATATCGAGCTGTCCAATAATAGAATATTGCTACGAAAGTGCAACTGATGCTGCGGCAGGTGCATGTGGGTCCAAATGCAAGATGTGGTTCGACCCACATGCACTCGTAAACCCAAAATCTATCAAAGCGATTAGTGGCTATTACATAGCTTGCCACATACACAAATACATAAATACAAAAAAAAAACATGTCAACACACCGTTGTTAGATAAGCTGGCAGCAGACTTTTACACAGAATGTTTAGTTTCAATTGACTGACACTGTTTACAGAAATTGAAAAGATAGACCTAAAATACAACATTGTTTCATTCCCTTGTTTTCCAACGACAGAAATACTATGTTTGCTTTGAAAAACCATACAAAAACCGCTCTCCAGTTAACACGTTTCATGAATATCCAGTAGCCTATTCGGTGTTCCTTCGCAAAGTGGACAAATTCTGGGAGGAGTAGATGTAAATATGTTTATTCAACATAAGCAGTGAGATTCACTGAAGCTGCAAATAATTGCGCTTATTGTTTGCCTGTCATTGTTTTGCATGCACCAAAGGCCGCACAGCGGTGCAGTAGCAAACAGATCCCCTCTGCTGTGGCACAAAATGCACATAGGAGTTGTTACGTTATATCATTACAGATCATCCAGATAGCTGGACATTCTCCTTCAGGATATTTTAGTAGACCGCAGACTTCATGGTTTCGTTGTTTACAGCAAGTCTTCCAGGTCCTGAAGCAGCAAAACAGCCCCAGACCATCACACTACCACCACATTTTACTGTTGGTCTTAAGTTATTTTTTGGAAATGCGGTGTTACTTTTATGCCAAATATAATAGGACACACACCTTCCAAAAAGTTTAACTTTTGTCTTGTCAGTCCACAGAGTATTTGGGGATCATTAAGATGTTTTCTGGAAGAATTGAGATGAGCTTCAGTGTTCTTTTGCTCAGCAGTGGTTTTCATCTTGGAACTCTGTCATGCAAGCCATTTTGCCCAGTCTCTTTCTTATGGTGGAGACATGAACTCTGACCTTAATTGAGGCAAGTGAGGCAGTGCAGCTCTTTGGATGTTGTTGTTTTGTGACCTCTTGGATAAGTCATCGCTGCGATCTTGGGGTCATTTTGGTCGGCCGGCCGGCCACTCCTTGAAAGGTTCACAACTGCTCCATGTTCTCTCCATTTGTGGATAATGGCTCTCACTGTGGTTCGCTGGAGTCCCAAAGCTTTAGAAATGGCTTTATAACCTTTTTCCAGACTGATAGACCTCAATTACTTTCTTTCTCATTTGTTCCTGAATTTCTTTGGATCTCAGCATGATGTCTGGCTTTTGAGGATCTTTTGATCTACTTCACTTTGTCAGGCAGTGTCAGGATCTGTCTGTGTTTGTGTTTGCTGTACTGGTTTCCTCAGCAGGTTCAGTTGGAGGGTGGAGCTACATTCTGTCTCTCACACCTGTGAGTCATTTGGGGCTCATCATGACAGCTTCTTAAGGAGGTTGCTGAGCATTCGATGCCTGAGTGTCGTCCTTTGTGGTACCTCAAGCCCTGTATCCTGTTTCTTTGTTGCTCTCTGAGATTCCCTAGTAACCTGACTCTGTTCCCTGACTGGCCAGTACCTGAGAACCGAAAGCAGTTACAACACTTCCTGGGGTTCGCTAACTTTTATCGGAGGTTTATCCGAAACTACAGCCAAGTTGCTGCACCCCTAACCACCCTCACCTCCACTAAAACTGCTTATTCCTGGACTCCCGCAGCCCAAGCAGCATTCCAAGAACTCAAGACACGTTTTTCCATGGCCCCCATTTTGACCCAGCCCCAGCCTTCCAAAAAATTTGTCCTGGAAGTGGATGCTTCGGACATTGGGGCGGGGGCAGTTCTTTCTCAGCGCTCCGAGTCAGATCACAAACTTCATCCCTGTGCCTTTTACTCCCATCGCCTCACTCCCACCGAACGCAACTATGACGTAGGAGATCGGGAGTTATTGGCAATTAAGCTAGCTCTAGAGGAATGGCGTCACTTTCTGGAGGGGTCTGAAATCCCTGTGCAGATCTTCACCGACCACAAAAACCTCTCCTATCTTCAAACAGCCAAACGCCTTAACTCCAGACAGTCTAGGTGGTCATTATTCTTTTCCCATTTCAACTTTAATATCACTTATCGCCCAGGATCAAAGAATGTCAAACCTGATTCTCTGTCTCGCTTATACTCCTCCCAGGATGACGAACGGGTCGAATCCATCCTCCCAGCCCATTGTTTTGTTGGAGCCCTCACGTGGGAAGTAGAAGATTGGGTAAGACAGGCACTATTGACTGAACCAGACCCCGGAACTGGATTCCCCAATCGTTCTTATGTGCCATCCTCTATTCGTGCTAAACTCATTCATTGGTTTCATACCGCCAAGTTTACCTGTCACCCAGGAGTCAGCCGGACCATTGCCCTCTCTCCATCATGATGTCAGGGCCTACATACTGGCTTGTTCCATCTGCGCCAGAAGTAAAACCGGAACACAGCCTGCGTCTGGTTTGTTACAACCCCTTCCTATCGCTATGAGACCCTGGTCCCACATCGCCTTGGATTTTGTAACCGGCCTGCCCAAGTCAAGAGGTATGACCACCATACTCACAATTATTGACTGTTTTTCTAAAGCCTGCCATCTTGTCGCCCTCAGAAAGTTGCCCACAGCACTTCAGACTGCCAAGCTCCTGATTAAACATGTTTTCTGTCTCCACGGCATTCCTCGAGACATTGTCTCCGACCGAGGACCTCAGTTCACTGCTCAGGTGTGGAAACAGTTTTGCAGAGCGCTAAATGCCTCTATCAGTCTCTCATCTGGGTTTCACCCCCAATCCAATGGTCAGACGGAGCGAATGGAACCAGGAGCTGGAGGCTGCTCTTCGCTGCATTACGTCATCAGCTCCCTGGGACTGGAGTTCTCATCTTCCTTGGATAGAGTATGCACATAACTCGCATGTGTCAGCTGCTACCGGATTCTTCCCCTTTGAAGCATCATTGGGGTAGCAGCCTCCATTATTTACAGCAGATGAGAAAGATGCTTCCGTCACCTCTGTCCAGTACTACATCAGACGCTGTAAGCGCCTATGGCAACTTACCACCGCCACGCTCCAGCGTTCCGCAGCCACTAATCGTCGCCTGGCTGACCGGAGAAGAGTTCAAGCTCCTCTTTACACCCCTGGACAACAGGTATGGCTCTCAACTCGCCACATTCCCCTGAAACCAGCCTCTGGCAAGCTCTCTCCCAGATACATTGGTCCCTACGTCATTGAAGCTGTACTCAGTCCCACTGCAGTTCGCCTCCGGCTGCCACCGCACTTTCGTATTCACCCTACATTCCACGTCTCCCACATCAAGCCTGTACGTTCCAGTACTCTGTGCCCTCCTTCCTCGCCCTCACCATCCGCCTGGGACGTTGGTGGGCAACCTGCCTATGCTGTGCGGCATATCCTGGGATCCTGACGCAGCGGTCGTGGATGGCAGTATCTGGTCGACTGGAAGGGTTATGGTCCGGAAGACCGCTCCTGGATCCCTGGTTCCTTCATTCTCGACAAATCCCTTATCCGGGATTTCGAGGCATCCCGATGTGGTCCGTCTACGTCTAGTGGACCGCCTGGTGGCGGTCGTTAGGGGAGGGGTAACGTCAGGATCTGTCTGTGTTTGTGTTTGGTGTACTGGTTTCCTCAGCAGGTTCAGTTGGAGGGTGGAGCTACATGCTGTCTCTCACACCTGTGAGTCATTTGGGGCTCATCATGACAGCTTCTTAAGGAGAAGGTTGCTGAGCATTCGATGCCTGAGTGTCATCCTTTGTGGTACCTCAAGCCCTGTATCCTGTTTCTTTGTTGCTCTCTGAGATTCCCTAGTAACCTGACTCTGTTCCCTCCCAAGGTGCCTCCCTGGATCCTTTGGTGTTTTCAACTTACTGGACCCTGATCTCCTCTGGTGTGTTCCACTGGGATTGCAAGCTTGCCGTCACCGGGTACTAGACGCTCAGCTACCTAACCTGTCCGCCCTCCAACGAACCGCTCTCTCCTGGAAAACACAGACGCTCTATCCGAGAACTGACCTCCCTCCCCAAGCTGCCTTCTCCTGCTACAGTAAGCCTGCATCACATTATCTCCCTCAACACTCTCTGGAACTGTGCTCATCGCTCTTTTTTCCCTTCCTCAGAAGACGTACCGCCGGAGCCGCCTTGTATACCTCGAGCATGTCACATCTCCTCTAAATAAATATCTTAAAACTTCATTTGTCTCCTGAAAGAGACTTGGTAAAACTATGACAGGCAGGTCCTATTTAAGTATTTAGTTTCTTGATTGAGAACAGTAATCAGTCCTGGGTGTGGCTAGAGAAAGTAAACTTAGATGTGATAAACCACAGTTAAGTTTTAACACAGGGGGGTGATGTAGGTTTGGATTTTTTTTCTGCCTTAATAATAAAAACTTCTTTTAAAACATTTTGTGTTAACTTGAGTTGTTTTTGACTAATGTCTAAATTTGTTTGATGATCTGAAACACAAATAAGATTTAAGAAGAGGGAAAAAAGTTTTTCACACCACTGTATAGGTAGTAAGAGAGAGATTCATCTCCTTTCAGATATCAGCAAGTGCAAGGATGATCCACCAGTGCAGCCTAATTTAAGGACATTTCCAGCCACATTAATGGGGGACAGGACAAATTCACTTTGTTGGTGCGCCAAATAAATTCACATATAATAAACAATTAAATATTGCCTTCTTTTGTTTCATTCTTTTTTATGTGCCCCCATGAATAAACACTGGCCCCACCTTGGCCCCCCTGGAAAATTTGTCCTGAAACTGCCACTGTTCCTAGGACACAACTGCCCTGCTCCCACTAGGCCACTACTCCCATAAGTTATGAATAACTTGTAGTTTATGATATGGCCAAACCTTCCCAGCAAAAACAAGAGATCCAACTAGATTCTGATTAACTTATCACGACATTGTTTATATGGGCAGGACTGTCAAAATCTGGACCGTTTTAGTCCATGTGTACTGTCGAAATTCTGCCTAAACAAAGACACTGAGAGTCAGACTGTGAGCTAATTTAACTAACCCTAACATTTGTTTCAAGCACATTTAGACCGGCACTGCTCATTTTGCTCCTTTATCATTTCATATCTCTGGAGTTCTGGTAGTTTTATTTTAAAGGACAACAACCAGCAGAGGGTGCTGTAGGCTATTAAATGGGAATTTGGAGGCGCTAAAGAAGACACTTTGACATGATAGTATGCCAAAATGGGCTAGGGCTAGGGGGCTTCATCCTTCGAAGGCCGCATTTTAGGCCTAATAGGTCATAGTGAAGCGACGAAGGTTGTCTAAATGGGGGGTTTTCATTGAAGTCACTGAAGTTGGCGGTCCGCCATCTTGGGTGTCTCCATATCGCTTCACGCATTTCACCACATTGCAACATTCCATACTATTTCAACCATGGATAAATATCTAGAGTCATTACAGCCTCCCGATAAGTCCATGTACCTCAAGAAAATTGCGATCATCAACAAGGTGGATCCATATGTACTGCCTGTTGGTTTGTTTAGTGCAAATCCGGACAATTGGCCGCACTATTATTTTTTCACAGCCACAACATAGGCAAAAATCCATTATAGGTTCAATATTGCCTTTTATTGGATAATTACATAGTAGTTATATTACTTGATAATACATTTACAGTATAACAGTAAAGGTAAATTGCAGCCTACATCTAGCTGGTCAAGGTGTGAGACCGCAGCTTACTGAAGTAGGTCACAGTGCTGAGTGCTGGGTGGCAGTGCTGAGAGCTGCCACCCAGCTCAGAATCAACTGATCAGAACATTATTACTATACATGTAGACGAACATTATTTATTTACCTGTCACCAGGCACGTAGTTAGACCTGGGCGGAAGCCCCGGATGTTTTTGAATAGCCCCGGACTTCTTGATAGAAGAAATTTAGAAGTATTAAAAAGATGCAGCCACAAAATGGTATTGGACTTCACATTTTTATTTAAAAACAATCAGATTTTTAAATTGTGTTCCATATAATCACGTCCCGCTTCACAATAACCTGACAATGAGTGAAAAGGGGAAGACAAAAAATAGTTATTTGCGCACTCACGGCACCGCAAATGCGCGCACAGCCAGAGACGGACTCCATTCTGGAGATGTCCAGAAAAGCAGTTTAGCCTACTCCAGGTCGACCTGCCTCGTTCATTACCTGAAAAGTTACAATGAGTGTCTCGAACAGGGCTCATTTCAGAGCAACCGCGGAGCCAACCGGAGAGTGGGAGCCTGGTGTGTGTGTGTTCAGGAACAGGTGGAGGCCGAGTGGTATAACCCAGGAAAAGATAGCAGTAAAACCTGAATGCTGACTCGGAATGGGCTAATTGTAAGTTACAGCTAATCACTGATTCACCCAGCAAGACATGAGGTGGAGGTTCACTCTAATGAGCATCTTCAGGGTCATGATGAGGGACTTTCGCCTGAGCTACAGGTGAAGGTAAATGATCTGGCTGTGATAGAAAACAGTAGCAACGTTTTTTGTGAGCTTCTAGCTACAGGGGTTGGACAATGAAACTGAAACACCTGGTTTTAGACCACAATAATTTATTAGTATGGTGTAGGGCCTCGTTTTGCGGCCAATACAGCGCCAATTCGTCTTGGGAATGACATATACGAGTCCTGCACAGTGGTCAGAGGGATTTTAAGCCATTCTTCTTGCAGGATAGTGGCCAGGCCACTACGTGATACTGGTGGAGGAAAACGTTTCCTGACTTGCTCCCCCCAAAAACCCCAAAGTGGCTCAATAATATTTAGATCTGGTGACTGTGCAGGCCATGGGAGATGTTCACTTCACTTTCATGTTCATCAAAACCATCTTTCACCAGTCTTGCTGTGTGATTTGGTGCATTGTCATCCTGATACACGGCACCACCTTCAGGATACAAAGTTTGAACCATTGAATGCACATGGTCTTCAAGAATGGTTCGGTAGTCCTGGCAGTGACGCGGCCCATCTAGCACAAGTATTGGCCAAGGGAATGCCATGAATTATGGCAGCCCAAACCATCACTGATCCACCCCATGCTTCACTCTGGGCATGCAACAGTCTGGGTGGTACGCTTCTTTGGGGCTTCTCCACACCGTAAACTCTCTCGGATGTGGGAAAACAGTAAAGGTGGACTCATCAGAGAACAATACATGTTTCACATTGTCCACAGCCCAAGATTTGCGCTCCTTGCACCATTGAAACCGACGTTTGGAATTGGCATGAGTGACCAAAGGTTTGGCTATAGCAGCCCGGCCGTCTATATTGACCCTGTGGAGCTCCCGACGGACGGTTCTGGTGGAAACAGGAGTGTTGAGGTACACATTTAATTCTGCCGTGATTTGGGCAGCCGTGGTTTTATGTTTTTTGGATACAATCCGGGTTAGCACCCGAACATCCCTTTCAGACAGCTTCCTCTTACGTCCACAGTTAATCCTGTTGGATGTGGTTCGTCCTTCTTGGTGATATGCTGACATTACCCTGGATACCGTGCCTCTTGATACATCACAACGAATTGCTGTCTTGGTCACAGATGCGCCAGCAAGACGTGCACCAACAATTTGTCCTCTTTTGGACTCTGGTATGTCACCCATAATGTTGTGTGCATTTCAATATTTGAGCAAAACCTGTGCTCTTACCCTGCTAATTGAACCTTCACACTCTGCTCTTACTGGTGCAATGTGCAATCAATGAAGACTGGCTACCAGGCTGGTCCAATTTAGCCATGAAACCTCCCACACTAAAATGACAGGTGTTTCAGTTTCATTGTCCAACCCCTGTAGATTTGCATCATGATGTGAATATATCTGGTCCTTTACTTCAGTCAAAATAAAAGTAGTTCGTCCTAACGTAGCTGAACACATTGAAAGGTCCTTTAGATCAACACATTGATCTTATTGCTGCAGCCGGTCTTATAGTCTAGTTCTACATGTAGACAGAAAAAAGTGTTGCTCAATAAACCAGGAAAATATCTCCTGGTGCCAGTAAGATGTAGTAGAAACTGCAAAAGTAAACCTCCCTCTTCTCTTTCATATCTTCTGTGCTGATTCTAAACTCTAAGCTCTGGCTTTAAAGATGCAGTATAATTAAGAAATAAATCACAGCAATTAATCACAGGTGGACCATTGATTAGTTCATTTTTTTATTTTTCTGAATTACACATGAAATATTATATTACTAAACTAATTAAACAAGGATACAGTTTTACTGAAGGTGAGACTTACATACCATATGTATACAGTTATTAACTACTGTGATATTAGTACTGATAAGGTCCAGGATGAGGCTCTCTGCTATATTTAAACACCACAACATAACACCCTTTCCTCTTAAAGTGTTTAATAGTAAGAACTGCACTAATGTCTCATATGCTCAGTGCAGAAAAAGAAGACTGCGTTGAAAAATTTTTAATTATTATTTTTGGCAGGCCAAATTTCTTCAGAAGTGGAATGAAGGGGTGAAAAGATGGCAAGAAAAGAGAGCAGGTTCATAAAAGAAGGAATCATTTTAATAAAATGTTTCAAAAGCTCTTGGCATAATAAAATAAATGTGTTTTAGGATTTTACCATTTTCCTTTTTTGAAATATAAGAATAAAGACAATGGAGCCTCAGGAGTGGAACACTTTGATGAGAATGTAACGTTTAAAAGGTAATTTATGTAGATGACAAAAGAACCACATTTATCTGACCCAAAGTAAACATCTCTGAGTTTAGGAAAGACTTTTTTCAGCAAAAATTCAGATTAAGTTCTTTTCTAAGTACCTCAAAATGTGTCGTTATTTGCTTCAGCAAAATGTTTTTTCATCAGGCCTAAACTCTGTTTCTCCTTGTCCTTCATTCAGCTGCTAACAAAAAAAAAAAAAGTTTATTATTGCAAACCTTTTTTGTTTGATTCACAATAATTTACAGTCAGTCTAAAACCAGCCGAGACAGAGAACTGGTACAATGTGTCCTATATTATTTTAATTTTAAATTACCTATAAATTGTCTTATTGAAATCTAAATATTTTGGATTTGGGCTAAAGCCCCCAATGTTTTGAGACCCTAAAAACGCCCCTGCCTGTCGCAAAATGTGCACTGCACACTCGGGGGTGAGGTTCAAGCCGTCCAAATCCACCCTGGATATTCAGCCAAAGTAGTCGGGGTGTTTTTGTTTTTTTACACTGATTTTCTTTCTCGGCTGGCAGACGATAGAATGAACATTTTTCACTCCACTCCCACTGTGCTAACAGCCAGCTCGTTTCGACAGCTGTCAGCTGACCGGGGCAGTCGAGGCACGGTAGACCAAGAAGGACACCGGTCTCCCAGCCCCATCGTTTTCTTACTCCTGGTGGCTTTCACCAATGAGTGGAAGTTAAACACAGATATAATTCAGTCAGATTATATCTGATGGTAATGTTTGGTTTATTTGTTATTGTGCTCTACAATTAAATTGATTTAAACTTGGTTCAGAAAGTTATTATGTTAGTGTTTAAGTTGTTAAAAGCTTTACCAATAAATTAATTGATATTTGTCATCAATATACTTTATTTAGAATTATTTTTCATATCTATGAACATAGAAGTTTTTTTTTTATATTTTAAATGCCTGATAATTGAATGATAATAAAATTAAAAGATAATAAAACAGGAACATTTTGAAGAAAACAAGCTTATAAGGCATCAGCAATGTGTGCAAAAAAAATGAGTGGAAATGTTTAAAATGTTCAGTATTTTTTCAAAAACATTTCAATATCTCTTCAGGAGAAGTTCATGTACAGTTGTCTTCAGGTTTCTCGAGTTGATGCGTTTTAAACACAATGATTATAATGCAGTGCTGACTAGTTTCTATGATTTATGCAACACATGAGCTAAAGTTTATGCAAACCTGAGCATAATTACTCAGCATTTTCTGGTGACTGATGCACACTTCCATGCCCCCCCAGCTCCCCCGGCTAAATTCTGGTCTGTGCGAAACTTCGAACCCGCCGGGGCTACTTTGATGCGCACTTTGATTACTGACAGCATGAAGCAGTTTTATATTCAACTCAGCCTACTGAAAGGAAATGTGGGTAGACAACTGTGATGAATGTTTAAACTTATGTTTAAAGTTATAATCTGTCTTATTTTACTTTTCCCTGGCCCAAACGGGGACCACAAGCAGCTGAAAATATGTCTTCAAACAAATTCTATAGAAGTTATAAAAATATATGAGATTGGAGTATGTTTTATCTGTGGAGACTCCCGGTTCACAGAGGGACCAGAACCGAGAAGAAAACAGAACCCTACCTTCTCTTAGCAGGTGGTTGTGGAGGAGCAGGAGGAGCAGGAAGGAGACCGCGGCGGCAATCGGAGCCCAGGCCAACCGGAGAAGCATGACGGAGACCCGTAGGAGAAACGTCCGAACCGGAATGATTCGATCCGCGCTCTACTGTGTCCTCTTCACGACCATATTCATTGCGATCCGAGCCAAAGGAGGACCGAAACCACTCATGATCGGCAGCTATAAACTGACTTACTACAGGAATTATTTAAAAGTGATCCCTTTTAATGAAACAGGTTGTCTCCCAGCAATAGTTCTGATGGTCAGCAGAGCCCGGAATGCTGCTGGTGGTCCGTTCCTCAGTAACACGTTCATCCAAAAAAAACACATTTACTGTACAGAATAAGTTTGCCAACACTCTACTGACGACCTACACCCCATTTCGTTTCTGATGTGTCAAGGTTCTGGATCGGCGTAAATCCACCGGGAGATCAGGGGAGGCGCTTCTGATGGAAGCTGCTCCTAAAGCGGGCATGTTGCGCTTCTTTCCCCGCTGGAAACTGACAGAGAGCCGCTGCGCTGCTGCTCTGAGGGTTCTCTGTTAACAGACCCTCTCCTCCAGTTCCCTGCCAGCCTCTTCCCATCTCTCTCTACCTTCACGTCACGGACTGACGTCACACCGGTTCGGGTGAAAACTGGCCCATCCTACAGGTACAGGGGCACAATCTGATCTGATGCTGCTGAAATGTGGGATCCAAACGCCAATTTGTGTGTCACAGCTGATTCATGATTTAGGATGGCAACTTATATCATTTGATATGATTGATTAAATCGTTTTTAAGGTTTTATAAGGTTGACCAATCAGCTGCGGAAATTTTCATCTCTTAACACCATAGCCAGGGGCGGGCTGGGACAATAATCCAGGCCGGGAATTTGGTACCATCCCATGCACTACCAGCGATTTTTTTCAAACCACCAAAACTGAGTAAAAATGAAAACAATTTGAATGACGCCCCCACACGTCATCAACTAAATACCTACAAATTAAATGTTTCTGCTGTGGTGCAATGTTGCAACTGAAATTATGTCATCCTACATCATGCTATGTAAAAACCCTTAAAAACGCTCTAATATGACAATCAATCATAGTGTCATACAGCATGATTAGGAATTATTCTTTGGCTTGTCTGATTTAGGTGGTACTTCAAATCCTTGAAGTCAGGGCAAAAAAATCAAAAATCAAATGGCTTCTCTTGACTTTCATGACTATTGCTATACTTGTCTTTCCCCATCTCTCTCTCTCTCAGTAATTATGGCTGATCTGCAAAATGAAATTAACATTTTAAATAATCTAGGCTTGTAAAGTTAGTTGAACCCTTATGGAAGTAAAATTGTCTCATTAGAATCAGACGTTTTTTAGACATTGAATTTATAACACTGAATTTTTATCCTGTGCAATTATGTATGTGAATTTTTTTTGTACTTAAAATTTGCCAGCAAAAATTCAACTGCAAGAATTTGTCTGAAAAAATTCACCTTCTGGTGACTCAAGCCAAAGCAATCAGCAGTCGATCGAGTCGAGCTCTTTTAGCCAATCAGATTACGCTTATTTGATCACGTGACACACCATTGCCTTGGGCAGAGGCGAGTCTGTTAACAGTTTGCTTGATAGTGGCTTTATGAATATCAGTGATGAGATTTTTCTGCCAAAAATATATCATTACAAAACACCAGGTAATTAACACACATTTGAGATTCAGTATTTTTTTTCATCTAATGGAACTGAATGAAATGTTTGACTGACCTGATGACAGCTAGTGCCCCAACCCTGTCAGCAGATGCTCTTGTTTTGAAGTGACCGGAAGAAGCGGCAACACATTTGCAGGTGAATTTCTGCAGGTGAATTTTTACAGGCGAATTTTAAGTACAAAAAAATTCACATGCATAATTGCACAGGATAAAAATTCAGTGTTATAAATTCAATGTCTAAAAAAATGTCTGATTCTAATGAGACCATTTTACTTCCATAAACCCTTGGTCCGGCTCCGGGACATTTCCCGGTGCTCCCAATAGCCAGTCCGCCACTGACCGTAGCCTCTCCTTACAGGAATGCTTTAGAGTTTGGGTGGAGTGGGATTCCATACTAACAGAAATTAGTAGTTATACAATGCATGTTTAGTGTGTTTTTACAAACATAAATAATGTTTATACGTTCGCCGCTGTAGTTGCTGCTTCCAATGTCTGTGGCTTTGACCCACCCACAGGTCATGTTGCAGTTTGCACAGAAGAACCAGGCACTGTAACCCAAAAGTTATAAAACATTAAATCTTATTAACAAAACCCAGTCATTTAAGGCAGCACACATCCCTATGCCCAAGAGAGCAAAACACTGACCTGGTCCAACAAATCTACAGCCCTGCCACACAGTGTACAACAAGTGTATTAACTCCACCTCGTGGGGCACTGCACTTTAATACAACACTCCGCATAACACTAAACTTGATTATGCAATGCTACAATGCAAACAGCATGCAACTTAAGGGCACCTGCATCTGCAGCTGTAGGTATTGAACCTTAACAGTATTTCCCATCCCAGTGCTGTTTGTATGGCTGCAGTCTAAAAAGGCCTAACACTAACACAAAAGACAATAGACAGACTGGAAAGATTAGCCCCTTTTCCATTTCCTGCAGAAAGCCCTAGGGTTTTGAAAAGTTCCAGGTGTTTGAAAGGCCAGGGTGCGTTTCAGTACAAATTTTACCCAGGTAATTTCATTATCCCGGGGCTTTACTTTCACAGCAAAGAGGTCCTGGTTTGGAGTAGGTCTCTCCAGATTTCCCGAGGACTGTTAAGGGGGCAAGGTTTTATGAAGGAGGCATTGGCACCAGCAGCTACAGTAATGACACCGGTAAGTGTACCAATGCATTGTTTTTATACCATTAACCTCTTGTAACCCAAGGTGTTTTTGTGAAGTTTGTGTGCAAAATTACATGGCGAAATGTAATTGAGTTTTTCTCAGCAATTACAAACTATTTAAATAAGCCTTGTGTCAAATTAATGGTAACACTCTGAAGATTCAATCAGAAGTGTGAATATCACAGTAGCAGCTATTGTTTCAGAGATAATGAGGATGGCACACAGAAAAAATTGAAATTTTTTTCCCTCGCCCGAATTTTTCCTGCATTGTACAGTATATAACCCTTTTAGAAATATCATGAGAAAGGCTACAAACTTTAGAAAAACCCTAAAACCACTTGTGGACATTGCCTGTGGACATTACCTGTGCAAAGCTGAGGTAAACTAAACCAAAGTTACAGAGGTTTAAGTAAAGATATACGTAGACGTTTTTACTTTTGGCACCATATGGCACATTTCAGCACAATTCCGCACCATCTGCAAAAGTGGAAATTTCTTGTGTTTTTACTTGAAAAATGTAATAAACTACTTTTTACATGTCTAAAACAGCCTGTTTTTGATTTTTTGTTTTTATTACCCACATCTATTGTTAGAGTTAGAAAGCTAGAGTCTCTAGAAGTACAATGGGAGGCAGATCCTTTAGTTATCAAGCTCCTCTCCTGTGGAACCAGCTCCCAGTTTTGGTCCGTGAGGCGGATACCCCGTCTACTTTTAAGGCTAGGCTTAAAACTTTCCTTTTTGATAAAGCTTATAGTTAGAGTGGCTTATAGTTAGAGTGGCCCCCTTACTCCATCCATTAGGGAGGGAGCCTTCCTCCCTCTTTCTGCATGGAGTTTGCATGTACTCCGGCTTCCTCCCACAGTCCAAAGAAATGCCTGTTAGGTTAATTGGTCACTCTAAGTTGCCCTTAGGTGTATGAATGAGTGTGTGCATGGTTGTTTGTGTGTTGCCCTGCGATGGACTGGCGACCTGTCCAGGGTGTACCCTGCCTCTCGCCCAAAGACTGCTGGAGATAGGCACCAGCTCCCCACGACCCACTATGGAATAAGCGGTAGAAAATGACTGATTGAATTAAAAAGCGGGAATTGGTTCAGCCAGTTCTTACAGAGATTTCAACATAAAAAGTAGTCATTCCCATATATGGTATGAGCATGTCATGTCCAGAGAGTGATCCACTCCAGACCCCATTCCTTAACTTTCCACAAACTCTTTTTCACACTAAAAAAGCAATCATAGAAATCATCTTAGCTATAGTTGAACTTTAAACATAAACATGGTTTAAACTAAACAATGATAACTTTTATACATTTTTTTTAACAATTCCCTCCTGTTTATTATTGATTAGTTTAATAACACATCCATGTATACATTTCCAAAAGGCTTTATTCTTACACCTCATTAAACATTAAACTATTGTTAAATTTAAGTCACTTCTCCTCCATAGTGTCATCATAGTTCTGGTCCTCGTCCAGAAGTTGGTCATCCTGGGACAACATTGTATCAACAATTCCTCCAACCATCCTTAATATCATTGCTCTGATACAGGGAACAACACACAGAGTAAAAAGGCAGAACAACAATAACACTGCGATGACAGGGGTCATGATTTTCAAAAGCAGTTGCCACCACGGTCCCAAAGTAAGCCACGAAGAAAGGCTTCCTCGGTCGGGATGGACATCCCCCTGTTAATTTAATTTAATTGGCGTATAGCATCGCTCAGTCTGTGTCCATCTTCGACGTTGGTCTCATCAGGGATGTAGGTGCAGCAGGTCTCTTTCAGGAGAGCGCAAACTCCCCCAACCGAAGCCGTCAGCAGGTCCAACACCATGCTGTTCTGCAACACCACGGTTCGAAGAGCTGTGACTTCTGTGGACAGTCCTGTAAGAGCTTTTGTGGTTGGATTAACAAACAGTCCGATGATAATCTATAGTTTCTAATCTAAGCATGTTCTTTCCTACTCCCAACCATGGGAATAAACTTAGAAAAATCTTATTTCCTGTTGATCTATGCTTGAATTCCTCATGTGGCTTCACCCGGATGAGTTCTCTCTTTAGGGAAGGTTGAACTGAAATGACATAAGTGCGATCAGTGACATAAACAGATGCACAAACACCACTCCAACTTGAAGGCAACTGCAAATAAATGGCAGTTCCACACATCCAGTGAAATCCATCTATTGCATAAGTGCCCTTTAGATCATGGACCTTTCCCCCTGGTTCAGCTTGGTGGGAATGATAATAGTAAGTCGTGTTACACGTGCATTGGAATAGTCCCCACTGGGATGGAACCGGTGCCCACGACACAATGAGTTGGACACAGGGGTATTAACATTAAACTGTTTAAACTCTGTAACATCACAGTTGTAAAATGTTACATTACCCATTACCACGCGGAAACTGGTACTGGCACCAGAAACACTATTTCTGATAAAACACTCATCTTCTGGCACTGGTACTGGTCTAGCTGTCAACCTGGGCTGGTTGGAAGAGATAGGAAGTTCAGTACATACATAACAACCAAAAATGTTCCTGGACTTGGTTACAATTTTTTGAATATTGGTACCAGCTGTTAGTCTCATACAAATAATTTATATCTTGTATAAACATTCCATGAAAATCTTCATTTATCCACCTTTAATTTTTTCACAGCAGTAGGAGTTGTCAATAACACTTAGAATGGACCCTCCCACTTTGGATCAGACCACGTTTCCTTCTTAATGGTCTTAATCAGCACCCAGTCACCTTCTTTCACATCGCCAGGAACCTGTAAGGCTTTAGAAACATAATTTCGGAGATTATTAACATTTTGTATGTCTCTAAACCGTAATATCTTCCTCATGTAGCTTGCTAACGTTCCATCTTGTTGTGGATCTTTTAGGTCTTTTTGTAGATCAGGGATTTAATAAGGTCTGCCATGTATTATTTCAAAAGGTGTTAATCCACCCTGAGCTGATGGGGTTATCCTCATATTAAGTTTTACTATATCTAAACATTCAACCCAATGTATTTTTGTTTCTTCCATTATCTTCCTAAGTTTTCTTTTAACTGTCCCATTTGTTCTTTCTACCAACCCTGCACTCTGGGGATGGTAGCTACAGTGTGTTTTCAGGTCAATCTTAAAACATTTACCAAGTTCTTGTATGACTTTGTTAACAAAATGTGTATATTCCATTATAACTATAAATCCTTCTTGGAATTCCAAATGTACATAGTCCCTTTGCCACTGTTATAGCAAATGGTCCTTTGCAAGGAACGATTTCCTTGGGGGTAATGTTTCAGACATATCAAACAAGATGCACAAAAAAAAAAAAAAAAATAGAAAGTATTAAATCCATATGTAGTGAATTGTTTGTTCACTTAGCCAATCATCCCATCAGTTGAAACATGGCTCTGCACATGCCTCATTTGCAATTCAGTGGAACATTGATTTAGGTAATATAGCCTTTCCTACAGGGCATCTAGTAATCCCTTCACATTTACCCTTAGCTAATTTAGCTGGTAACAGCACAGCATCTAATAATTTCAGTAATAACTCTGCATTTTTCCATTGTGCTACCAATGAGACCCTTATTTTTATTTCTTTCCATACATAATATGTGCTGTGCAAGATGTTAATAAAACCTGTATGGTGTCATTATAGACAAGGTTAAATAAAATTTAATTGGCTCTTTCCTGCAAATGATAACGTTGCTCTCTTTTAATCATCTGGTTTCATAACAATTTTTTTTGAGGTATTCATCAGCAAGATTATAACAGCTCTGAATAATATATTCTAATCTAGCTGTATTTAGATGCATCTATTCTAATCTATTTTTTTATTAAATGCAGTAAGTTCTCATTATATTTAAGAATGAGGTCACTATTTCTGTTAGTTGCTATTATTTTAATAAAGCTTGGTTCACCTTAGGTTTCATTAGTTAGAAAAAACTAACTCCTCATAAGTTTAGAAGGCTTAATAAAATTGGTTTAATGCATCTGGTTCATGCCTCTGCTGCCTGACATCTCTTTTTCTGATCATTGACCCTGTTTCTGTCCCTGGATTATTGAGCCAGCCTAGCTCTTGGATTATTCAGCCTAAAGTCACCTGCCTCTCTTACCTGCGCTGTGGAGATCTCTGCCTGCCACCCACTAAGGTTTCCCCTCTGGGTTTCAAGTTCAATCCAAGACAAAAGCAGGTTAGTGACTTTTCTGATCCTTGCAAGATCTGGAGAAATTTTATGTCCCTAATCCTTCTCTCTGCTTCAGTGATCCCCGGAAACTGTGCGGAGTTTAACCTGAGTGGCGTTTTCCTGTACCTGAATAAACCTTTTAATCTTTCAGTTCTGTGTCTGGCTGAATCTTGAGTCCGCCTTTTTCTAATTCCTAATATGCTCTTGTAGTCTTTAATATCATGCACATATACCCTAATTCTTACATAACATGAAACAGACATTTCACAAAAACAAACAAAATGGACAAACATTGGCCACATAAAAGTTTAATTAAATTGAAGACAGCTCTATTAGCTTATGTTTATCAGTATTTCAATACAGGTAGAACCTTTGCTATCTTTATATGATTTTGGAAAAATTCTGGAAACCTTATTGAGGTAAAAGGTTGGCAATGATCATCAGAACATCAGACCTTTTATTAGCGCTTTTAAGGTCCCTCAAAGACGCACTTTAATGAAATCATTCACATTCACACAGTGACATCTTTTCCCCTATGGCTGTCATGAATATCCACTTGATGCTTTTTAGGATTTTGTGTTTTTATAATATAAAGCACTTTGAATTGCCCTGCCTGCAATGTGCTATACAATTTTTTTTTTTCTCTATCAGAGCAATTTCATTTGCAAGAATTCCAATATAATTTTCTCTTTGTATTTTTAAAATGCATATTGTTTTCTCATAACCCCTTTTGTTTCCACTAGGTCTGTTTTTAAATCCTTTTTTTTTTTTTTTTTTTTTTTTTTTTTCATCCACCAAGGATCAATAAGGTGTTTGTGGGGTTCACCTTGAAGGTGTTGTCTGTTGGGTCCGTTCAGTCTGGAGAAGTGTCAGGTTATCATTGTCACGTCATCAAGGTTCATAAGTCAGTCAGAACCTTGGCCATTTGGTCTGTACACATAATGTCTCATAGATCCAGCCTATGATTAGTCAACAAAACTTCCACACAGTGTGACGTTATTTCTCCAGCTTCCACCTATCGGAGAAAAAATATTGTTAATAAACGAGCTGCATTTCCTAGAACACTGCATTCCTCCTGGATGAGGATCACCTGTTCAAAACTTAATTATTATATTAGCCAGTTGTTTCACATATTCAATCAGATCTCTAAACATTCCAGTAGGTGATTAGTATCTCATGTAGACTGAAATATACTGTTGCACTTGGAGAGGATCTCAGATTATCCAGGTATGCTGCTGCAATACCTATCTCTTCATCTTCATCATGAGCATTATCTATGGTGTCCCCTCTATCATCTAGTCATAGTTGACTGGGGTGCCCATTTGGACAGTGTCTAGCCCAATGACCATGCTGTCCACAAGCCCAGCATACATAATCTCTTCCATCAACTCTCCCTCTCACTTGCCTCTGTCCACTCCCCCTAATGCTGCGTTCAGACCAAACGCGGTTTGAGCATCAGGGGCGTCTGGTTTTCATGCAAAGTCTATGTGGACGCTGCGTCAACCAATCAGAGAAGCTCAGCTTTCTGACGTAGTAATGTAATGGAAAGACCACAAAGATCCTGGGAAATCCCACAAAGACAATGGAGGATAAACTTATCATTGCGGGTTCAAACTGGGCCGGGGACAGATGAAAATAGCGCTGAAAGCGATCCTCCTCTGCGGCTCCTGGAGCAAATGACACGACGCAGAGGTGCCAGACGACGACGTTCTCTTGCTTTATTCAGCAAATAAAGCCAAGCCACTCTCTCGGTTGCATCCGCCATTGTACACAAGAGACAGGGAAAGGAAGCTCCTCCCAATGCGTGTCTGTTCACAGTTTTTTGACGCACGTCGAGAGTTCAAGTGCACAAGCGTCCAACTTGAGGCGTTGGACGCCTTTTTGACGCTCAAACCGCGTTTGGTCTGAACGCAGCATAAGGCCTCCTCTTCCTCTGAATGTTCCTCTCATTCTACCCCTCCCCCTACTTACTGGTCCTGCATAAAATATCTCATCTTCAGCATAGAAGTTATCAGTAAGGGGTTGTTTTTTCTTTCCACTGACCACCTTTTCAGCATGCTTTGCCCAGTTCTGCCAACTGCTAACCGAGCAGGTGGGTAGATCAATATTATGTTTTGTGACCCAGTTGCGAATCTTAAGTAAAACGTTTGCCTGGAGGGCATTTTTTAACTGCTGTTGAAAAGGACTGTCATCAGCATTATCATGCTGCAGTCCATTATTCCTTTTAAACACTTCTTCCATTCTCAGTCTATACTCAATGATTGGCTCCCCTATTTTCTGTTTAGTCTGGTTAATGATGGTATAATCTGCTCTCTGTTTAAACTCTCCTAACATTTCCCTCAGCAACGCAAATCATGGATTTTCTGTTCAACTGGCGTTAAGAGTTCAGGGCAATCGGAGCTGCTGCAGCGGGCTGTGGCTGCCCACCCCTCCCCCTTAGTACACAAGTGTCATTATCTTCTTCTCTGGCAACTGCTACATAAACCTCCTTGCTCTTTCTATCGTTTCCTGCTTTTCTTTTATAAGCTTCAGCAAGCCAATTTTTTTTTTTTTTTAAGTTTGACTGTGTTTTTTCCTTTTCCTAAGTTTGTCTTTCTGTTGTAATCTCTGCACCAAATGGGTACAAGCAGGAACCGAAAGATGTCCTTTAAAATTATAATCTTTCTACCATTTAGCTAGATTTTTTACTGTATCTGGATCTTTTGAGTGCATAAACTTTGCATCTCCTTCTAACGGGGGCTGCTTCCGGACGCAGTTTCCCATTTTAAGAGTTTTTTTTTTCCTTTTTATCTTTTAAAAACTATTGTTAAAAACTGAGTTCTACTTCTATTAATTTATATTAGCGCTATTTATTTTATTCTCTGTGCTTTATTATATATACTTTTATCCTATTTACTCTAGTTTATTATTATTATTCTGACTTTTTTTTATCTAATAGGGGTATAGTATTTATATATATATATATATTTTGTACCATCAAATCAAAACAGAATTCCTCAAACTGGCCCCCAACATCTCCCAGAAAACAGGCTTCTAGATGAAACACCTAGTTTTGATCCGGTTTTCCGCATTGAGTTTTACTCTCGGAGAGTGCAGGGGTTTTAGACTGAGATTTGATGGCACCTAATATCCAAATCAGAATTCCCCATAACACATCTCAGCTGTCAACAACTTTATGTTAAGACCAGCAAGGTTTTGGGTTGTCTAACTGAGTGAATCATGTGATTCTGCATTCATACACACACCCCCTGTTTATTATCAGGCCTCTTCAAAACGCCGAGCATACCGGCTCGCGTATTCATCTAGCACTAACGCCAAGCTTACCGGCTTGCATATTTCTTTTTATATACTTAGTTGGTTCTGTCTTACCTGTGTGTTCGTTCACACTGTCTGTCAGAACGCGTTGATCCACCCTCTCCCGGTGCCCCTCGGTCAATTCGGCGGTTACACTGAATTCACTGTGCAGGATTTTCGTTCTCCAGACGTTCTGCCCCACACGCACCGCAGGGCCCCGGGCGGCAGATTTCTAGTGCTCCGCCTCGAAGGACCAAGAAATGTTAGAGTTAGAAAGCTGATAAATACAGACAAGTGTAAAATAAGACACAAGTGAACCCAGTAAGTGTGACTTGCAAGGGTGAGACAGTCCTCTGCCAGCACAGTGACTTCCTTCTCACAAAGAGAAAATCCTTGCACCAGCCTTTTATTTACAACTCACATTCCTAGAAGTAAAAAGCAGGAATTGGTTCAGCCAATTCTTACAGAGATTTCAACATAAAAAGTAGTCATTCCCATATATGGTATAAGCTTGTCATGTCCAGAGAGGGATCCACTCCAGACTGCATTCCTTAACTTTCCACAAACTCTTTTTCAAACTAAAAAAGCAATCATAGAAATCATCTTAGCTATAGTAGAACTTCAAACATAAGCATGGTTTAAACTAAACAATGATAACTTTTATAAATTTTTCCAACATCTATTTTTTAATAATTTTCAATAGAACAAGAAAAAACTATGTTGAATCATACTGGAGCACATTTATTGAACAGGAAGCAAAACAAAAATCAATCTTTGCAATAAAATACGTAACAGCATCGCTACAAATAAAACAACATAGATTTATTGACAACTAGGAATGAATGTACGTGTTCACAACACCTTTGTTTACCGGGCAGGTGGGGGTGGGGGTGTAGGGGCTAATTACAGATGCAAACATTTCAGTACTATCTTCCACTGTGTGGCTTAAAAATCCATTTATTACGAGACATCACAAAGCACTAGTGTAAAAAGGAAATCAATCTTTAAAAGTATTTCGCAATAAAACTAAAATTACATACCTTTCAAGCGGCAGAACTGCATAATCCAGCTCATCATTGATCTGGTCGGGATGAATAAGGTCTTCGTCTTCAGATGAGAAATCCTCTACACAGACTTCACTACCGCAGTCCATTGTAATTAGGTCCAAAGCTTCAGCGATGGTGTAGAACTTTGTGCAGGAAGCCATTGTGTTTCAAAAACAAACACTCAAACACGCGAAATGATAACCACAGCACGTAAACAGCCAGAGGTAGGAAGGTCCGGTGCGTAACAGCTGTAGCGACTGGGCCTTGCGGTACAGCGTGCTCAATGTTTATACTAACAACCTATATTACGCACGCCAAAAACCAGAGTTTGGCCAAATTGCACAAATAACCCCTCCTTTTCATCCTTAGAGCCACTACAATAAATTTATCTCCACGTCTTTCACGTCAATCCCAGCAGTCAGGAAGCAGAGGCCCAGACTTCCGGTGAATCCATTTTGTGCATTTACTTCCTGCATTTTTCTGATTCAACTGCTTGTGGTTTTAACTGTGTTTGGTGTTCGTAGAAATGGTTTATATCAGCTTTTAGCCAAGAGTCTGATGTTTCAGAGGATACCACACATGTCTATGTTTAAGTAAGGGACTTTTGAGCAATAAACATAAGAAAAAAAAAACCCTGGAGCTTTCCCATTTCCCATTTTATGTCAGAAAATAGTTTTAAGTGAGAAATTAGACCTCAAAATGTCATCTGTGCAGTCAGTTAATCCAGACTGAACCTACTTCGAAGTGTTCTTTTTGGAGTTTTTGTAAGAGCAGAGCTCCACTTACAGGCTGGTCTGGCTGCTAAGCTAAGCTAAGCTAAGCTAACAGGGCAGTTGGACTGGGATTTTCCCACTAACCACTGCCTGATCTCAGCTTGCACTCTGGGATTTCATGCTACCCGTTATCTGTTTGTGGTGCTGAAAGGGAATTTTAAGCTTTTAGTAGGTATGTGGTGAATAATCGCAAGTACCAGAATATGAAACAGAATATAATTATAAAATGTTTCACCACAGTTCTGAGAAAAAATATTTTAATGCAGTCCTGATGATCAAACAGAGCACTTTAAATTTCAGTGAAGTGTCTAAAAAATACACATTTCCCTAAAATTGTCTTTTTATGTCAGCCTAACTTTCTGGAGTGTGAACTCTTTATAATTTTAAATTTTTCATTGTTTTATGTCTATGGCTCTGCAGGAGGAGAGACAACAGTTCCAGGTATTGGTTTCCCAGTGATCCTCTTCACCCTCTTGTCCAACCTTTACTCCACTCTCCACACATCTTTTACTTTATACAAATACTTATTTATGATTAGACAGTCAAAGTATCAATTCCCTGTTCTTCTGGACTGCTAATCTGTTTTTTATTCTAATCTAATATATTACATTTTTTTACTAAAAAAGTCTGTAGTTTCTGTAGTTATCTGATATGATTTTAACTGATGATTAAAGAAAAAATAAGTGTGTTAATTAGTGTTTAGTAGTTATTGTAAATTAATCATGCAGTTTTAAAGCAACAACTCTGGCCAGATGCAGGTTGGTAAAAAATTAATAAATGATTAAATAATGATTTAAAGTTTTCTGCTTATGGATCCAGTGCAACTTAAGGAATAATGGAAGGAATTAATCAACTGTATAACTCTAAAGCTGCTGATCATCTATTATTTGTCAGCTGAAACAAAAAATATATTTATCAGCTAATAGTCTTCTAAACAGAGTAAAGGAGTAATGCTATCTGCTGAAATGAAGATTTTGTGCAGGCTGATTTAACAAAATGGTCCGTAGCCTTTCTGAGCAATAGAAACAGAACATACACAATCCCCTTGGATTTCTTTTACCTGGTAAAGCAAGTACTGGGGGTTTTAATCCTGGGGCTGTTGGTGGAAAAGAGGCTATTAAAACACTTAGAAGAGCACTTAGCTGCCCTGAAGTTCTGGACCCTCCACTCTGGTCTGAGCTTTGGCACTTGTACAGAGTCCATGGCAAGACAGGAACCTAGTGCCCCACACTATCGCATGATTCTTTGAAGGTCAAAGCAGATTGCTCAAACGGAAGCAGGAATGGCGTAGGACAGCAGTAAAAGCTTTGATGTGTTACACTTTCTGTGACAAAAAATTCACTACGTTTTTAGGCGAGAATGTAGCAGTGGAAACCTGAAATATCTGCTGAATTTATCAAGATATGGCCCCATTGCAAATTTCTCTGACATTTTCAGAGATGTCCGTCTCTGCTGCGCTTACTGCCAACTCGCCTTGGAATCCTCAAATTAATTGATTTAAACTTTGTGTAAAAAGTTAACAAGTTTTACTAATAAATTAAACAAATGTTATTTATCATTAATGTACAGGGGGGGGCATTTATATGGATACACCTCAATAAAATGGGAATGGTTGGTCATATTAACTTCCTGTTTGTGGCACATTAGTATATGTGAGGGGGAAACTTTTCAAGATGGTGGTGACCATGGGGGTCATTTTGAAGTTGGGGCCATTTTGAATCCAAAATTTAGTTTTCCCCAATAGGAAAAGGGGCACGTGAAAAACCCAAAAAATTTTTGGGATTTCACAAGAAAAATTTATTCTTTCATGAGTTATTTACAAGTTTCTGACCACTTTTTAAAATGTTTTCAATGTGCTGCCTATTGTTTGGGTTTGTCAATGCAACCCTCTTTTCCCCCCTCTTCACACACTGAAACTGATAGCAAAACCGCAGAAAAAAAGCTAGCACACGCTTCCAGTATCCGTATCCCCCCGGTGCTGCACATCTCGTATCTTCACAGCATAGACAATTGCCTCCAGATGACCCCAAAGATAAAAGTCTAAGGGGGTCAGATCGGGAGACCTTGGGGGCCATTCAACTGGCCCACGACGACCAATCCACTTTCCAGGAAACTGTTCATCTAGGAATGCTCAGAGCTGACACCCATAATGTGGTGGTGCACCATCTTGCTCAGGGAATGTGCCAGCTTCAGTGCATAAAGAAGGAAACACATCATCATGCAGCAATTTCGCATATCCGGTGGCCTTGAGGTTTCCATTGATGAAGAATGGCCCCACTATCTTTGTACCCCATATACCACACCATACCATCAATTTTTTGGTTCCAACAGTCTTGGAGGGATCTATCCAATGTGGGTTAGTGTCAGACCAATAGCGGTGGTTTTGTTTGTTAACTTCACCATTCACATTAAAGTTTGCCTCATTACTGAACAAAATCTTCTGCGTACACTGAGGGTCCTGTTCCAACTTTTGTTTTGCCCATTCTGCAAATTCAGTGCGCCGATCTGGGTCATCCTTGTTGAGATGCTGCAGTAGCTGGAGTTTGTAAGGTGCCATTTGTGAGTAGCTAATATCCGCCGAAAGGATGTTCAACTAATCCCACTCTCCAGTGACATGCGGCGAGTGCTACGCTGTGGGCTCTTGCTGAATGAAGCTAGGACAGCCACTGATGTTTCTTCATTAGTGACAGATTTCATGCATCCACATTTTGGCAAATCCAACACTGAACCAGTTTCACGAAACTTAGCAAGCAGTTTGCTAACTGTAGCATGGGAGATGGGTGGTCTCGTAGGCTGTCTTGCATTGAAATCTGCTGCAATGACCCAGTCACTGCGTTCACCAGACATCAACACAATTTCTATCCACTCCGCACGTGTTAACTTCGGCGACGTCAATGGCTGTAAACAAAGAGAAACTTGTAAATAACTCATGAAAGAATAAGGTTATGTTAAAACCAAGCACACCATTGTTTTTCTTGTGAAATTCCCAATAAGTTTGATGTGTCACATGACCCTCTTCCTATTGAAGAAACAAAAGTTGGATTCAAAATGGCCGACTTCAAAATGGCCACCATGGCCATCACCCATCTTGAATAGTTTCCCCCCTCACATATACTAATGTGCCACAGACAGGAAGTTAATATGACCAAACATTCCCATTTTATTGAGGTGTATCCATATAAATGGCCCACCCTGTATTTTGTTTATATAATTATACTTTTACTTCTATGAACATAAAATAATTTTGAATATTTTAAATTACTGATTAAAGAACGCAAATAAAGTAAAAAGATAATAAAACTAATACATTTTACTTTTATTCATTTTTTTTATGTGTCCTGTCCAGCAGAGTAGCACTCAGAATTGTTGTCTGAGTGCCAAGAAGAAGCCCAATGGATTTTTTTTCACAAATGGAGCATAACTGCTAACGCTATATTGCTCCACTTGATATATACAAAAACTTTATTAGAAATCGCTTTGGGATTATGTCAATTGTTACGGACACGTAGACAGAAATAAAAAGGGACAAAATAGAAAATAAAGAATGGAGGAAAGAAGGATGAAGAGAATACAAGATAGCACCCTGCTTGCTTCTACACCTGTAGAAACGTTCATATTAACAAGCTTTTCAACAAACAGCGAACGGGGGTGTAAAGAGCCCTCTCTGCCTGCCTACCTCCACCTGCTCAAATGTGGTGTTGTTGTGTGTTGTAAAAAGAAAAACAGGTGGGGAAGAGGGTCTGCTTCTCAGCTGACCCCAATAGGCACCCTAGTTCACCAAGTTCCAACAAAGTAAAGAGGCTAAGACACATCCTGATAGAGATATTTATTAAATAGTCAAGCTCAGAGGAACGACACAGAATCTGTTCAATTTCTTGCAAGCAAGGGTAGGCCACACTCCGCAGTGCAGAACTACAAAGAGCAGACGCCTTGTCTCCTTTATTTTATAGCAGTTTGAGTGTGTGTGTGTGTTACAAAGGTGGGAGTGTAAAAAGGAACAGTTGGTAACAGAACTCAGCCTCGCACAGTCTGCATGCTGAGTTCACAAAAGGACTGACATACATAGTTTTACATGAGTGATAAAAAAAACAAAAATAGGTTTTCCATCCAACAGCCCCCCTTTTTATCACGAAATATTTGGTTTAAAAATATTAAACATATTAAAAAAGCACTCTGTGTGATCGAAAAAAACCCGCGACGGTAAGCATGATTATGATAAAAACTCACACGGCTCCCCCCCCCCCAAGGGGACCACCAGAAACGGCAGAGTGTTTAAAAAACTAAAATGTGTCTTGTATTATAAAATCAGGGAAAATAAAAATGGAATAATACAAAAAATAAAATGAGATAATAAGAATAGATAATAAAAAAAAAATAAAAATGAGCCTTTTTTAAAAATCAACCTTTTACTTTTTCTCGTTTCACTTGAAAAACAGCAACTTCCCTTTCGTTTTTCTGCTACAAGATCATTTTATGAAGTACAGATATGAGTACACTCAGGCAATCAGCATCTTAGTATCAGTATGTATTTACATCATTGCGTTTTGGTTAAGAGTCAACACGTCCTTGTTGAGGTTCAGTTAAAAATAATCTTTTTTCTGCATCATCATATACATCTTCGACTGGGGTCTTGTAGAGTTTCAATTTGACTCAGAACTACATATGCAGTAGTAATAGATTGATTTAAACATTTTTTTTTAATCATGCATTTGCAACAGGGAATAACGCAAAGTGATTAAAAAACACAAGATGATCAGAAAGGTTTATAATAGCCACAAAAAAAAATCTTAATCCAATTCATCCATCCCCCCGGGAAATTTTCCAATCAACCCAGGAAGAGTATGGTGCAGCATAATCATCTGTCATCCCTTTTGAAGATTTTTTTAAGTTTTGTAATGCTTCTGTCATATTTGAGAAATGTAAGTTATCTGGGATATATGTAAAGCAGGTTTTGTTTAATAGAAAACAAAAAACCCCCCTGATGAAGCTGTCAAGATGTCTTAAAGCCTTGCGATTTTGTACTACCATGGCTCTCATAGCCACTCATCTTCCTTTTGTTCGGGCGTCCTCTCTATTATGAAAAAAATTTATTTATAAAAAAATCCGAATCGGAATTTTAGGGTTTTTTTACGTGAACAAAATTTTTTTCCTACTCCAAAACCCAGGGGAGGAAGGCGTGCCCAATCTTTTCACCTGTTGTTCCAGATTTTAAAAAACTCTTCAGGTACATTAGTTTCCCATATGGGATTGTGGGGTTTTTTTATCCAAGGATCTTTTTCAGTCTATTAGAGGAAGTGGAGTTTGGTCTAGTGGCTTTACTAATGATTTTACTGTATGGTTAGATGTGGAAAAGGGGGGAGCACAAGTACCATACCAGTTAGGGGGCAGCACAAAATAAGCATTATTTCCACACAACCATTGCTACACCCTTCAACCCACTAGGTGCCATTATAAACCCAATTTTTTCCCCTTCCAAAAACCCATGTATTAGAGCACCAGAGTGGGGGTTACCAAATTTTTACAGAGGTATTGTTTGTTTTACTTTTTACTTTAAAAACAGTCATGATGTTTATTTTTTCCATTTTAAATGTGCTTCAAAAAGGTAATATTCTTCCCCTTGATGTTCAAACGCTTGCCATTGATTAGCATCACAAGTGCAGTTACGTGGGTCACATGCATATTTTTAATGTGTAGTTAAAACCAGGTGTAAGTGCTATTGTCTTTCCCAGTCATCTGAATACCCTTTTTCCTTGTGGTTAGGTTTTGGCCAGGGATGATAAAGAGTGTGCGGTCTACATAACCCTGTGCTCCAATGGAGAGAGCGCAGGCTGCTTCTGTGAAATTTTCATTGGTTTAACAAACACTGTAGGACCTTGCGAGTGAACTGGCATTATAGAGCCACACATAACAATCAAGTTTATTCTGTGCTCTAGCTGTGTCGTACACGTAACGATACCAGAAATTTTTTTGCAGGAAATGGATGTGCTTGATGCTCCTCTGTCAGCGGCCTGAGAATTTTGTCCTGTCTGATGTCCATCTTTTTTCTGCACTTCCTCCTCCTGCGGATCCTGTGAAAGAAGAAGGACAAGTACTGCTGCCAGCATTAGGGATGGGCTTATCAGTCCTGTCCACAGGTTTTTTACAGAGAGCCCATATTATAAGTAGGTGCAGATCAGCTTTTTCCTTCACCGGTTTGAGACGCTGGGCCCTATGGGTCACCAGCCCCTTTGTAAGCCGGGTTTCCCTTGTACCCGTCGGTTGGTTTGGCCCGTAAAAAGTAATACTGGCTTACAGTGACTTTTAGGATCCAGGAAGGTCTTCTGCTATTTTCAGAGCTTTTGGCGTCGTCAAGAGCACCTGGAACGGCCCTTTCCCCAGCGAAAAGAGTACTCCAATCTTTTCTGTGGGGAGTGTCTTAATCAGGGGACCAGGTCTCCAGGCCTCAGGTTTTCGTTCTGTGAAATAGGAGGAGAATTTTTTACTGGCAGACTACTGGACAACTGTGTGTTTTTTCCCTGTAACATTTTTATTCATCCATTCAGCTAATGATGTTTTCCCTGTTTTGCTTTTTTATCTATGTCATTCATTTGGGAGTAAGACCAGTTTGATTTGGGGGTTATTCTCATCCCCATAAATTAACCAGTGAAAGACTTTTCCGGCCCCAAGGTTCCCCGTCTCTAACCCCACTGTTTTTTTTAGCCTGTTCTTTATTGTCCTATTTGTTTTTTAAAACGAGACCCTGCACCTTTTTGGGTGGTAAGAGCCCCAGTGATTTTTTTAGCTGGAATCCTAAGACTTTTTAGAGCATAATCCTTTAACACTATTTTACAAAGTGAGTCCCAGTATCTGACCTGATGATTTGAGGAATTCCATAAGTAGGGAAAAAATTTGCCACTAGGTTTTTTTTGCTATGGGTGCATCACAGTGTTTTGGGCGGGGATATTTAAAACCCCTTTTTGAAAATGCATCTATGATCACTAGACAGTATTTCTTTCCCTGGCCCATGACAGATCTATGAAATCCATATGTATGGTATGGAAGGGGATGTGCAGCTGCTGGGAATTGCCCTCTCTTGGGTCGCATATTCCCCTTTTGGGGGTTATGTTTACAAACAAATATGCATGATCTGCAAAAGTTTTTTTGGCATATTCAGAAAAAATTTATAGTGCAGAATTTGGGATGATTTATCAGATGTTCCTTTTCCTCCCCTTGACACATGGGTTTTTTCCATGTGACACTGTTCCCGGCTTTTTTATATAATGTTTTTGGTAGAATTTGGTTTTGTTTTCTAATTGGTAGATTTCATCTTTCTTCTTTGCTCCTCTCTGTAAACCATGCATTTTATTTCTGTGCTTGGTGCTGATTGTTGTGCATCTTTCAGCACTTCTGCGTCTATAAATAGGATGTCTGACATCTTGAGTGTAAAAAGGCAGTTTCGCAGCTGCTTTGGCGGAAATGTCAGCAAAAGTTTTTCCCCCCTTTGTTTCCTCACTGTCATCTGATTGATGGGGCTTTACATTTACAGAGTGCTATTTTTATGTGGCAGTTGTATTGCTAAAATAATCTTTTCAAAAAAATTAAAAATGTGTTTAGCTCTGGTTCCTGATGATGTTTTTAAAACCTCTATTTTGCCAAATTTTAGCATGGGGGTTTGTACTGATCCAAAACACATACTGGCTGTCTGTGAAAATGGTTAAGTTTTTCCCCCTTCATGCAATTCAACAGGGGCTCTTACTACAGCATAAAGTTCTGCTGTTTGGTGGGGGCTTGTGTTTTGGTAGTTTGTTTTTGCTTCTATAATCCTATCTGTAGTTGTCGCCGCATAACCAGCTCTATTTTTCCCCATACTCATCTTTAGATGCTGAGCCATTAAAAAACACCACTTGTGAGTTTAGTATTGGTGTCTTTGTGAAATGTCTTGTCTTGGTTTTGTATCTTTCTCCCTTTTGTTTTCCAGGAGTGTGGTTGTCTGTCCTCAGCTGTGGGTTTAAACGTGCTAGGGTTTCAATGGACCGCATCTTTGCAGTGTGATATTGTGGAAGCATAAAGCTCTGTTTCTAGTAGATCAAAAGTGTTATTTATTGTTTCTACCATAGTAAAATGAGTATAATATGTTCAATCTGAGTGGAGACATGCAAAGCTGTCTGTTTGGGAAAACAGATTACATTAGGGAAACTTCTTGGCAACAGGAAAAGACTAATGGGCTTGTTAGTGCAGTTCAGCCAGGAAATCTCATGACTGCAGCCAGGTCACTGTGACATTGGAATTCAACATCCAGATAAGTCATGAGAATGTTATTATAAACTCACGTACGCCAATCTGATGTTTTCCAGATGTAGCCAGAGAGAGAGCAATGTTGTGGATGCCAGATGTATTACGCAAATAAATGATTTCAATTGGTCAACAGGACCCAATACACACCAATGTTGAGTATCTGTATAAAAACCGCCCTGTTGGAACTGAGAGGAAGGCGACTTCTGAGAATTACTGAGAAGATGTTTTTGTGCGCTTTTTGAAGAAATAAAGTCCCCACCCGTGGGTACTGTTTGAGAAGAGAATTCTCTGAGTTCTGTGTTTTTATTATCCTCGCTCAGTGATAAAGACCGCCCGCTCCTAAATATTGGTGACCTGTACGGGTCTCCTAGAAAAAATAATCTTGGAATGGACATGGTAATGTTTTCACAATCCTGTTCTACAAAGTCTGGGTTCTGATACCATATTGGAGTTTTAACGAATATTGGTGTCCTATTTGCGTGTTTAAACCAAGATAACATCCAAGTCACATTACATTTTACTGTCATGTTGCCTACATCAATCCCTTTACCATTTTCAAAACCTCCATTTGCAAAACACTCGTATTCTGCGTCATAGTCTACCTCGTAATTTAGCGGAGGACTTCTTTGTGTAGTACTGAGGTTAAATTCAGCACACAGTGCTTCAAACTTGTAACCTTTCCACTTGTCTAAATATTGGTGCGAATTGCGTGAGCCATACAGCAGTCTGCAACTTATACCACACATTGGTAACTTAAAGAAGGACACCACTTCTGCACTGTGAGTAAACTCCCCATCTCTGCACCTCTGTTGTTGTACTAGTGCACATTCTTTAGATGTATTCTTCTCTGGAATGACAATTGGAGTTGATGAGGTGTGTTCCTGAAGGAGACTTTTGGGAAGAGCTACAGAGTAGCCGGATTTGGTCTGATTAGTGAATAGTTTTAGTTTATCATAGTCCAACACAGTTAAAATAATGTGCGCATAGGGACACCAAATAGGATCTTACTTAATTAGTTGAACCCAAAATTTCAGACCTAAACAAGAACACTTATTTACAGTTACCTATTAATTTTATACACAAAGTAATTGCACAATTGTATTCACTCATAAACAGCACTTATACTCACAGAATATTTACAATATGAATATAAGATCTCTTTCAGCTGTTAATTAGATTGAAAAGCTAATTAAAGGCGGAATGTGAAAGCATAAAGCTCTGTTTCTACTAGATCAAAAAGTGTTATTGTCTTTACCATAATAAAGTGAACTCCGTGATAAGTGCACTCTGAGAGACATGCAAGCCTTCTCGTAATAGATTACACCAAGGGAAAAGTCCTTGGCTCGAGAAACGATTAATGGGTTTGTTTTTTCCATTGCAGTCCAACTGGGAAAGTTTTGATATTCTGACTCTGCCAGGTCAGTTTGACCTGAGAGTCTGCATCCAGATAAGTCATGAGAATGTTATTATGAACTGTCACATGGCCCAATGTGATGTTTTCCAGATGTTGGCTGAATGTCAATTCCCGGAAAAGTAGAGAAGAGACAATGTCGTGGGTGCCAAGATATGTTACATAACAGACCCCAACACACACCACTGCTCTTGATCTGTATAAAAACCCTGGTCGAGACTGAACGCCGGGGGCGATTTTTGAAATTCCTGTGAAGACGTTTTTGTGCGCTTTTGAATAAAGTCCCCACCGTGGGTGCTGATTGAGAGGAGAGCTGAGTTCTGGTTTGATTATTTTAGCTCAGTAAAAGACCGCATGCTCCTAAAATATTAGGCTGAGACAGCAACAGGGATGTTAGAGCAATATGCCTTGCATGTGTTAAGAAAGGAAGTGAGGTTTGCAGTAACACAAGTGAAACTGAATGTGGAACTTTCAGTGTTAGTGGGTGACACAACACGATTTCAGCTGTCTGTTTTACAGCTTCAGCCGCCGCTGTGCCTGCCTGAAGGCAGACCGGAAATCCAGTAGCAACAGGGCCCAGTTTCTTTGAATAAAATGCTAGTGGTCTGTCTTTGGAACGGAATGGCTGAGATAATACTGCTTTCATATAACCCTGACAGGCATCCACACAGAGTGTGAATGGTTGGCTGTAGTCTGGCAGTGCTAGTGTGACTGTTGTTTGAAGCAAGTTTTTTAGATTTATAAATGCTTTTTCTCCCTCTTCAGTCCACATAACTTTGTCTTTTAATGTCATGTCTTGTTGGAGATGGAAAACTTATGATTTGTCTTGCACTTTATCACTCATGCAAGCTATGTATATCTGACCTTTATGTGAACTTAGCAGGCAGACTGTTCGATGCCAAGTCACTTTCTTTTCCTGTTTTCTCCTGTTAAGAAATGCATACTTTTGTAAAACCAACTGTCTGTATCTTTCGAAAATAGCTGTTACCCCCACCTCTCTGTATCACACACACTCAAACTGTCTGTAGCCAACACACCCACACTCTGTTCCAAGAACTGTCTGTGTCTGCCTATAAATAAAGAAGTCAAGAGGCCTGCACTTTGTAGTTGCACCGCAGAGTGGGCTACCATCTTGCTGCAAGATTAACAGAGACTCATGTGTCGTTCCTTCTGAGCTTGACTATTTGATAAATATCTCTAACATGTCTTTTCCATAAATCATAGATTGCAGATGTTGAACAATTGCTGCATAATCTGGCAGCCATTCTCTGCAAAAGTTACACAGTCCAAAAAAGGACATCATTTGTTGCTTAGTTCATGGCTTAGGGGCCTCTTGTATTGCTTTCTTTCTGCTGTTTAATAAGGAGCGGCCATGCTGTGATAAAGTGTGCACTAAGTACACTACCTCCTCCTTACAGAACTGTCGTTTATTTTTGGATGACTTATGCCCCATTTTACCACACCTCAAACAGACATTGTTTCGATTGTGACTTTGTTGCGGGCCTCCTCTTCTTCCCCCACGGCCTCTAAATCCTCCTCGTCCTCTGTTTCTGTTTGTATCTGAAATTTGCACTGCTATTAAGCCATCCTGCACCAAAAATGTATCAGTCTTCTTATTTTGCTGAGTTCTGTGGGCATGTTGAGCGTACTCGAGTGCTTGGGTGACAGTTCCTGTATATTGATGCTGCCAATGTTTATCAATGTATTTTTTTAGTTCTGGTTTTAATCCTTGAATAAATGCTCTCTTTAACTGCTGTTGGTATGCGCTATTGGCGTCATTATCAGGTTGTATAGCTGTATTTGCTCTGAAAACTGCTCTCATTCTGTCTAAGAAATCTTGTGGATCTTCCTCATCTTTTTGTCTACTCTGGGAGATTTTTCCATAATCAGCAGCTTGCCTGTATTGGTTTCTGATTCTTTCATACAGTGGGTTTCATGCTGCTCAGTGCGACCAGGACCATCGGGAGGAAGTGTGTCTCCGTTCCCGTCATTTCCAGCGAAATCACCACACACTTAGCACCATTTATGCCCAAATATTTGAGCATATATTTGAGCAAAACATTTCTCTTCCATTTAAATGGAAGGTGTCTCTTAACTCGTTTAATGCTGCCAGAAATTCATCTGTTTCGTGTCTATAGGTGGGATGCCCTTTAACGCGGCAGATCTGTCCTCCTGAGTCCAGGGCCTGTACACAAGGATTGTTCGTGCCTCGGGATGTTGAGCATCTCCTGGAAGCCTCGGATTAGCCACTTCTACTAGAAGAAATGTGTCCTCTTCTAAATTTTTACCAGAAGGATGAAACTTATGTTCATAGGCTTTTAAGTCCTGAATGGGGTAAAGGGATTCTGTTTTAGATTCAACTGTGTTTTTTCTATTCTTACTTCTTGTTTGGACTCCGTCCCAACTGTGAGAAAGTGGGGACCAGAGGGAAGGCCCTGCGGAATTATTTCCCTCCCCTGTTGTAAATGGGTTATTAGTAATTGGCCCTTGTTGTATTCTTACGGGGGTTTGAAAATTCACTCCTCCCGCAGCCCTTCCGCTTGTGGTGCAAGTGGGGCGGCAGGAGGCTATAAATTAGGTTGCGGCTGTGGCTGAGGCTGTCTGTGGGCAGCGACTGTTTCCTCATCGGGGCTTATTAAAACTGCGGCCAGCTTCTGTCCGCGTTTCTTCCCTTTATCTTGTCTCTGCATGTCTCTTAATATACTTTGCTCCAACCATTTGTCTGAAAGTTTATACTCTATCTTTCTAAGTTCCTTTTTACGCAAGTTCTTGGTTTGCATGATTTCTAATTTTAAATCTGCCTGTAGTTTTAGAATATCTTTTGTGTCTAACCTGCCTGAGAACCCATACTTCTCATTCCATCTGTGGCAAATTTTTCCAGCTCCTTCTAAATAATTCTCCATAAACTTCACGTCACCCTCTGGGTCTTTACATTTACTCTGTTCTTTCCCCATTCTCCCCTTTCATTTATTTTTACTTTAAACAGACTATGAAATATTTCCCAGACAGAAATTCACTGGCATGAGATTCAAGGAGAGGACATTAACACGCCCTTCTACTGCAACTAGTTTGCAGCGGTGTTAATTTTCTGGGGTTGAACCCGACCTTTTTCTCCAAAAATCATCAGTACGTCTTTCTGATCAGGGCAAAGGAAAACACAGGACTAGCAGAATCTTCCTATGATTCTTTTAAAAGCTTAGTCCTCTAATCACACACAACACTCACACAGACAGTAAATTGCGGCCGACTGTCCTATTTTATTATTTATCTATTTAGACACGGTTGATTTCGGCCAACTCTAATCTATTGTATTCCCTTATAGTGGTACCACCCAATCGTCTTTAGGATTTCCTTTCAGCGAGATCTAACAAAATTTAACAGTTCTCTTTTCCAGGCGGAACAAAACCCTATCCACCATACTGACCCCTTTTGTGGCGGGGTCACTACCTGTGACTGTTAATTACTTTCTTAAAACACATTTATCTTTAAAACAAAACGTCTCACCTCTGAGCTGACTTCTAGCTCTTTTGGACCCCAAGTGTCACCCGGCGTCGAGCGAAACAATAACCCTGATGCGAATTCACACACCGGGGCTTTCAGCCAACGTCCTGGGGCAGCCGTACGGTAGCGGTTCCTCGTCGTCAGGCAGTCCCCGGGATCCTTAGGTCACTGTAAAAGATAGATAATCTTATTAAAGAATCCGGCGAAGGACCAATTTAAATGATAGAGATATTTATTAAATAGTCAAGCTCAGAGGAACGACACAGAATCTGTTCAATTTCTTGCAAGCAAGGGTAGGCCACACTCTGCAGTGGAGAACTACAAAGAGCAGATGCCTTCTCTCCTTTATTTTATAGCACAAACAGTTTGAGTATGTGTGTGTGTTACAAAGATGGGAGTGTAAAAAGGAACAGTTGGTTTCCCAAAGATACAGTTGGTTTCGGGGAGTATGCATTCCTTAAAAGGAGATAACAGAACTCAGCCTCGCACAGTCTGCATGCTGAGTTCACATAAAGGACTGACATACATAGTTTACATAAGTGATAAAGAACAAAAATAAGTTTTCCATCCAACACATCCACTGGGCCAAAGGCTAAGGACAGGCCCCGAGAACCGACTGAAAACCGGGACCAACACCCCCGAGCCAACGCCACAGCAACCACACACCACCCACCAGGAACCACCCAGCAGACAAGCAATCTCCACCTCAGTATAAGGCCGAAAAGCTCAATGCAACCGTCGAGCCCAGCGACGCCTGCCCTGCAGCACCCACACTCGGAGGCCAGAGCCGTCGCGCACATGTCCACCACCCCAATACCACAGCACGCCATACAGTGGAGGACAGAACGCAGCAAAGAGCACCCAAAGCAAAAGCAGGGCACAAAGCCCACACTGTGCAAATGCGCCCCCACCAGCCCTCCAAAAATAAAGCCCCTCCATGAAAGTGCACACCCATGAAAAGAAGACCCACAGCATCCAGGTCCAAGAACATGCCCACCACCCATACCCCTGCCAGAAGTAGCCCTGCGACAAAACCCACACCGAAGCCCACAAAGGTCAGAGAGCCAACAGAGCCCAAACGAAAACTCACAGAGAAGCCAACACCAGTCCACCCCGGCCAGCCTGCCTGCCCAAACCCTGCAGACCCCTCCGAACCTCCTCCCCCAGACAGTACTGAGACTGGCGTCAGGAACCGGAACCCAGACAAGGAACCAGAACGTGAACAGGAACCACACAGGCCCAAATGATGCCTATCCCCACCCAACACCAACCACCTACCTCCACCCCAGAAGAAAATCTACACCCACCCCAAACATTCAAACAACTCCCAGAACACATAAGACCTTAGACACCCAGGTGGACTCAGCCCCATCCCCCACAGACCCTCCGCCCGGCCAGCAGAATGCACTCCTTCAAGGAAAGAGTACCTGCAAAGAGATGGTACCTACCCACCAGTTTAGGACGACCCTAAGCCTTCTGATGCACGGAAGGCCCCTGGGCCGGTACGGGTGCCAAAAGCCTGGCGACATACCCGCCTGAACCCAAGTGCCCCAGGCCCAGCCAGGACCCCACCCAGGGGCGACATGCCTCAGGAACCCAGAGCCCCCAAGTCCACCCCAGACCTGCTCAGGAGCAGCACGGCCACCAGGGCAGTAACCTATGTCCGCCGGCACAGGTTCCCAAAAGCATCGCAGGCAACCACCAGATGTTGCCCCCGAAAGCCACCAAAGCCCCACTCCAGTTGGGGCCACAGCCCCCGGCGCCAGACCCCCCAGTGACCCCAGCCCGGGACACCCGAAATGCCCCAAACCCATACACCCCCCCGCATCCGCCAAATCGCCCCACAGGATGAAGCCAAAGGTACCCATCCCCACTAGGTGATGGAGCCAATTAAAGGAGCCCAGAGAAATTGATCTGATGTGGAGGCAGAGGCTGTCTAAAGATTTATATTTTGAGAAGTTTTACCAGTGTGCCAAATTTCAGATCTCTACGACTTACGGTGTGGTCTATCTTAAGTCTGGGGCCAAACCTTTTAGCCATGCCCATGGATGGCGACAATAAAGGACAAAAATTTCACGCAGGGTAAAATTTTGGGTAAATCCGTGTGCATCTAGGGATATGGCAAAGCCCCCAAAAAGCCCCAAATTTTCCATTTACCTGTCCACCCTGAGCCTCAGTCGCCTCAGATTGAATGATTCTTCTCTTAGTGCTGGTAAACCAAGTAAGATCGGATCCAATACTTGCCTGTTGTCAACGTACCTCACTTTAAACAATCTCTGCTCCTCCCATCCTCGGATTGTTCTCTGGACAATTTTTGTCTTCTTATGGACATTTTTCAGTACCATTTGTACAATAAACCACAATATATTTTACTCAAAGATTCTCAGTGCTTTTCAATCATTACAATCACAGGAAGAACAGGCAAGCTCAAAGGAGCAAGCCAAGATTTAATTTTGAAATATTTGAACTAGCCTTCAGTGTTATTGTGTAACAATAGTGTGAGCTGCCCTCATGAATATTTGGTGAAACTATAAACCATTGGGATTCTCTAAAGGAGCTGAGTCTGTCATTGAGCATAGGTATTTCTGGGTTTTCCCACTCAACTTGTTACCCCCGTGACCCAATCTCGGATAAGTGTAAGATAATGGATGGATGGAAGTTTGGTATGACAAAGCAGAACTGCATTATGGTCAGATACTTCATTAGATTAGTCATTAGATATCTCCTAAAGCATACAGTCTGATATTTGAAATATTAATAGAAACTAGTATTTATGGTGCTTCGTTTACTACTGATGTCCTCTTACTACATTTTGTGTGACCAAAGATTGTGCTTCAAGCCTAGGATCACAGGTGTTTCCTTTAATTGATTTTCCTCTTCCACAGTAAAGTGAAAATAATAATTCCATGCAGGCCACTATGATCTGCCTAATGTGCTGCTCTATCTCTGACTTTAAAGCTCGTCCATAAATCCAGCAGGAAGTGTGGGATAGCAGTGGGTCTAAACCAGAAGGAGAAGGGAGGGACCTCTTCTTTACTCAAAGGTTAAACTGTGATGAGAGACTTAACCTAAATACAATAACCAAGGCAGTCTCAGTGATCCGAACACAAGGATGCAGAGGGTTAAAGCAGTAATTACTTCTGCCTTTCATTAGAGATTGATAGTCTGGAACCCTGAGGTTACTTTAACACTAAGTTTAAATTACACAATAGTAGTGTATTTTCTGTAATGCTGTAATGCAGTGCTCCTTTATCTTCTCTATGCTACTTGTATCCATAAAAGTGTTGGAGAATTACTCACGTTTAGTTACATTTATTCACGTAGCTAATTTCCCTATAGAACCAGTGAAAATACTTGTTTTGCATACTGTATAACATTAAAATGGTAACACATATAACAACATATATTGTGTGTAATAACTAATCAACGAAGGAAAGTAATTAAATCAAAAACATATGAATGTCGGATTCATTGCCTTCAGTATTTCAGAAATTGTAAAAAGTAAATAAATAAATAAATAAATAATTGAGTGTAAAAATGAAAAGATTTTTATTCCTAAAAATTCATACACATTTTGAACAAATATGAAACTTCTATGAAACACTCAGACAATCTTAAAATATGTGCATACTGTATTTTTGAAGGATGTGATCTGTTGCCCAACAGATATCAGTGTCTATGTGTTTTCAACTGTTTTTTTTTTGCCACTGAATGTCTTTCCAGGGTCTTTGCAACTAAAGGAAAGTGCTGAAATCTTAGGTTCCTAATTTGCCTGATGTAAAAACACAGTTTTGCTCTGAATGCCTTTATAACACTGATCATGTTGCATTTATTTTGCCTCTACCTCATAACTGCTGGTTCCAACTGAAGGAGACAGCAAACGACAACCTCGTTTGTGTGTTTACACACGAACGAGGTTGTCTTTTGCTGTAAGTCAGTGCTACGGCTGACTGACAGTGACCAGCAGAGATCAGAAAAACTTGTGACCTAACTCAGCACCTTCTAGTTGGAAACGTCTTGTACCAACTAGTACCGCATAATTCAAATCTCCCTGTTTGTCTCTCACATCTAACAGAGAGATGTGCAGTGCAGTGGCTCTAGCTCATCATGTCATTCCTCTGCAGAACATTACCTGTCAATCACTGTTGCCTTAAGCAACATTTAAAAAGTCCACAATACCAATGAAGATGAAGCAGCGAAAGCAAACTATGAAATGTAAAGGTGGCGCTGAAAAGTTGAGAGATAAAAAAAAAAGCTCTAGGAAAGCACAGCAACGCATTTGAAAACTTCTGACTTGTACTAACGATGTACTAAAGCCAGATGTACTAAAGATGCTGGGGAGCGATACAATTTTAAAATAGAATAGAATAGAAATATCCTTTGTTGTCCCACAGTGGGTAAGTTCAGCAAAAAAGGTAAAATGGAATCATGAACACATCACTTAAAAGCATCACAGTAAAAAACTTTTTATAAGACTAAAAATGATAAAAATCAGAATCAAGAACAGGAAACAAAAGTCAGGATAGACTGCACACTAAAGGACAACCCCATATCACAAAAAATAAATTACTGTGCACATACCATTATGGCATACTCAGAATAAATTAAATAAGTTGTGCAACATAGATGGTATAGCATAAAAGAGTCAGTTGCTGCAGGGGTCATTTTCTAAGGTTTAAGTTAAGTTTGGTTTAAAAGGTATTTTGTTGAAAGGCAAGAAGCTATGCGGCTTTGTTAAAGTTTACCTTATAGACTAAATATGTAAATACCTATATTGTTGCTGTAAATTAAATGCGCCATCTGAGAATATAAATAGCTGTTGCTGATTATGAGTGCATTTCAGGGTTTAAAGGTGAATAAAGGCAAGTTTTTCTTCATGTCTAAATCTTTTCCATTCAAATACAGCTCCTTGTGAATTACGCTTGTACAGGTAACTGAATTTCAACCTGCAATTTAATATCAAAGGGCCACCATGGTTATAATTCCCGATAACCTGTGCTTGGACTTGTAGAATTATATTGATTTTGGGTCAAAACCTTGACCAGCACAACATGAGAAGATTCGAAAAATATAAATTGCTAATTGGTTACATGTCAGCACTGAGGTAAAATGTCTCCAGAAAAGTTCTGTGCTTTTTTTTTTCATGGCTCTAAAAAAATGCTTTTCAAGGCCAGTTAGCTCAGTTGGTCAGAGCATGGTGCTAATAACGCCAAGGTCATGGGTTCAATCCCCGTACTGGCCAGTCACAAATATTGTTGTTTGACAGGAAAGTGACAAACTATACAACATTAACACACAAGCTAGTTGCTGGCTAAGAGTGCCTGTCAGGGTTAAAGTGATTCAAACACTTCATCTTCAGGTGAAATTTTGTCTTTATTTGTGACTCAATAATTGAAGCAATTTACAAAAGTTTTCAGCATATTCTGTCCTAAAACTGGTAGTGTAGCGCAGAACAAAATAAATAAATAACACTGCATTAAGCTTTCCATTTCAATCCATTCATAAAGGTGAATAAAGGCAAGTTTTTCTTGTATTTTCATCACGTCTAAATCTTTTCCATTCAAATACAGCTCCTTGTGAATTACGCTTGTACAGGTAACTGAATTTCAAACCTGCAATTTTAATATCAAAAGGGGGCACCATGGTGTTATAATTCCCGATAACCTGTGCTTGGACTTGTAGAATTATATTGAATTTTGGGTCAAAAAACCTTTGACCAGCACAACATGAGTAGATTTGGTAAAAAATTTTAAATTGCTAATTGGTTACATGTCAACGGGGGGGTAAAATGTCTCCAGAAAAAGTTCTGTGTTTTTTTTTTTTCCATGGCTCTAAAAAAAATGCTTTAAAGGGCCCGGGTTTAGCTCAGTTGGGGTCAGAGCGTGGTGCTAATAACCCAAGGTCGTTGGGGTTAAATCCCCATACTGGCCAGTCACAAAATATTGTTGTTTGACAGGAAATGACAAACTATACAAGATTAAAAACAAGCTAGTTGCTGGCTAAGAGTGCTTGTCAGGGTTTAAAAAAGTGGTTCAAACACTTCATCTTCAGGTGAAATTTTGTTTTTTTGTGACCCCAAAAATTTAAAGCAATTTTAAAAAAATTTTTTCAGCATATTTTTCCCCAAAAAACTGGTAGTGTAGCGCAGAACAAAAAAAATTAACACGGGCATTAAGCTTTCCATTTCAATCCAACCATAAAGGGTTAAAAAAAAGGCAAGTTTTTTCTTGTATTTTAACCACGTCTAAAATTTTTTTCCATTCAAAACCAGCTCCTTGTGAATTACGCTTGTACAGGAAACTGAATTTCAACCTGCAATTTAATATCAAAAGGGCCCCATTGTGATAAATTCCCCCCGAAAAACCTGTGCTTGGACTTGTAGAATTTATTTTGAGTTTTTTGTGTCAAAAAACCTTTGACCCAAAAAAGCACAACATGAGTAGATTTTGTAAAAAAAAAATTGCTAATTGGTTACATGTCAGCACTGAGGTAAAATGTCTCCCAAAAAAATTTTCTGTGTTTTTTTTTTTCAGGCCTCTAAAAAAAAAAACCCCTTTCCCAAGGGCCGTTTTTTAGCTCAGTTGGTCAGAGCGTTGGTGCTAATAACGCCAAGGTCGTGGGGGGTTTAAACCCCCTACTGGCCCAGTCACAAAATTGTTTTTTTTGACAGGAAAAAAACTGACAAAAACAATACAAGATTAACACACAAGCTAGTTGCTGGCTAAGAGTGCTTGTCAGGGTAAATTTGGTTTAAAACACTTCATCTTTTCAGGTGAAATTTTTTGTCTTTTATTTGTGACTCAAAAACCTGAAAGCAATTTTAAAAAGTTTTTAGCATATTCTATTCCAAAAACTGGTAGTGTAGCGCAGAACAAAAAAAAAAATAAAACTGCATTAAGCTTTCCATTTCAATCCAACCATAAAGGTAAATAAAGAAAGTTTTTTTTTTGTATTTTAACCACGTCTAAAATTTTTTCCTTAAAAATACAGCTCCTTGTGAATTACGCTTGTACAGGTAACTGAATTTTTCCAAACCTGCAATTTAATATCAAAGGGCCCCCATGGTTGATAAATCCCGAAAAACCTGTGCTTGGACTTGTAGAATTATATTGATTTTGTGTCAAAAACCCTTTTGACCAGCACAACATGGTTAGATTTTTTTAAAAAAAAAAATTGCTAATTGGTTACATGTCAGCACTGAGGTAAAATGTCTCCAGAAAAGTTCTGTGCTTTTTTTTTTCATGGCTCTAAGAAAATGCTGCGCAAGGCCGTTAGCTCAGTTGGTCAGAGCGTGGTGCTAATAACGCCAAGGTCGTGGGTTCAATCCCCATACTGGCCAAAAAAAAAAAAAAAAAAAAAAAAAAAAAAAAAAAAAAAAAAAAAAAAAAAAAAAAAAAAAAAAAAAAAAAAAAAAAAAAAAAAAAAAAAAAAAAAAAAAAAAAAAAAAAAAAAAAAAAAAAAAAAAAAAAAAAAAAAAAAAAAAAAAAAAAAAAAAAAAAAAAAAAAAAAAAAAAAAAAAAATCACAATTGTTTTTGGGAATAAAAAAAGTTAACCAAGCTAGTTGCTGGCTAAGAGTGCTTGTCAGGTAAAGTGGTTCAAACACTTCATCTTCAGGTGAAATTTTGTCTTTATTTGTGACTCAATAACTGAAGCAATTAAAGTTTAGCATTCTTCAAAATGGTTGTACCAAAAAAAAAATCAAATTTCATTCATCCAACATGTATAAGCAAGCATTTAAAAGTCTAACTTTCCATTAAAACACCTTAAGGTAAAAAGAATTTCCTATTTATATCAAACCAAATTTAAACCTAATTCTTGGACGTGAATTAATGATTTTAAAACCGGGAAAACGAAAATTGTAAATATAAATCTTTGTCTTCACTATAAATCTCCGAAATTGTGTTTTTTAGTTAAAATGTGCAGGCCTAGTATTTGAAGTGTGTTTCCAGGCGGGAAATCCTCTGCCAGCCCCAAATTGTTGCGAACGCAACAATTTAACCCATTTCTGCAAAGTCAAAATGGTTCAAAACTTAAAACTCAGTAAAGTTTTATTTCTAAACATGAGTTTAAAGTTTACTTATTTTAAAGGTATTGAAAAAAAAATAAGCATTAAGTTTTTCCAAAAACCAAGTAATTTGCAAGTTTTTTTTAAATCAATTTTTCCTTCAATCACCTGTATTAGCGACAGTACAATTTAACGCATTAATTCAACCACAAGGTAAATCTTTTTGGGCTTAATTAATATTTTTTCAAACCTTGGAAACGGTAATTGTAAATTAATGCAATTTTACAGTCACATGGGTAAATTTCCAAAATTTTTGGCTTTTTTTTTGTCAAAACATGCGGGCAACCTTAGTAGTTTAAAATGTGTAAACCAATGGTTAATCCCCCCCAAGTCTTTTTTTCAGAAAGGCCTACGTTAAACCCGGTAGGGCTAAAGGCGGTGTGTTCAACCTTACCCTAAATTTGTTTTAGGACTAAAATTCAAAAAAGTTTCGCAATTTTCCAAAGTGTTCCAACAAATAAAATACCAATTGCTTTATTTACCATAAGGTAAAAAATTTTTGATTTCAACCTAAATTTTTAACAGCCCTGAAAACTGTAGTCTATTTAACCTTTAATATCAAGGCAATTTAATTCCCCTCTACTTAATTAATATTTTTAAACTTGCCCGAACAATATGATTTAAAAAAGCATTGTTAACAACTGGTAAATGTAAAAGTTTGGCTTTTTTTCCCAAGGGGGGGGGGGGGGGGGGCCCCCCCCCCCCCCCTTTCCAAAATTTTTTGGTTAAAGAAAAAAAACCCCCCCAAGGAAAAAAGGGTTTTTTGGGGCCAAATTTTAAAAAAAAATTTTAAAATTTTTTTTCAAATTTTGTTTAGGGTCAAAAAATTAAAATTTAAAAATTTTTTTTTTTATCTAAAAGGTTTAAAGGCAAAAAATACCCAAATTTTTTTTTTTTAAACTTAAAAAAAAAATTTTTTCGTTTTTTAAAAATTAAATTTTAAACAAAAAAAAAATTTTTTCCCTTTAAGTTTTTTTTTTAATTTTTAAATTAAACCCAAAAATTTTGTTTTTTGAAAATTTTTTAAAAATTTAAAATTTTTTGAAAATTTGGGCTTTTTTAAATGATTTAAAAAAAGGGCAAGGGTTTTTCCCCTAATTTGTTTTAAAAAGTTTTTTTTTTTTCCTTTTAAAAAAAATTTGGGGTTTTAAAAAAGGGGAATTTTAAAAAAGGTGGGGGGAAGTTGATCACGTCTAAATTTTTCCATTCAAATACAGCTCCTTGTGAATGTACAGGTAACTGAATTTCAACCTGCAAATCAAAGGGCCACCATGGTGATAAATCCCGATAACCTGTGCTTGGACTTGTAGAATTATATTGATTTTGTGTCAAAACCTTGACCAGCACAACATGAGTAGATTTGTAAAATATAAATTGCTAATTGGTTACATGTCAGCACTGAGGTAAAATGTCTCCAGAAAAGTTCTGTGCTGCTTTTTTTTTTCATGGCTCTAAAAAATGCTGCGCAAGGCCGGTTAGCTCAGTTGGTCAGAGCGTGGTGCTAATAACGCCAAGGTCGTGGGTTCAATCCCCATACTGGCCAGTCACAAACATTGTTGTTTGACAGGAAACTGACAAACAATACAAGATTAACACACAAGCTAGTTGCTGCTGGCTAAGAGTGCTTGTCAGGGTTAAAGTGGTTCAAACACTTCATCTTCAGGTGAAATTTTGTCTTTATTTGTGACTCAATAACATGAAGCAATTAAAGTGGTTCAAACACTTCATCTTCAGGTGAAATTTTGTCTTTATTTGTGACTCAATAACATGAAGCAATTTACAAAAGTTTTCAGCATATTCTATCCTAAAACTGGTAGTGTAGCGCAGAACAAAATGAAAAAATAAAGCTGCATTAAGCTTTCCATTTCAATCCAACCATAAAGGTAAATAAAGGCAAGTTTTTCTTGTATTTTCATCACGTCTAAATCTTTTCATTCAAATACAGCTCCTTGTGAATTACGCTTGTACAGGTAACTGAATTTCAACCTGCAATTTAATATCAAAGGGCCACCATGGTGATAAATCCCGATAACCTGTGCTTGGACTTGTAGAATTATATTGATTTTGTGTCAAAACCTTGACCAGCACAACATGAGTAGATTTGTAAAATATAAATTGCTAATTGGTTACATGTCAGCACTGAGGTAAAATGTCTCCAGAAAAGTTCTGTGCTTTTTTTTTTTTCATGGCTCTAAAAAATGCTGCGCAAGGCCGGTTAGCTCAGTTGGTCAGAGCGTGGTGCTAATAACGCCAAGGTCGTGGTTCAAATCCCCATACTGGCCAGTCACAAACATTGTTGTTTGACAGGAAACTGACAAACAATACAAGATTAACACACAAGCTAGTTGCTGGCTAAGAGTGCTTGTCAGGGTTAAAGTGGTTCAAACACTTCATCTTCAGGTGAAATTTTGTCTTTATTTGTGACTCAATAACTTGAAGCAATTTACAAAAGTTTTCAGCATATTCTATCCTAAAACTGGTAGTGTAGCGCAGAACAAAATGAAAAAATAAAGCTGCATTAAGCTTTCCATTTCAATCCAACCATAAAGGTAAATAAAGGCAAGTTTTTCTTGTATTTTCATCACGTCTAAATCTTTTCCATTCAAATACAGCTCCTTGTGAATTACGCTTGTACAGGTAACTGAATTTCAACCTGCAATTTAATATCAAAGGGCCACCATGGTGATAAATCCCGATAACCTGTGCTTGGACTTGTAGAATTATATTGATTTTGTGTCAAAACCTTGACCAGCACAACATGAGTAGATTTGTAAAATATAAATTGCTAATTGGTTACATGTCAGCACTGAGGTAAAATGTCTCCAGAAAAGTTCTGTGCTTTTTTTTTTCATGGCTCTAAAAAATGCTGCGCAAGGCCGGTTAGCTCAGTTGGTCAGAGCGTGGTGCTAATAACGCCAAGGTCGTGGGTTCAATCCCCATACTGGCCAGTCACAAAAATATTGTTGTTTGACAGGAAACTGACAAACAATACAAGATTAACACACAAGCTAGTTGCTGGCTAAGAGTGCTTGTCAGGGTTAAAGTGGTTCAAACACTTCATCTTCAGGTGAAATTTTGTCTTTATTTGTGACTCAATAACATGAAGCAATTTACAAAAGTTTTCAGCATATTCTATCCTAAAACTGGTAGTGTAGCGCAGAACAAAATGAAAAAATAAAGCTGCATTAAGCTTTCCATTTCAATCCAACCATAAAGGTAAATAAAGGCAAGTTTTTCTTGTATTTTCATCACGTCTAAATCTTTTCCATTCAAATACAGCTCCTTGTGAATTACGCTTGTACAGGTAACTGAATTTCAACCTGCAATTTAATATCAAAGGGCCACCATGGTGATAAATCCCGATAACCTGTGCTTGGACTTGTAGAATTATATTGATTTTGTGTCAAAACCTTGACCAGCACAACATGAGTAGATTTGTAAAATATAAATTGCTAATTGGTTACATGTCAGCACTGAGGTAAAATGTCTCCAGAAAAGTTCTGTGCTTTTTTTTTCATGGCTCTAAAAAAATGCTGCGCAAGGCCGGTTAGCTCAGTTGGTCAGAGCGTGGTGCTAATAACGCCAAGGTCGTGGGTTCAATCCCCATACTGGCCAGTCACAAACATTGTTGTTTGACAGGAAACTGACAAACAATACAAGATTAACACACAAGCTAGTTGCTGGCTAAGAGTGCTTGTCAGGGTTAAAGTGGTTCAAACACTTCATCTTCAGGTGAAATTTTGTCTTTATTTGTGACTCAATAACTTGAAGCAATTTACAAAAGTTTTCAGCATATTCTATCCTAAAACTGGTAGTGTAGCGCAGAACAAAATGAAAAAATAAAGCTGCATTAAGCTTTCCATTTCAATCCAACCATAAAGGTAAATAAAGGCAAGTTTTTCTTGTATTTTCATCACGTCTAAATCTTTTCCATTCAAATACAGCTCCTTGTGAATTACGCTTGTACAGGTAACTGAATTTCAACCTGCAATTTAATATCAAAGGGCCACCATGGTGATAAATCCCGATAACCTGTGCTTGGACTTGTAGAATTATATTGATTTTGTGTCAAAACCTTGACCAGCACAACATGAGTAGATTTGTAAAATATAAATTTGCTAATTGGTTACATGTCAGCACTGAGGTAAAATGTCTCCAGAAAAGTTCTGTGCTTTTTTTTTTCATGGCTCTAAAAAAATGCTGCGCAAGGCCGGTTTAGCTCAGTTGGTCAGGTAGTGGTGTTGATAATGCCAAGGTCATGGGTTCAATCCCCATACTGGCCAGTCACAAATGTGTTTGTTTGACAGGAAAGTTTCAAACTATACAAGAATAGCACACAAGCCAGTTGCTGGCTATGAGTGCTTGTCAGGGTTAAAGAGGTTCAAATGCTTTTTTCTTCCGGCAAATTTGCATCTTTATTTGTGACTCAATAACATGAAGCAATTTACAAAAGTTTTCAGCATATTCTATCCTAAAACTGGTAGTCTAGCGCAGAACAAAATGAATAAATAACACTTAGAGGAAGTGTTCCACAGGTGAGGAGCAGCAGAGCAGGTTCAAGGAATAGATAAGGCAAGACTAGGATGACCTGGAATGCGTGAAGGTTTAGGGACCCAATATTCAGTCCACTAAATATTTGAGCTCATGCTCACTCAGTATCACCTTGACATGGTTCTTTCGATGGGTGGTCAGATTTAAATTCATGTTTGTCTTAAATGTAGGATTTTGACCTTTTACTGATATCTGCTGCTATTTAAGAGGAACAACAAGTTTATAAACACTGTATCTTTGTAATATCTCTTTTGTCATTTTTAACATGAAACTACCAAAGCATAAGCCAAGGCATGGTGCATTTCAAAAAGAAATACAAAGATAAATAAAACCCAGCAGTCTGCTCAATAGAGCCAGTTTTTCTGTAGGCTTTGTATGTGTAGTCATATGCTATTATCTTTATTAATTGTCTATTAAAAATGACACTTATTTTCTGCTCCAAGTGAACAAGTAGAGTGAGTTTTATGTAATATCAGATGTTATTGTTGAACTGGGTGTGATTTAGACAGGAGCAGAATGACAGGTGCCTGTACTTTCTGTCTTTCCCCAAAGATCAGGGATCTCCTGGTTGTGTCTGCCCTTACAGTGAACTGATAAAATGATTTACTCCACCGCGTGTTCTGATTTGCTACGCGTTTGCACGTAAAAAATGACGCATCCCTTTATTTACGGATTAGAACAACGCGTTTATATACGGCTGATTTTTGACCCTTTTGGTTTGCCATAACCTGCTAACTCACTTGCTTGTGCAATGTATTTTTTGCTAGTGGGTTTTTGGCAGTGATATGCCACCATAGTTAAGAGGAGTTTTTCTATAGGAGATATGGCATTGCTTCTATTTGTGCCTTGCTCCAAATAAACCTTCACATTAGGTGTTGCTGGGTAGGTTATATGTCTTTACTATTTTTTATTTCTGACAGTAAAATATGACATGCGCACAAACTGTTCTCTCTGTCGTCTTTCATTTTACCTGTGCTTCCTTTTCGCCTTAATGACCGCAAACATGGGTCCAAAACGCTGTGCCAATTTGCACCTGACTTTCAAATGTGCTAAATTTAGACCCAAAAACAGGAACTACAATCCATTTCATGTTTGATAAATCACATTAACCATGCAAAATTATGACATATGTACACTCACCGGCCACTTTATTAGGTACACCTTGCTAGTACCGGGTTGGACCCCCTTTTGCCTTCAGAACTGCCTTAATCCTTTGTGACTTAGATTCAACAAGGTACTGGAAACATTCCTCAGAGAGTTTGGTCCATATTGACATGATAGCATCACACAGATGCTATCATGTTGATACAAGACAGGATGGATCCATGCTTTCATGTTGTTGACGCCAAATTCTGACCCTACCATCCGAATGTCGCAGCAGAAATCGAGACTCAGACCAGTCAATGTTTTTCCGATCTTCTATTGTCCAATTTTGGTGAGCCTGTGCACATTGTAGCTTCAGTTTCCTGTTCTTAGCTGACAGGAGTGGCACCCGGTGTGGTCTTCTGCTGCTGTAGCCCATCCGCCTCAGGGTACGACGTGCGTTCAGAGATGCTCTTCTGCATGCCTTGGTTGTTACGAGTGGTTATTTGAGTTACTGTTGCCTTTCTATCAGCTTGAACCAGTCTGGCCATTCTCCTCTGACCTCAACAAGGCATTTACACCAACATAACTGCTACTCACTGGAAATTCCCTTTTTTGGACCAGTCTCTGTAACCTCTAGAGATGGTAGTGCGTGAAAATCCCAGTAGATCAGCAGTTTCTGAAATACTCAGACCAGCCCATCTGGCACCAACAATCATGCCACGTTCAAAGTCACTTAAATCACCTTTCTTCCTCATTCTGAAGCTTGGTTTGAACTGCAGCAGATCCTCTTGACCATGTCTACATGCCTAAATGCATCGAATTGCTGCCATGTGATTGGCTAATTAGAAATTTGCATTAACAAGCAGTTGGACAGTTGTACCTAATAAATTGGCCGGCGAGTGTAAATCCCCCTACTGGTATGTTGCACGTTCTGATAGTCGTTATATATTCTGCATATACATAAAGGCAAACACCATACATGGATTCCGCCTGCTATTCTGCTCATTTGACAGATGCAACCCTTTGTGCACCTGATTAGTAGATCAGCTTTGTATCACGACCAGAGACAGAGAACCCAAATTCAGCCAAACACAAAGTGATAGGTAAAAGGGTTTATTCAGAAACTCAGGATCAGAGAGCAGAAGAGCAGCAGTCAGCTTCCAGGAACCACTGAGAACAGAGAGACTAGTTAGTGGCTAAATAAAACTCAGGATCTGCAAGGAGTTAGATAAAGCCACTAACCTTCTCAGTCTGGTGATGGGGCACAGAATCCAGAGGAAGCGGTCGAGACAGTTAATGAGGAAGCGTCCGACAGACTGAAGTCGGATTACCGACTGATCCAAATCCTCCGGGGAACCAGCTGACGCTGTGACAGGAACACAGAGCTGTGATTGTCCTCTTGACAATAAGTCCAGGCAGACTAGAGAGCCAGGCGGACTCAGGCTGAATAAACCAGTGGCTAGGCTGAGACGTAAATCCAGGGACAGAAACAGGGTCGAATTCCAGGGCTAGAGGCGTCAGACAAGGGGCAGGCAGAGACATAAACCAGAGGCAGAAAACAGAGTCGAAATCCAAAATCCAAGCCGTCAGACGAGGAGCAGGCAAGAGGGAATAATCCGTAAGGCAAGGCAAGGTCATGGAACGAGATCAGTCAGGAAGGTACGCTGGATAACTACTCACAAATGTTTTTGAAAATCTGGCACCGTCTGCAGGTCAGAGGGCTGTATATAACTGCAGTTCCACAGGTGTGTGGCATGACGGTGATTGCGCAGCAGCAGACAGGTGAAGCAGATGAGTTAATTGCATGAGTGAGAGCAGAGCAGGCAGACGGGCCAGAATCATAACACTTTGTGCACGCTATCAGGTTTGCATGTGCTTTATTCACGCAAACATTGGCACATGTCAGATTTTTTCTATACTGATAAGCTGTACTCTGGAGGACTTCTGCCCACTGCATGTCAGCTGCTGACAGGGTGAGGAACGAATCCTTCAAAAAAAAAATACTGGATCCAGATGGTGCTCCACATCACACCACCAAAATCTAATCATCTGTTCCTTATCCTAAGAGGCACTATGTCTGACAATTTTATTCAAACCCTTTTTTTTTGATATTTTACAAACAGACAGACAGCGACAAAAACATAACCTCCTTGGCAGAGGTAACAAACAAATACAGACCAGTGTTTTGGAAGGGCCAGGGACAAAACCATTTTTGCTACTGGAATCATCATGAAGAAGAAAGCTCATCAAAAAGATTAAGGACATATTTGGAGAAAAGCTCCTGATTAAGCACTTTAATGTAGTTGTGATTGTATGACAAATGAGGGGGCAGGGTGTTGGGTGTCTTTAAATCTGTTAAAATGTACTTTATATTTTTGGTTTGTTTACAAGGTTATTTGTAGGTTAAAAATAATTAACGTTTGTTTATTTTAATTTTTTTGCTTTTTAAGTTAGCCAGGAAGAACCATGATTTCCATAAGTCAAGAGAGAGCTACAGGACCAGCATGCACTGTGGTGGGCCTCTGTTTCTTTTTTTACCAGGGCAGGAGAAGAAGCAGGAAACAATAGAGAATGGATCTTTGTTTATTACCTGCCAAAATTGATAAATAAACCATCAGATGCAACTTTAAAGTTTGGACAGTGGACTTCATGCCCGTGTAAAGAGACTCGTCTGGGCTACTGTTATGCACTTTGTGCTGGTGCATCGCTATCACATCTTCAGCTTGTTCAAAATGCTGCTGCCCGTCTTCTTACTGGCATGCAGAGATATGAACACATCTCACCTGTCCTGGCCTCTCTTCATTGGCTCCCTGTGCATCACAGAATACAGCTTATCAATGCTTGAATGGTTTTGCTCCTCTGTACCTCTGGTATCTAATCCAGCCCTACTCCAGTCCCAAAAACTCGGCAAATTTAGAGGAGGAGACAGAGCCTTTTCTTTTATAGTACTGTCTCCTTTAAAAATACATATTTTCTCAATAGCATTTGACCAGCTGTGAGTTGACTCTTCTATTGTATTGTATTGTATTGCATTGTATTGTATGTGTTTTAAATGTCTGTTGGATGTCTTGCTTTATCTATTAAAATTTATTAATTTTAGTATATACAGCACTTTGGCAAACCTTCTGTTTTTAAATGTGCTTTATAAACAAATTGGATTTGGATTTTTGATTTGTGTATCAAATATGCCCACAGTGCATCAGTGGCACTTTGATTTCTGCTGTTGGATGTTTGGTTTGATGAACATTGAAATAACCACTACGCTTTAAACAAACTCTTGTTTTATTAAAACAAAGAAAAGATTTTGAGATTGTCAGACTAATGTAAATATAGCCTCGTATATTGTACAAAATTCAGACAAAGCTAAAAGGCAAAGGCTACTCTTGTATATCAAATGTAAGATCATTAAGTAAATTCTATACAGAAGAAGTGAAACATAGGAGGCATGTCTTTACAGTCCACATCATTTGTGAGGAAAGGTTTAGAGGGGGTTGTCCATCTTCACAGGTGTAATCTATAAAGATAAACCTTAGCAGGGTGACTTTTGTTTTTTTTATTTCTTCACATTTAATGTTAGTTTTGTTAGTTTGAAAGTTTGAAAGTTAGGATTAATTGGAATGTCTGAACCTGACTTGAAATCTGTATGATTTGATTAAATTGATTTGTAAAGTACCTTGAGACGACATGTGTTGTGAATTGGCACCATATAAATAAAACTGAATTGAATTAATATATTGCTAGATTGTGGATGGTAGCTCAAAGTTCCCATGTGTGTCAAATAAATAATTGAAGTAACGTCCTTGTTTTAATACATGCAGGCATTTAGCAAAATCAGCGGAATCTATACACAACCTTACAGATATATGCAGTTTTTTTGGTTTGCCATTGTTGTCTGAGCAGCTATTTTGGAGTGCTGCTCAGGTGAAACTTGAGAGCCTAACGAGGCAAAGCTGTAGAAGGGTCAGGACAATTAGATGGTGGGCAGGGCCTGAGTTCAATTCTTCATAGCCACCTCCTGCATCAATCAACTTGTTTCAGGAAACAGGAGAAGATTCATGCAAAATAACGTGATGATATTCATCAGGATAGCTTTTTGCCTATTTGGTGGCACTTTAGCTGCTGCTCAAAATTTAAACCAGAATCAGTTTTCCCTAGCTGACCGGATGAAACAACAGAGACCACACCAACCTAGGTTTCAACAGACACAAGGTAAGTGTCTTAAAACTAATAGCACTGAAGCTGTTAAGTTTTAGCACTGTTTTGTTGGATAGATATATGTTTGACCTGGCTTGTACTTTGATCAACATATGTTTAGAAGCTGTGTAGGAAGTCAGTAGCCTGTTTATCCCTATGGGGCAAGACAGTCCTGTCAACAACTTTAAATTCATGTTTAAAGTAGAACACAGAAGATACAGCTTACGTGACCGTCTTCACAAACGGGTTTGGTTTTATCAGCTTTAACTTCACTGTCCCTCAATTCATGAATGTTGACTGTTGTGCAGCAGCAATTAAAAACCTTTTTTTTAAATGGTCCGTGTAACCAAGCTTTTTTTAGCTCAATGCTGCATATCAGCATGAAAAGCATATGGCCAGCAAGTTTAATAGTGGGAAAGAGTTAGTGGTTATTTTGGGAGAAAAACAAAGAAGAGAAATGGCAATGGGCTACTTATTATTGGCTGGGTATTATTTCACACTTGATGCAGGGAAAAAGCACCGACACTGCACAGTGTGGCCAGACAGAGTGTAATAAGATCTCCTTATATTAAAACCCAATATTTCAAATTAAAGAGTTTTAGTTGCCATCAGCATGTGACTTTGTCTAGCTAAATGACTAAAAACAAGAACTATGGACCCTAGATGTAAAGAACTCTTATTTTGAAGTATAAAAGCAGTTTTCCAGTTATTGCATTGTTGTATTTTTGTAGTTGGCTTAAAAATGGCTGCCAGCTGACAAGTGTTATAGCAGCCTTGAAGACACTGCCATTATTTAACTGGTTCATCTGGCAGCATTTTGGGATTCTGTAGAGAAAAACTGGCGACTGAGTGCAAGAATACCGCAGAGAACAAACAATTAGCTGTTTGACACTTAAATTGGCATCTGTCTCAGGGCCTCCCATCAGTTTTAACCCAAAAAAGCTTTTCAGTTGTGTTATAAGTCTGGACTTTATTTGGTCACTTCTAGTTCAAAACCAGAAATTATCAGACTGGTCAACCCTTAAATGGGTAATTCTATATTCAGTAGATTCTTTAAAACACAGATATAGGTATGAAACCTTTATTGTATTTGTAAATGCAAAAATTGAGGTTTAAATGCTTTTTTTCCTTTAGGACCACCTTAAAATTTAATGAGCATGGCGGATGCATTAGTTTATTTGAAAATAAATAGCTTTAAAGCTATAGACATACTGCAGTTTTTGGCCCAATGTTTCCCCCAATTCTCAGTCAGGAAAGTACCTTGGTGTGAGAGGAGGTGAGGACTTGAGTGTGCGAGAGGAACCAAACTGACCTCAGTCTCGGTCAAGCAAACATGGTCAAAATTTTATCCGAATTTGGACAGTTGGTCAGTGTGAACTGAATATCTAACCAAATATCTACCAAACTACAAATGTGTTACTGAAAGCCCATTTAAAAAAGACAAACTGGAAAAAAATTGTTTTTTTAACTTTAGTTGAAAAGATGCATTATAACCATAACTGCAAAACAGTGCATATATGACCAACTAACTGCAATCACATTCATTTAAAAAAGAGGAACACTCAGATATTTAATACAGTAAATGATGCGGGACCTTTTTTATTGAAATAAACCAAACATTTTAAATATGGAACACAAAGGTAAAAATGCTTAAATTAACAAGTGGCAGTTATTGGTAAAATGGTGGTTTGGTTGAGGCTTAATTTCAAGATTTGACATCTGAATATAATTTCTAGGTAGAATCAAGTTATCATAAATTTTACATTTCAGTTTAAACAGCTCAGCCCAGGCATTATATTGCCTGCTTAATCTAGAAATAATATTTTTTTTGAATAAAGCCAACATTGAAAATTATTGGAAAACCCACAAACGACCTGGTATTGGGGGGGGGGGGGTCTACTAAACTGAACACATTATAAAAACACAAACGCTATTCAAATCTCAATTTCAACTGTGAAATTCACTTTTGGGACAAACTTCAAGGTTTTTTTTTGTAGTGTCTTTCATTTTATGGGGGGGTGGCATAGAAGTATTGTCAGTCCAAATTCTCGGAATATCTTCCATTACTGCCACCTACTGTTGTTTGCATAGCCTTTTAAAATGTTCCCTCACGAGTTTGACGCATTTAGTTGGTCTGATAAATCCTGTATTATGAGATCCCTCAGTAGATCCAGTTCAGTGTGTGATCCTCAGTCATGAAACAAAAATCTGCTTTAACCAATCTGTTGGTGTCAACTCGTTCTCCTTAAAACCTGTGAGGACTGTGAAAGTTGTGGAGTGTCCCAAGCTTAACTATATTTGCAAAAATTAAAAAGGCAACAAATTGGTTAAGATCTTGTGTAATGAACCTAGTATCTTTATATAATTTCAATATCTGTATTTATCTTTAGACCTCTGGTAGCTACCAAGCAATGCAAGTTACCTCTTCATCACTTTACTGCCAGGTTTTAAAGGAAAAAATTGAAAAATCCTCCAAACCAAAGCTGTTGGATAATGATTCAGGGTCATTTACAGGTACTACAAAAAATTATAATAAAATAAATATTGGCAACATTGGTGTCACACTCTAATCAACTAATTAAGTCAACACCTTCAAAACTGAGCCTCTAAATGGTCTCAGTCTAAGTCAGTAGGCCACACAATCATGGGGAACACTGCTGACAGTCATTGACTCCCTCCACAAGGAGGGGAAGCTACAATAGGTCATTGCTGAAGAAGCTGATAGTTCAGAAATCTATATCCAAGCATATTCATAAAATGTTGAGTGGAATTAAAGTCTGATTGGGGAAAAACATGCACCAGGGATAACCACAGCAATAAAAAGATTAATTGAAATCCATTCAAGAGTTTGGGGGAGCTTCACAAGGAGTGGACTGAGGCTGGAGTCAGTGAATCAAGAGCCCCTTAGCTCAGAAGAATTCTACACATGGCCTCCAAATGTCACATTCTTTGTGTCAACCACACCTGAACCAGAGATGTCAGAAGGGTCTCACCTGGTCTAAGGAGAAAAAGAACTGGACTGTTGATCAGTTGTCCAACGTTCTCTTTTCAGATGAGTAAATATTTTAAAATCAAGGTCCCAGAGTATGGAGGAAGCGTGGAGAGGCACAGAATTCACGCTGCTTGAAGTCCAGTATGATGTTTTTACAGTCGGTGAGGATTTTTGGTGCCATGTCATGCTGGTGTTGGTCCGCTGGGTTTTCTGAAGTCCAGAGTCATCACAGAAATTCTAGAGCACTTAATGCTTCCTCCTCCTGATGAGCTTTATGGAGATTCTGATTTTATTTTCCAGCAGGACTTGGCACCTGCCCACACTGCCAAAGGTACCACTGTGGTGTTACTGTGCTTGATTGGCCAGCAAACTGGCCCAACCCGAACCCCATAGAAAGAACTGAATACCAAGAGGAGAAACACCAGACCAACAATGCAGATGACCTGAAGGCTGCCACCAAAGCAACCTGGGCTACTGAACACCTCTGCAGAACCAAAGGCTAATCGCCTCTATGTGATGCCATTTGATGCAATAATTCATGCAAAAAGAGCCCCGGCCAAGTATTGCGTGCACAGAGATAAAACCTATTTTTCAGAAGTCTGATATTTTTGTTTAAAATTAACATTATCGTCAAAATATTTCATTGTGAATCTATATAAAAGGAGTTTAGTTTTCTGAAATAAGTGACATAAATTATTGAACTTTTTTTCATGATTGTTTTTTGAGATGTGCCTGTATACTCAGCACTCATGATAGATGGGACGCTTTTCTTTAATTGATGGCTATACATTGGGAAAAGGCACTGTGACACTACAGCACAAACATTTTTAGCAGACTTTTTTTTTTGGAGAAAGGTAAAAAGAAAAAAAACTGTTTTCTATAATGCACTATGTTGTCAAAAGTATCACCACCAAATGAATGAATCCTGGTGTTCCAGTCACTTTCATGGCTGCCGGTGTGTAAAGTTTGGTGCGGGGAAACATGAGTGGCTTGCAGAGAGTCCTGATCTCAACCTTCTTGAACAGCTTTAAGATGAATTACAGTGGAGGCTGCAATTCTGGTTTTCTCATCCAACAATAAACACGCTCCTAAAACTTGTGGAGGATGTTTACAGAATAGTTTATCAACAAACTGGATCTTTATAGATTAAGAATAGAATGTCATCAAAGTTCATTTACATGTAAAAGTAGACAGATTCTTTTAAGAGCTGTCCAAGTTTCAACTTGGCATTTAGGTTATACATGAATGAACTAATGGTACACTTTATCCCAGCTGTCCAGCAGGTGAAACAAGAGATCAGGGAACCTTTAACTTGGAGGTATCCTGAACCACCTACAGAAGAGGAGCCTCGGTACCCTCCGAACTTTGAGCTGAAAATTCCAGACCCAGCCCAGAGTGTCAGTGCCATTTGTGGGGAGAGCTCAGTTCGAGTGGAGGCCAGAAAGGATCTGCTTGGGATCGGTAAACCTGTTCCGGCTGCAGATGTGACCCTGGGAGGATGTACTGCCACTGGAGAAGATACCAAAGCTCAAATACTGATCTTCGAGTCTGAGCTGCATGGCTGTGGCAGCCAGTTGTTGGTGGGGGTTTACTGTCAAATGTGCCAAAACCTTCTGTAAGATCTATCTGGTTTTGTTTTTTATTCAACTAGAGGTGTGCACAGTGGAGGTTGGTTGTATGATTTGTGTGTCTACGTTTCTGTGACTGAAGCTGTGTTTTGCCTATAGCCTATGTAGGGTCTTGGAGGGGATTTTTTTTTTTAAGGGGTCACAAATTCAGTATTTTGTCTAAATCAGATAACTTGTTGTTTTACCTTGCTAATTGGGTTAGTTTCAGAGCTAACGGAGTAGTAAAGACACCAGCTTAAAAACTTTATTCCTTAAATGCCATAGCTGTTTTGAAAAATGATTTTAACAACCTTTTTAGTGTTTTTCATATTTGCATTAAACTTTTTTGTTAAGCCTATGATTATCCAGAAGACCCTGCTTGGTTGGTCCTTAACAGTAATTTCTATTTGAAAGGCATTACTGGAAAATGGAAGGTTTTAAGCACATCTATCCAGAGTAATCAAGTATTGCACTGTGATATCCATCCGGTTCACTCTACATGGTTTTATTTTTTTTACAAACAGGGTTCTACTTGGACTCTGCTTTGCATTTTCAAAGAATCAGGCCTCTAAGATCTTGATACTTGCATTTAAAATCAAGCTAACTGAAGTTGAAGTCTTTAGCTCAAACCGTCTTGTAAATGTGAAAATGAAATAATTTCATTAAGTGTGCTGAGTAACAGTGTTGGTCAGTAAGGCAGCACACCCTATAGCACTCTTAACTACTTCACTGAACTCTGCTTCAAACATTATGTCCAGCTTAATCTTGCTAGTAGCAGTATAGATCAGCTAAAGCTGTAGTGATACAATTCCTGAACAACCTCGTTCTGTGCCATTCTTTCAGTTATGGAATTTCCTTTGTGACTCTATGGTTCAGGAGTGCAGGAATGTATTATGACCCTGACCAGTTTATTTTATACCCTAATAAAATTACCTTAATGTCTTTATTTATGGGATCACCCTTGTAAGGCAACGTAAGCTACTTACTGGGCATGCCATTTCCTTTGTTGTAACTGGTAGGACAAAAAATCAGAAAAGTGGCTTCAGTAGTTAATATGCTGAAATTTACTTTTTATTGCTGCAAACACAATTGACCAGATTGGAACCTTGCAGCAAAGCCAGAAGTAGGTCGTTCATATCAATGATGCACACACTGATTTAAAACTCTCAAAAATCAAGCTCACTGAAACTCTGTTGTTGGTGGTTTCAGATGTCTGAAGACACAATCACCTATGTGTTCACCCTATACTACGTTCCAAGCCCACTGGGAGACAGCCCCATCGTTCGAGGGAGAGAAGTTTCTGTTAGAATTGAGTGCCACTACCAGAGGTTAGTTTTTTTTTTTTTATACAAATGGATCAAGCAACCATAGTGTATGAACCTGTACTTTCTACTTCTTTCTTGCCTTCCAGAAAGCATGACGTTAGCAGCGGGCTGCTGAAGCCAACCTGGACTTCCTTTAGTGACAGTAAAAATTCAGAGGAAAGTCTCTACTTCTCCCTAACACTCATGACTGGTGGGGATCTTTGTTTTGGTGTTCTTTACAACAATTTCTCAGTCTTACCAAGAGCACAACAGCATGTTCAGCACTGTTGCCTTTAATCCTGTGTTTTTAGATGACTGGAGTTTCCCTCGTCCAGTTTCTCAATTCATGCTGGGAGACATGATGAAGTTTGAAGCTTCAGTCAAACCCTTTCATCACGTTCCTCTTCGAGTAGTTGTTGATATCTGTGTAGCAACCATTGTCCCAAATGTCGATACTGTTCCTCGATACACATTCCTAGGGAACAGTGGGTGAGTGTATTATCCTGATTTACAAAATTTTGAATATTCTTAGCTCCTTCAAAATTGTATAGATTCTTCCTTTGTTTGAATGTTTAAGTTTTGTTGGTCGAACAGTGATTCGGTAATACAGGTCTTTGCCAGTTCACAGGGTCAACACAATCCGGCCAGGGTGTATACTGGCTCTGACCCCTTAACTCCTGTATATGGGCATAACCCAGACCTTGAAAGGCATTAAATGGGTTTGGAAAATGAATGGAATTAAGTTTTTTGTGCACAGGGAGGTTCTGACCCTCTGATGGGGGGGAAAAGTAGAATATGAAAACATCTGCTGGCTGAACATTCTGGCTTTGTAAACATCTCAAATTAAATTCAATCGTTGTAATTGAAAGCACATTAGTGTCTTTTTCTTTAGGTTGAGTGGTGGAACAATAGCACTTTGTTTACACTCCTCTGGCTATTCTGAAGGCTAGGACCCTTTGATGGATGGATGGACTTGATGACATATTTTTCATCAGTAAGGGTCTAGCATTCTTGACCAGCTGAAAAATCAGCTTTGCAGGACTAAGCCTAGTCCTGCATCTTTTTCTTTAAATCACACTTCTTTTATTCACTTGAACTGAGATCTAACCAGCTGCTGGTCATGATGTTCAGTTTAGCTGACTTTCCTGAAAAGTTAACTCTTTCTCTCACTCGACATTGCAAAAGATTATTAATCCTAAGATTATTAATTTAAAAAAATATTTTCATCAACAAACCTACTTTATTATTTTATCAAAAAAATCTGTAAAATGTCTGCATTTCCTGTCGAGGTAATGTCTAGCCTGTTGCTTTACCCAACATGCAGCCCTACATCATCAGTGACTGTAGGACTGTTGGCCAGTGCCAAAGGGTTTTGGTTCCTGAAAGTGTGCTGGTTCTTCTTCAGGTGTCTGTTCGACAGTCAGCTGACCAGTTCTGCTTCACGTTTCATTCCTCGCTCCCAGGAGGACAAAGTACAGTTTGAGATGGAGGCCTTCAGGTTTGAGCAGGACGACAGCGGAGTGGTGAGTCACATGTCACTGTATCCTACGGTTTTTGGCTTTAATTAAATTTCTTTACAGCCTCGTTGGTTTCTACAGCTCTACATAACCTGCAGTCTAAGGGCCATACCAGCTGCTACACCAATCAGTGCCACAAACAAAGACTGCTCGTTTTCTGATGGGTAAGACTGTGTTTAACAAGTTTTTTTTCTAACATAAAGGAATACTACAAGGTAATGTTTTTAAGTACATGTTTGCTTATGACCAGGTGGATGGAGTCTAGTGGCAACCATCACATCTGTTCCTGCTGTGACAGAAATTGTGGAAAAGTGGGTGGAATCGACCTGACTGGAATGGGTAGGAATTTTTTGAAAGCAGACCAGTTTCAGAATTTCAGTTTTCCCTTTTGTGCACAAAGCTTACTAGAATCCCATTAAGTGTAATTTTTTTTTGTTACAAAGGAATAACTTCATCTAAAGGTTTCCTGAATATGCTCTTCTGTAACCACTACCTCCATGTTAGATGTGCCCCTCACACAAATGAACCACATAAAGCTCAGTAGAACAATGAGCTCTTGAACTTTATTATATCTTCTCAAATTCCAGACATGAACTTTAGTTTTATTATTGGAATTTTATGTTCCAGAACCACACTGAATGGTGCACAGTTATGAAGTGAAAGGAAAATGGTTTTTGGTTAAATTAGGGTAAAGCTCCTAAATTTTGTTGGAGAATATTGGTGAACTAACAGCATCACAAAGAAAAAGGAACCCCAGAGACAGGCCAGGGAGCAAGTTGTGGAGAAGTTAAAAGCAGAGTTGGGTTCCAAAACAATGTATCAAGTTTTGAGCATCTCATAGAGATCTGTTTGGTCCATCATCTGAACATGAAATAAGAATGGTCCCTAGTTTGATCTCTGACCTAAGTAAGACAGCAAACCTGTGGACGGTACTCTGCTCAGATGAGACAAACATTCAACTTTCAGGCCTAAATACTAAATGCTGTGACAGACAGCTCGGTGCACATTACCCTGCTGGAGCTGGTGGTGACAGAATTGTGCTGTGGGAATGGGCAGCTGATCAGAGTTGAGGGGGTAATACAAGGTTCTTCTGTCCACATCTGCAAAGTTGGCAGAGAAATGCCACTGAAGATGTTGAATAGTAAAGGTGGCTCAAAAAAGTACCGACTCGGGGGGGGGTAAATATAAATGCATCCCACGCTTGAGAAGCAGTTTGAAAACCATGCATCACTTTCCTTGCACTTAAAAAATGATGCAGTACTTTGTTGGACTAAAATAGAATACATTAGGGTTGGTTGTTGTAAGGTGATTAAATGTGAAAATTCAAAGGGTATCAAGACTTTTCTAGGGCACTGTACAATTGAGGTGCAGAGATAACAACTTGCTGTTTTTAACATGGATAGTTAGAAACCACATTTCAAACATCGGTGCTTTTAGGGCAGAAAATCTTACCGACTCAGTATCTTTATAAACATAATGTTGGTGTTGGCAGGAGAACATCACCAACATGATCCGGTGATTCACAGACTACAATTGGCAGCTGTAGGTCTGTTTTCTCTGCTTGCATGTATAGTCTATGAAAACTGGATGAAGTGCTCTCAAATAAAATCTTAAAACCTCACTGAATTTAATGTTCAAAACTCCCTACATTCAACTATTTAGTATTGGGATGAAGTCCCTAAAATAGAAATTGTACATTGTTTGTGTTGTAGGTGCACCACTGGAAGAGGAAACTACAGCTGGGCCAATTGTAGTGAGGGAGAGACCTCTTAAAAGTCAAAAAGTCTTAAAATAAAGATCTATCACTGATTTGAAGATATTGGGTGTTTGTTTTTTTTTTTTTTTTTGTTGCTGCAGTATGTTGAGGCTTTGCAGAACTAGCTTTTATAAATTCATAACTTAGCCAGTTACCAATTATAGTTAAACCCTTACAAATTGAACTTTATTGGGGTGGAAATGATTGGAGCTGAAATTGACTGAGTCAAATGCAGTCTTCACCACATTATCTTTGGACTTGAATGGAGTCTGCACACTAAATTCATGAAGACTTATTAGGCCAAGCAGACACACACCCCTATCTGGGTATTGGCTTTGTCTAACAATGTAAATAATGGCACATCTTTTCAGGTGAAGTTGTAAAATCAAAGGAATCTAATGGTTTCTGAAGCAAATGCCTAGGAGGCTGCTGTTTCAGGCTGACTACATCACCTCCACAATAACATGTTGACTAGCCCCCTAATGCGTTAAGTACGTAATTAATGAAAGTAAGCAATGAAATGTGCAGGTAGACCACAAACCATAGAGTGAGCACAGGGTCTGGGAGCTTTTTGTTTGAGTAAACAAAGAAATCAGCTGAAACCATCGGGTTCATGTACAGAAAAGCCAAATTAGAACAATCATTGAGGCCGAAATTAACAGAATTTTCCAGTGGGCTGAAGAGCTTTCCTTGACTGTGGCCTGAATGCAAGTGAGATTTGCTACTCATTTCTGACTCTGCATTGGCTGAAGAGATGATGGAGGGTTTTTTTTTGTTTTTTTTACTTAATACCATTTTAAATGAAACCAAGGCTAGGATTACACCACAGGCAAATGTAGCTCAAATAAGACTTTTCTTTTTTTGCCCTTATGTGACCCATATCTGACCTTTTCATGGCAGTCAGAACAGCCCAATTCTGATCTTTTCACCTCCTAATAATATGGTGATATTGTTGGCTCCCATTGCTCACCACTAAGATTTTAATAGTTTTGCAGTATTCATATAGTTTTTATTTAGTTTTGACTTCAGCTTTTAAATTCCATTTTAGTGTTATTTTTTAGCATTTGTTTGCTAGTTTAAATTCTTCGAAAATGCTTGGTTTCAGTTTAGTTTTTATTAGTGTCAGGTGTAGTTTGTCTTTTTTGTAATTTGAGTTGCATACCACATCCTGCGGATGAGGGTTGCGCTTGCTCCTTTACCTTCTAAAGGTAAGCTAGGTTAGCAGTCTTGAGAGCTTTTAAAGTAAACTTTAAGGTTCGTGGGATCTTTCCCCTTAATTCCCACATATTTGATTTCACTCCAGTACAACATACTTGCTTTTATCTAAAGTCATATTCAAAGTAATACTAAACTGGACTCTATCGCTTTCTCCTGAGTTTTGACTCCTGAGTGGACTGACTGCAGCAAAACGGTTGACTTGACTGATGTACCTGCCATCCTCTGGCATAATGCAGCACAGTGAGGGGAAAAACTAGACTTCATACTAATGCACAAGACACACAAATGAAAACTAAGTACATCATCTATAAATTTTATTAATTTTAGTTACTTTTTGTGAACACCTGTTATAGTATCAGTTTTTGCAAAGTCTTTTTTTATTTCAGTTAACGAAAATGTTTTTTATTTAGTTTTTGTTAACGATAACCTTGCTCACCACCTTTTTTTTAAGAGAGGTTTAGTAAACAAGTAATTTTGTACAATAATGGATGCAGTGGTGGGCACAGCTAACCAAAAAACTTGCTTCACTAACCAATATTTCACCAACTAAAATATAAGCTTCACTAATGCCAAACCGATAAAAAAAAAAAAAAAATAGTGAAAGCTAATGCTAACACCGAAGACGAGATGACTCAACCTTTTAGGCTGTTGAAACACCAATGCGAGTGTTACTCCAATTCAGAGGGTGGCAGTAACTGCCAATAAAGCTAAAAAGACCTGTGTGGGGCTGAAGAGAGAGATGCATGGTGTGTGTGTGTTTCTGTTTTGGCATCACAGTGAGAACCAATTTTCCAATATCACCATCAAATTGAGGACCATTTGTACCAAAGTGAGGACATTTTGCTGGTCCTCACAACTTATTTTGCTAATGGTTAGGTTTAGGACTAAGGTGTGAATTGAGTTTAGGTTAAAGTTAGGGTTATGCATGCACTGGAAATGGTTAGGTTTAGGTTTATTGTCAGGGTTAGGGCATAGAAAGGGTTAAAAATGACTGAAAATCAATGGGAGTCAACACATGGTCCTCACTACACATAGCAAAACAAGAGTGTGTGTGGAGTTGCTGGAAGACTTCAGAAAAGCAGCCTTCCATTCAGGACTGATTGACCCAGAGGGGGGCGTGGATTTTGGCCAGGCTGCAGTTTACCGTTTTGAACCCTGGACGGACACTGTGTATGGATGGATGGATCCCATTTATATTGAAAACTAAAACCTTGTGTAGGTTGGTTGTGTTGTCTGTCTCACGTCTCCTGTAAAGTGTGACTGGCAGGCACACCTTACAGGCTGCAGCTTGTTGGACTAATCAAATGGAGCTGAAAAGGAACAGGAAAACCAAAAAGACGACAGATCTATTCTCATAGCATGGTAATCAGGCCTATTTTCTTTCTCTCACCTTCAAATACCCAGTGTTAACCTGATATCTTTTTTCCTCGTTTCCAGGATCCAGTCCATGAGTACGGTCAAGTTCCTTTGTTCCAGTATTCAGCTGTCTCTCTTCTTGGATTCCCGGTGAAGCCCTCGTGTGATCACTGCTTTTGGTCTCCCTGCTGCTCCTCCAACTCTTCTGAGGAGCAACCATTCAGCTGTTCAATTACAAAACCTTCTGCTCTCCTGCCTGTCCACCCTCTGTACGCCAGCTGCTCCTCCACTTGCTCCCTTCCTTAGAATCGACCTAATTGTCAAGTTTGTACAGACAAATGAGGAATTTGACTCCAGTACACTTTGCTCTGTTTATTTCCACTATTGTATATATACAAAAAATTTATCTTTTTTTTTTAAATGTACATGTATATACACAATTGACTTTACAAAAGAATATAATGTGAGATCAGTCCAAGTATGCATGGTTTTCTGGACTCTCGAGTGTTCATTAGAGAACCAGCCTGGGGGAAGAAACTTGCTGTGGCGGCTGGTCTTAGGAGACAGCCCTGACCTGAAGGTAAAAGCCTAAACAGTTTGTGTGCAGGGTGCGTGGGGTCTGTAGAGATTTTAGTCGACCTTTTCCTGACCCTAGACCTGTATAAGTCCTGGATAGAGGGAAGGTCAGCTCTGATTCTCTCTGCAGACCTGATTGTTCATTGCAGTCTGGACCTGTCCTGTTTGGTGAGCCAAACCACACTGAGATGGACCAAGACAAGACAGGACAGACTGAATTATAGCAGTGTAGAAGATGACCAGCAGCTCCTGTGGAAGGTTGTATTTGTGTTGCCTCAATCAGAAGAAGCCACAGTCTCTGCTGGGCCTTCTTCTGAACATTGTCCATGTGTGATCCACCTCCTGTCTGTATGCATACTCATCACTATCCTGGATCAGTCCATTAACAGTGGTGTCGTCTGCAAACTTCGGGAGTTTTACAGACAGGTCCACTAAGGTGCAGTCATTTGTGTAGAGGAAGAGGAGCGGGGAGAAGACACACCCCTGGGGTGTGCTGATGCTGATGGTTGTTGTGCAGGAGACGATGCTCACCTGCTGCTCCCGGTCCTTCAGGAAGCTGGTGATCCACTGACCTGTGGAGGCCAGGTGAGCTTCTAGTGGAGGATGTCTGGGTTGATAGTGTTGAAGGCCGGCTAAAGTCCACAAACAGGATCCTGGTGTACATCCCTGAGTGGTTTGGTGTTGCAGTATAAAGTGTAGTCCCAAGTCGACTGCATCATCTGCCGACCTGTTTGCCCAGTAGGCAAACTGCAGGAGGTCCAGCAGGGGGCATGTGATGTCCTTCAGGTGCTTCAACACTGGTCACTCAAAGGATTTCATGACCACAGATGTCAGGGTGATAGGCCTGTAGTCATTCGGTAAGGGTGGGTTTCTTGAGTACTGGGATGATGGAGTGTTGAAGCAGGAGGGAACCTCGTACAGCTCCAGTGGCATTGAAATCTTCATATGTTGAAGATTTCAAAGAAGATAGGTACCAGTAGGTCGGTGCAGGCTCTCGGGTATGATGGGGAGACATTATCAGGTCCTGAGCCCTCCTTTTTTTTCCAGGCCCTGAAAGATCATATTTACATCTTCCTCTGAGATCCTTAGGGCAGGCAGAGGGTCTGAAGGTAGGGGGGTGGCTGGTGTATGGAAAGGATTCGTATCTGAATGGGATGTGGAGGAGTTGGGTTGAGGTTTGAACAGGTGCTTTTCATACCTGCAGCAGAAGCCATTAACTGATTTGCCAGGTGATGATTCTGCTCAGGGTTGGGGAAGGTCTCCTGTAGCCAGTCGGGTTTTTCAAACCATTCCAAACGGTAGAAGCATCTCCATGTGAGAAGCTTTTCTTTTGCTTCTTACTGTACCTTCTCTTCCCTTGCTTTGATCTCATTGGTCATTTTGTTCCTGGGTTGCTTATACAGGGCCTGGTTCCCACTGCTGTGAGCCTCTTCCTTATCCCTGCACAGCTTTCTCAGATGAGAAGTGAACCAAGGTTTATTGTTGTTGTATGTGCAAAAGGTCTTGGTCTGTACACACATGTCCTCATAGACTCTGATGTACATTCTTTCTGTGAAGAAAAGATGCAGCATTATTAGACCACCAAACAACTTCCTGACGATCTGTCAGTTGCTTACCTACCCTGGACATTTTACTACTTTGACAACAGTAAGAGCTCTTCATCTCTACACCCTCTACACCCATGAGTGTACCCCCATCCACCCGAACAATTCCATCATAAAGTTCCCCAATGATACCATGGTGTTGGGGCTCATCTCTGGAGAAGATGAGACAAAGTACAGAATGGAGGTGGAACGGCTGTCTGTCTGGTGCACCACCAACAACCTCCTTTTGGACACCTCCAAGTCTAAGGAACTGATTGTCGACTTTAGGAGGTGTAAACCAGACAGTCAGCCCATCATAAATGGGGACGGGGTGGAGATGGTGCCAAATTTCAGGTTCCTGGGCACCTACATCAGTGAAGACCTGACCTGGAATGCAAACTCCACTTCCATCCTGAAGAAGGCACAGCAGAGACTGTACTTCCTGAGTATTCTCAGGAAGAACAACCTGAGAACTGAGCTGCTTGTGTCCTCCTATCGCTGCCCTTTTGGAGTCTGTGTTGTGCCATGGCATCTCACTGTGGTTCTCCAGTTGCACTGTGGCAGAGAGGAAGCAGCTCCAGTTATTTTAATTAAATTTTTTTAAATCCATTTAATTTAACCAAATTCATATTTTTTACATACTGACTGGAAGAACACTTTTGACAAATGAGATATTCAATTTTATTTATCCGCCATTAGAATAAGATCTAGTTATGTTTAGAAAGACTTGAATCAAGTACACCAACAGCTTTACACTTCGTACTCTAAATCATACAACTATTGTGACAACAGACAAATATTTTTCAGATCAGTGTTGATTATTATGAATATATCTTATTAAATAATTTGGTCTTTTAAGTGTTGTCTGGTGAGTACCAGCCCAATAAGGCAGTTGTATTAGGACAACAGTGAAAGGGCTGAGCCAAGCTCTGACATTAATGAACAGCAAAACTCTGCACACACATGTAATAGTTAACACAATTTCTTAAAATACAAGAATTTAACAAAAATAAGCCAAGTCAAACACATTTCAATCAAGCTCTTTACTAGATAATCCAACTAAACTATTAAGGAAAATGAACAAATAAAGAAGACCAACTATATACAATATGAACAAGTGAATCAAAGATTAAAACCATGACCAATAAAGTGATGCAACATAACCAATGTTATTTATGTTTGAGAACCAAGGATTATCTTGAGGAATCTGGAAATTATAAGTTAGTCTTGGATCCAACTTAAGCAATAATTGGTATACCTTCAAACAACCATTCACAATGCAAGATCAGTGAAAACAAAATATTCTAAAGAATGATTTGCTGAATAAAACCAACCTTCTGGATGATTGTCAATGGTGTTTAATTACCTGCCTTTATTTAATACAATATTTAAAGAAATATTAAGAAAATATTTAAGGAAATATGTTGAATAAAACCAAACCTGGTGTTTAATTGGCCATCACATTTAGTAAAATATTTAGAGAAATTTTATTTTCCTAGATTGGAAACTTAACCTTTCTGGATAAATGAGTCTTAATAGACCTGACTCTTAAGTTATGTGTTACCTTAGCCGTTAGCAGTTGAAGCTAAACAAAGAAAGCCTATAACTCTTTAAAGTCAAACGTATCTTTTATTAATGTACCACTTTTGCATTTGTTTTCTTTTTTTACAGCACAAGCAGAACTACAACTTCTTCTTCTGCAGTTGGTTTAGGGAAGTCCAACAACCCTGCATGTCATATTGCTTTTATTCTGTATATGCATGTAATCCTGTCATAATCGGATTTTTGAATTTTGCACACATATAGAAAGTACATTCAGATTTACTTGAATCCAATCATGAAATTTGGAGCATGTAAACATTGCTGCAGTACCATGTAGCTGTAATTGCTCAACTCTTAACGGACAGAGATGCTGTTGCTCTGTACTCCTTTACCTGACAATACTTGGCTTTAGTTGTGTTTTAATCTGTACAGCCTACTGACTGACCTAGAGTCGTCGCCCACAAATACTGTCCACGCTTTTATAACTTCATCTCAACCACTGTAACTCCTTGTATTTTGGTATAAACCAGTCTTTATTGAGTCACCTCCGAACCATGAACAATGCTGCTGCCTGTCTTATAACAAGCACTAGGAAACTGGATCACATCATACGATACTAAAATCCTTTCGCTGGCTCCCCATTAGGTTTAGGATTGATTTTAAACTTTTAATGCTTGTTTTTAAAGCTCTAAATGGTTTGGCTCCGATGTACTTGTGATCTTTTAAAGGTGACCTATTATACTTCCTTTTAAACATTTGGGATAGGATAGGCTATACAATGTTAATGTTATAACATACATAACACGTTATAATACAATGTTATAACATGTCAATTAAATTTTTCGCATAAAATCATTCTCAGATGAGATTTCCCTTCTTCAGTTACCCCTTTTTTTGAGCTCCTTTCAGAGTGAGCTGTTTTAGGGCTTTGTCACTTTCATGCAAATTAGCTGTGTCTGGCCACGCCCTCAACCAGAACTTCAAAATTTTTATGGAGGTGGAACGAAAATTTTTAGATCAGTTTTCAGACCTTTTATCTGATTTAGTGTTAAATACAGATAAGGTTATTATAGTGGGGGATTTTAACATTCATGTTGACACTGAAAGTGATAGCTTAAATATTGCCTTTAATGTTATCTTAGACTCATTTGGCTTTGCTCAAAACATTAACAAACCTACCCACCTTTGTCGTCATTCTCTGGACCTTGTGCTGACATATGGCATTGAGTGTAAAGAAATAATATTTTCTCATAACCCTGTCCTGTCTGACCATTTCTTAATAACCTTTGAGTTTAATTTAACAGAGTACTCCACACCTGAAAGAAAATTTCATTATAGTAGATCATTATCAGACAATGCTGTAACAACCTTTAAAGCATCTGTTCCACTTTTTATCGCCTCATTATTACTGAAAAACACAGTGGAGGGCAAAAATTCTGTTTCTGGCCCTTCACAAATTGATTATTTTGTTCATAGTGTTTCTTCATCATTGCGTGATGCATTAGACGATGCAGCTCCCTTGAAAAAGAAGGTAATCATTCATAGGAGGCAGGCTCCCTGGTTTAAATAAGAGCTGCGTACTCTAAAGCACAACGTTAGAAAATTAAAGAGAAAATGGCGCTCTACACACCTAGAGGATTCCTACTTAATCTGGAAAAATAGCCTACTGTTGTATAAAAAGACACTTCGCCAAGCCAGAACAGCTTATTTCTCATCATTAATAGAAGAGAACAAGAATAATCCTAGGTTTCTCTTTAGTACAGTTGCTAAACTTACACAGAGTCATAGCTCTGTTGAGCCATCCATTCCCTTAGCTCTTAGCATTCATGACTTTATGGGATTCTTCTTAAATAAAATTGGTTCTATTAAAAAGAAAATCTTTGACATACTCCCGAAGATGATTACCTAATCCTCAGCAAGTGAAACAACATTGGAAATAACTGTAGAAGCTCATTTGTGTTTGGACTGTTTTGATCCTGTGGAGTTTCCTGAGTTATCAGAAATATTAGCTTCATTTAAACCATTAACTTGTATGTTAGACCCAATCCCAACCAAATTATTTAAGGAAGTGTTCCCTCTGATTACCAGCCCCATTTTAGATATGATTAATCTATATTTAGTAAATGGATATGTACCACAGGCTTTTAAGGTAGCTGTAATTAAACCTTTACTTAAGAAACCTTCACTTGATCGAGATGACTTGAAAAATTACAGACCTATATCCAAACTTCCATTCTTATCTAAAACTCTTGAGAAAATAGTTGCTAATCAAATGTGTGAGCATTTACACAGTAATGACCTGTTTGAAGAGTTTCAGTCAGGTTTCAGAGCTCATCATTGCACTGAAACAGCTCTGCTGAAAGTCACTAATGATATTCTTATTGCCTCAGACTTGTGTCTGTACTTGTCCTCTTAGATCTCAGTGCTGCATTTGATACAGTCGACCATAATATTCTCTTAAAAAGGCTGGAATATGCTGTAGGGATCAGGGGAACAGCGCTAGGCTGGTTTAAATCTTATTTGTCTGACAGATTCCAGTTTGTTCATGTAAATTATAAATCATCTTTAAACTCCAGGGTTAATTGTGGAGTACCACAGGGTTCAGTACTTGGGCAAATTCTCTTTACTATATATATGCTTCCCATAGGTCAAATTATCAGGCAGCATAGGATACATTTTCACTGTTATGCTGATGACACTCAGCTTTACTTATCCATAAATCCTGATGAACCCAACCAGTTAGACTACAAGCATGTCTGGAAGATATAAAAACTTGGATGACTTTAAATGTTTTGCTTCTAAATTCAGACAAGACAGAACTTGTCGTCTTTGGACCGGAGTCTTTAAAAAAGAAACTGCTTAGTCAATCACTTAACCTGGATGGCATTAAATTGACCTCCGGTAATAAAGTAAAAAACCTTTGTGTTACTTTTGACCAGGACATGTCATTTAAATCCCATATTAAACAGGTTTCTAGGATTTCCTTTTATCATCTCCGGAACATTGCCAAAATTAGAAATATCCTGTCCAGGAGTGAGGCTGAAAAACTAGTCCATGCATTTGTTACATCAAGGCTGGACTATTGTAATTCTTTACTATCAGGATGTCCATAAAATGCAGTTAAAAGCCTTCAGCTGATTCAAAATTCTGCAGCAAGAGTTCTGATGAAAATTAAAAAGAGAGATCATATTTCTCCTATTTTAGCTTCCCTTCATTGGCTCCCTGTTAAATCCAGAATAGAATTTAAAATTCTCCTCTTCACATATAAAGCCCTTAATAATCTAGCTCCATCATACATCAGAGATCTGATTGTTCCATATGTTCCTAACAGAGCACTTCGATCTCAGACTGCAGGTTTACTGGTGGCTCCTAGAGTCTCTAGAAGTAGAATGGGAGGCAGATCCTTTAGTTATCAGGCTCCTTTCCTGTGGAACCAGCTCCCAGTTTTAGTCCGTGAGGCGGACACCCTGTCTACTTTTAAGGCTTGGCTTAAAACTTTCCTTTTTGATAAAGCTTATAGCTAGAGTGGCTTAGTTTATCAGGGAGGGAGCCTTCCTCCCTCCCTGTTAGATGGAGTAAGGGGGAGTCAGGTTTAGCCTAAACTGGCTCAGTTATGGTTGAGGTGCAAACACACCCTCCATTTCTGCTACCTGTATGACCCCTTCTCTTTTCCAAGGTTATAATCAGTCTGACAGAGAGGTATCCCAATCCTTGTGGTTTTTAGTATAACAATGACCATCAGTGGGACCCTTTGTGGGGTGCCTTGAGACGACATTGTTGTAAATAAGCGCCGTCTAACTAAATAATCTGAACTGAAACTATCTGTGTAGTTATGCTGCTATAGGCTTAGGCTGCTGGAGGACATAATGACCACTTTCATCCTCTTCGCTACATTCTCACACTACTCTCCAATTTTGCATTATTTGCTGTTATTTCAGCTTTTAACTTTGTTCTCTCTTTTCTCTTCCTAGAAGCTACACCTGGCCTGGCTCTGTGTCTACCTGTGACACCTTTCTGGAGAGGGGAATCGTCCGAGCTTCTGCTGGCAACAACTTAATGCTCACCCTCTACCGATGATCCACATGGCCCTGTCTTTCAGTGTTTAACCCTTTCTTTCTCCTAGACATGGCTACTGACTGAGCTTTTATTGTGACCAACTCTATGTGCTCTCTTTCAGACTCTAACCTTGAAAACTGGCTCAGAGTTTATCTGTTCTTTTGTTCTAGATGAAACGACTAAAGGAGCTACATCCATTAACATTTACTTTTCCTTCCCATAGAGAGTACTCTTGGATCAGTGCTTCTTTGTTCTCTTTGTGTCTCTGCTCTGTTCTCTCAAACCCCCAGTTGGTCGTGGCAGATGGCCGATCACACTGAGCCTGGTTCTGCTGGAGGTTTCTTCCTGTTAAAAGGGAGTTTTTCCTCTCCACTGTCGCTACATGCATGCTCAGTATGAGGGATTGCAGCAAAGTCAACGCCAGTGATTGTCCACTGTCTCTACATGCTCATCTGGGAGGAGTGAATGCTGCAAGTCACTGACTGGATGCAATCTGCTGGGTTTCCTTAGACAGAAAAACTTTTTATCCAATTTGAATAAATAACTGAATCTGACTGCACTGTTCAATGATTAGGATTAATTTGAATGTATGTACCTGACTTTTGTGAAGTGCCTTGAGACGACATGTGTTGTGAATTGGCGCTATGTAAATAAAACTGAATTGAATTGAAACTGAAACGTATTAGACACAAGTACTTACACTCACCGGCCAATTTATTAGGTAAACCTGTCCAACTGCTTGTTAATGCAAATTTCTACTCAGCCAAGCACATGGCAGCAACTCAATGCATTTAGGTATGTAGACATGGTCAAGATGATCTGCTGCAGTTCAAACCGAGCTTCAGAATGAGGAAGAAAGGTGATTTAAGTGACTTTGAACGTGGCATGATTGTTGGTGCCAGACGGGCTGGTCAGAGTATTTCAGAAACTGCTGATCTACTGGGATTTTCACGCACTACCATCTCTAGGGTTTACAGAGAATGGTCCGAAAAAGAGAAAATATCAAGTGAGCGGCAGTTCTGTAGGCAAAAATGTCTTGTTGATGCCAGAGGTCAGAGGAGAATGGCCCGACTGGTTTGAGCTAATAGAAAGGCAACAGTAACTCAAATAACCACTCCTTACAACCAAGGCATGCAAAAGAGCATCTCTGAACGCACAACAAACCTTGAGGGGGATGGGATACAGCAGCAGAAGACCGCACCGGGTGCCACGCCTGTCAGCTAAGAACAGGAAACTGAGGCTACAATTTGCACAGGCTCACCAAAATTGGACATTAGAAGATCGGAAAAACTTTGACTGGTCTGATGAGTCTCGATTTCTGCTGCGACATTCGGATGGTAGGGTCAGAATTTGGCGTCAACAACAAAACATCTGCCTTTGAAGGTAGCCATTGTAAAGCGTGTGTAAGGTAAAACCAGTCGGTGAGATGTGATCCTCTACTGAAAGTCAAGTGGGTGGAGCTCCGCTTCAGTTGCTAGTCGGGGACTCGGGTAACGTTGCTAGGTGCTAGTGTAACTGTGACGTCACAATTACAAAGCTTTTGAAACGGTGCGTTTTCAAGAAAAAATAAAACATTCAGTTATACTATTTAATGTGGGTTTTTTTTTTGTTTTTTTTGCATTTGGAATGTTTGTAGAAGCATTGGGGATCCAAATGGAAGTATAAAAACGATCAAAAAGTGAATTTTGTATAATAGGTCCCCTCTCACTGTTTGTGCGCACGGCCGAGTCTTGAGGGCCTCAAATCAGCGCCTGTTGAAGGAGCCCAGGTCTAAATATAAGCACTGGGGTGATCAAGCTGTTCCTGTGGCACCTTCAAGACTTTGGAATACTCTCCAGGCCGAATTAAGACTGATCTCTGACGTGGGCCTCTTCAAGTCAATACTTATCTATTTATTGACAGCTTTTAATACCTAGTAGTATGTCACTTTATACATCTACTTTTCTATTGTTTCTTTTGTCTGTATGTCTTTTTCTAATGCGGTATTTTTGCTTGTGTTTTATTTTACTCACTGTAAAGCCCTTTGGTTAACCCAGTGGTTATTGTAAAGGGCTACACAAATAAATTATTATAAATTCTTAAACAACCTCATACTAAGGCTGTGACAGTTTCTAAAATAAACTCCTAGCTGTTTTAAACATCTTAAACACTGTTTTAGTTAACTTTTTTTTTTTCCTTTTTTCCATATATGTAATTGCAATAAGGTCTGGCCAATTTAATTTATTAATCAAAAGAGGTTTTTACTAATAAACCACAATTTATGTACTCTCTAATTAACCTTTGTTATCAATCCTAAACCTATAACTGGTTAACTTTGCTAAATTCTTCAAGCAGAAAGTGATAGCTCTCCAGTTAGAAATACTGATTCTTGCAATAGACAAGACAGTGTCACAAATCTACACAATATATTTGCCAATCTGAATATAAACTCTATTTCTTAGGTTTGGTCTGGTAAGCTTTTTAAATTGCAAAATTTTCAGCATCACACAAAGACAGTTTTGCATCCTTCAACCTGATGTACCAGAGCAGTAAACACTGAATTGACAGATTTCATGTTTGTGACTAGTGTGTAATTCATGTTCGAAATCACATATAAACTAAGGTGACCCAAGTGAAAATTACAAGTATTACTCTGAATAAATTTTCAATTCTTAAAGTCCCTTTCTTGAATATATTTACTTTGAGAAATACTTTAGGCTATGGAAGATATTTTTGCTTCCTCTCCTTCCTTGACTTTTCCCTGTAGTTTTTGAAAACAGGAACAGAGTCTAAAGTTCAGTCAGTTACTAAATCCATCAGTAATGAATATCATACTCCACCATGCCACTGGAAACTGCTCTTAACACTGCTAACAGCTTCCAAAACTTCTTGGTAAATTCCTGAATCTAGTGCCTATCAAGCACTGAGTGCCTTGTGCCTAAATCTTGAGACTTGATTTCACCGTAACCTGCCCCATCCTACAAGATCTAGGTTCCTGAGAGCCTTCCTTGGTCCACCTTCAAAGTCTACAAAAATGTCAAAATCTATTCAGCTGGCACAGGAAAATCTACTCCAGTAGAACAATGTTTGGATTCTAACATTTGTTAGGCATCCCTTTTAACAAACTCTTTGACCAGCTAGATAGTTCCATAATATTAACAGCATTAGGTTCCTTTGGGATGCGCTTGTTTTTAATGCTGTGTAAAGAATGAGGCCATTGTCCTCAGGGTCTTAAGTCTTTAGGTTTGTGTTACTCAATCACAGGACACATGTTAGCATATGTCTGCATGTCTCTGTGTTGCATTGTTCTAGTTAATGGAAACAAATAGTTTTTAATACAATCTTTCAGTTTACAATGTTTAATTTCCTATCTTTTAGAGGCAACAACATGTCATATACCATGAAATGACAGAACATCAAAAATCAAAAGTTCCATTATGATGGGAAAAACACTTAAAAGGGAAATATGCTTTTAAATTATTCCTTTTCACCCTTAAATCATTCAGGTGTGGTCTATATAAAGTGGAACTGCAATCCATTGGTCTGAACTCCTTGATATTGTAGCTCCACAGGCTCCTCTTTTAGCTGTTCTGAGGAGATCAACTTGTTTTGGTGCGGTCTGTTTAAATGCTGTTGAGGCCCTTCACACCCCTCGAGGTCAAACAGTGCTGCACTTTAACCTGTTATTAAACCCATTATTTTAGTTCGATAACAAGTATCTAGCCACTGAAACAAGACAAAAATGGCAAAACAATTCAAAACTGTTTATGTAATAATAATACTGCTTTGCGGTGTCCGTCGTCCGTAGGCAGAAGGACCTGACCCCTTAATTAGATGAAGTCTTTCAGCAAATCCTTCTTGATTCTGGCGGAGATTGCTGAAGAACTCGTCCTTGAAGTGCGGGAAATAGGAATTTCCTCACTGATGTGGGAACATTTTCATGAAAAATAAAACTTAACCGGGCACTTCGAAGAGGTTCTGATGCAGGGGGATGGTGTAATGAATTGTGTGGGTTAATACACCCAACAACCGAAACGAACTTATTCTCTTTTAGCGTAGGCATATTTGGGCGTTGGACTACAAAATCGCAGTGAGACATAAATATGGCGGATTCGAGAAATTGATCAGCTGGAAGTCCATTACCTTATTTAGCTGTTCCCCAGCAAATACGGTGGTGAAAGAGTTGGAAAATCGTAACTATAAGGACCAGCAGAGTACAGTTACCGCTGTTTATAGTAACTACGTTTAAGACCACATGCCTTTATTTTGATAACCTCTTAAGGAGCGGAAGTAGGGTAACGGAACCAGCTCAGTGGGACAAAAAGGTAAAACCGGAATGAGTTTGGCAACACAGAGAAAGGATGACGGAAAGAGTTACAAGGTTACCTAAGCTTGGCTTCAGTCGATAGGGGAACAAGGTTTGTAAATGTGATAAAGTGTATTTGAGTAACTTAAAATGTTTATGCGGAAAGATGTAAAAGGTAGTGATAATGTAAAGAAATGTACTAATGTAATGGGCTATGCATGACAATGGGTGGTAAAATGTTTCGAATTATTGTTATTTGCTCTTTTCTAGCTCTTACGTTGGTTGATGACACGGATGGATTCAATAAATCATCATTTAACCACCAGTTCTGGCCTTCTTAATATTGACTGGATGCTACATAACATATGATAGAAAAAACAGAACGGACTGAAAAGCATGACCCAAGCAGAATATAAAGATATCTCCACAATACCTGGAGAGACTAAATGAATCTTTTCTGCACTCCTACAGACTCCAAGTATACAACAAAAAGTATTTAAAGGCTAAAAAAGTGGATTTTGCATGATATGTTCCCTTTCACTGTTTCTAAAAGTTACACACAAATATTTTGTAACAGTTCCCTCTAGGGACCGAGATTTAGCAACTGTGACAACCAACCGGTGTGGTAACCAACCCCGTTCTTCCCTACACCTTACATTTCTCCTATTCCCCAAAATGTGCTTCTAAAACCTTAAAGAAAGTGTCGTTGTAACATTAAGGGAAAGTTTTCAAAACTATTTTCAAAAACTCACTGTAGTCAAACTTTGTTCTCTTGTCAGAAAAAAATAACACTAATTTAGAAGTTTGTAAAGTTTATACCAAATGACACACCATAGATTTGCAATCTCCTCCTCTTCCTCATGCATTTGATCCCCAAAAATACATTTCTTAATCTTTAATGTAAACTGTTTACAGATAATGCATACTAAAAACTAAATCTAAAATTCAAACTAATGATGCACCTACCAATTGTCTAGCGATCAACAGCAGATATTGTTTTCCTGTTCATCGTGTAGTAATTGTTTTAATTGTGTGTAAATGCTTCACCAAGCAGCATGGTCTTTGATGCACTTTGTTTCAGTTTAGTTAAATAAAAATAGGGTTAGGGACATATGGGTTGATGAAAACATGGAGAAAATCCTGCAATCCTCCCATTTTCTGTTAGATTCAAAACTACCCCTCTACTAAGCAATCGGCAGCACATGTATGATGAATGTTTAAATGGCATAAAAATGTATTTAATTGTGTATTTTTTGGTTCAGTATCAGTTTTTGCCTTCAGCAACAGGAATATCGTCTAGTACAGGGCTTTTTAACACTGGTCCTCAGGGGCCCACTGTCCTGTATGTTTTAGGTGTTTCCCTGCTGCTACACACCTGATTTAAATAAATGGGTGATTGACAGGTCTCTGCAACATTTGATGGGCTGGTAATGCAATCGTCAGGTGTGGTGGAGTAGACGCATCTAAAACATGAAGGACTGTGGGGCCTGATGACCCGGTTTGAGAAACATTGGTCTGAAACCTGTATTAAGGAGGACAACTCGAAAACCCATGTATAAGAGAGAAGAGAAACTAGGAGACATAACGCAGTATTACCATGTCTTAATACTGAATGCCGTGGGTGGCGGACCAACTTGATCATCTTGCTCTGGCCTCAGGTAATTTTAAGGTTTTTAGTGTAGTGTTGAGCAAAAGTCTAACGGGTTACGAAACGTCTTTGGAGCACTTGAACGCAACACTAAGCTCCTCCTACATCCGGTAGGAAACCGCTATCTGCAAAAACATCCCGAGAAGGAATCTGCTACACGCAACCAGACAGCGGTTCCTGAAAAGTCGCTTATTTTCTAGGTTTGAATCCTCTCCGAAAAACTGAAAACCAAAATGAGAGGACGGACGTAACCGGGACTACTGCTGCCTCCTCAGCCGGCTGAAGAACGGAGCGGGACGGCCAGCCTCCCATGGATAGGCCGGGCAGGCTGCTGCTGCTCTCCGAACTCTGCGTCAGGAACGTAGCCTACGATGTGGGCCTGAGTCGGTCTCTGCTGACATGGAAGAGACGGGCCTCCAGTCCGATGTACCGCCCATTCAGACCCAGTAAGTGTCGATAACGAGTTTTTGTCTGTATGTACATATTTATCTCCATTGTTCTGTCGATGTAACGCACCGTGTAAAGAACAGATGGCCGATGGGACACAAAGGGGACATGTTGAGACAAACACAGTTACCCTGATGACCTGTAGATAACAGGACGCATGTCATTTAGAACCCGCTGCAGAGTGAGACTACATTATCCGTTTACATAACCCAGCGGTCTGTGTGTCATCCAGTGTGTCTCAGTGCTGAGGTCCCTGAGTCAGCCGGCAGGAACAATACACAGCAACAACAGCTCATACCCAACCTGAAGCCTCATCATCAGAACCGCACTCTCATTCTGGCCCCAACGTTAAATGGGACGAGGAAAGACGAACAGCCACAGAAATTCATAAAATAAAGTTTAAGACCTATGAAAACTCAGCAATAATTGGGTTTAATTGAACAGTGGCTGATAGGACAGTCTCACAATATAGTTTCACAGTATTTCCACAATAATTAAAAACTAACTACGTGAAAGATCTAATTGATTTTACTTAAATTACCCCTACTTCTGCCAAAATAATACACGTACAGTTTTAATAATGCTCTAACATGATAAGGTCTCTTTAGTTTTATTTTTGAAACACAGGCACAACCCCTGAATTTAATGTAACTTTTGAAGTAAAGCTAAAAGCACAGAATTGTTTGCCATTCTCCCCTTTATGGAGAAACACAAATATACCCATCGGATATAAGCTACTTAATTATTTAAACTACCTGCTCTGTAGTCAGTCTGCAGTCAGCTGCTCTATTTACATGCTGCACAGTGCTACCTTAATAAGAGTGATAGGTGGCACTCTAGTTTTCACTCCGTGACAGTGTGCTTTTTTCCCAAACACCAAATTTTGCCTTTCTAATAAGCGAAGGAAAGGTATTGGAGCTTTCTCTTAGACAACTGACTGTGCTGCATTTACTCGATGCTCTGTACAGACGGAGGACACTCTGGTGACTCCTTTAATTGTATCTCACTAAAGGAAATAGTGTAGCAAATAATGTTTGAGGCTTTAAAACCATAACTTTTTCGAAACCCCAGTATACCTTGACACCGAAAGCTTCAGATTGTAGCAATGCTATCATTTTCTTTGGTGTATTTCTGTGCTCACACACACATCAGTCACTGGGCTCTAATTGGCTGTGGTGGAAATTCTGTTTTGTTTGTGCACTACTTGTGGCTAGATGTTTAGCATCTTTCAGCTTGATGCTTCCTGGTGGCCGCTGGTCAGTTTGGCCCCATTTCATAGCCACACTTTTAGTTCCGTTTAGTACCCTTGTACTTAAACCATTGAGATTTTGTCCTCGAAAAATATCAATGTTGGCAGAGTACTATATTAGACATCATAGATTATGTTGATAAATCGTGGCAGCCCTGTCTTTACATTCTATTTTAATTGACTTTGGTTCTGATCCCCATTTTTGTCAGTTGATACCTATGAAATATTTTCAAAATTGCCCCTGATCCATCCAAACACCTCTAAGCCACCTCCTGCTATTATATTGATATTTATGAGTCATATAACCACATTTTACAGACTATAAATAGATTATAGAAATTACTTTAAGCTGAGACTGAAAGGCCCTGTCCCGCTTAGGGTAGGGTTAGGGTGAACAACCAGCTTCTTCAGCAAGGACCTTTTGTACTTACCCTCTTTGTGAAAAATGTTGCCGACTGTCTTCTGGACATCTGTCAAGTCAGCAGTCTTCCCCATGATTGTGTAGCCTAAACCCAGACTGAGAGCCCATTTAAAGGCTCAGGAAATCTTTGCAGGTGTTTTGAGTTAGCTGATTGGGGTGTCCAATAATGAACTTTTTCACAGTATTCTAATTTTATTAGACTGAATTTTGGTTCTTCTATACCTATAAGCCATAATCATCAAAATTACAAGAAACAAAGGCTTGGAATATATCTCTCTATGTGTAGCGATTCTATATAATATACGAGTTTCAATTTCTGAGATGACTGGCAAAAGATGTTGCACTTTTATGCAATATTCAATTTCTTTGGGTGCACCTGTAGGGAGGAGAAATTTGCGTTTGTATAAATGAAGGTTGTTGTACTGATGTCAGGAGTGTTAGGACGGCCATGCAGCTCTCATCTGAAGTCTATATGCATAAACTGTAAATGTTTTTAGATTCAAAGAGGAAGTTCTCCTTGTTTGTTTTGGTCCTCTCTGGTCATTCTCTGGCCAGGAGGCTGTTGCTCCAGTCCTCTGTTACTAACCTGCCCCAGTGTTGGGTGTATAGCTACTCTGTGGGGGTGCCTGGTGTCTGTCTATTGTTGTGGGTGAAAATGTGGAAATGGTTTTAAGTTTACTTATATTTAATTTCAGAGCTACACAGCTTACAGATGGTGTGGCTCTTGTCTAAGTCATTTTGTCCTTTAGTGTAGCAGCTGCAGCTTGTATTTGCTCAGCTGGTTCCTCGTGACTTTGCTGTGTTTTCACCATAAACTGTCCGGTTGCTGAACTGACGTGCTTCTGAGTTCCACCTTTTCAGTTCCTCAAAATTAGCTTAATCAGTTAACATTAAAATAATCATGCTTTGACTTTTGATTCACAATCGCTCATATCTTCCAAACTTAATTCTTTCAAAATTAGATTTTATCCCCAATCGTACAACTAGAACTATTAAAGACTTCATGATGAAACCAACATTCTTTTGCTGATCTGTTCCTAATCTACTAATTCTATACTGTAAACTATTACCACACCCTCAGTTAGGCCCATTCTGGGTAATGTGACTGCTTGATCTTTTAATGAGCTCTGTAGTTAGGTGATTTTCATACCCTACAAACTGATTTTAGACTACATATATATTATCAGAGAACCCGCCAACACTTGCTTTTACTATCTTTCAACCATCACTTCCAGATTTTGTAACACCCCCAAATGTCTCATATTAAAACAAACTAGAGACACTCACCTTTCTAACGAGGCATAACTTGTCTTCTAGCACTTTCTCTGGTGATGTAATTTGCTTGCACATTACAGTCTGCTGGTTGCTGTCCGCCGGCTGCTAGCTTGTGTGCTACTCCGTTAGCTTCCAGTTATGTTTGCAACTGTACATTTTGATGATACACAGGGTCAATGTCATAAACAAAGGCTATGTCATATGCAGAAGGACTCTTTCAATGGAAATCGGCAATTTTATTTGACCAGATTCCCTTTTTATGAAGTGAAAACACATTTGGAAAAGTTTTGGCACCCTTTGCCTAACTGCCATTTCCACCTGGCACTTTGCCCTCTAAAACTTCTGTGGAACATATACCGTCAACTTATTTAGTCCAAATTTGCTGCAGTTATAGCGAAGATGTGGATGAATGCAACCTGGGGGTTCTCCTAGGAATTCCAAAGGATTTCCATAGTGTTTTGCATTGTTGATTTAGAAAAAACTTTTGGCAAGGCTCAAAAATATTTATATTTTCTATGTTTAATCACAAATAAGTCAGACAGTTAAAGTTACAATAGTGGTTCCACTGGAAAAACATTTTTTTTTTGTCTTACCTTTACACAGGTACCAAAAGTTTGCATGTAGGCCTTATAACTGTGGAGCTATACTTGATTTATTTAAGGTATGTAATTTCAGGCGGAAATTGCTCTAAAACCCCTTAGGGCTTAAAATTTTGGTTCTTTAATTTCATCAGAGAAGTATTTTCCATCTAATCTGTACTTGTTCTGAAATAAACAAGGCAGCTTATAACATTGTGCAGACCTGCTTTAACTCAACCTTATCCTTTGAATGTCTCCTACAACAGATCTGTTGACCTAAAGCTCCTAGCGGTATCCTGGAGTGCCGACTGAGGCTTCTCATAGTTAGAATTTCTCAACTCAGCCGATACCCGAACCCCGACCCAGATTGTTGGCAGATGAAACTTCCAACTTTTTTTCCTAACATAAAATCACTGTGCCCCTTTTCCACTTGTCCTGGTTCAGTACAAATTGCTTTTTCGCCTTTTCCATTAGTAACGGTTATGTGGAACACGACACATTGTATGGTGGCCTTGTGTATATGACCACTATGGCAAGCTAGCATTAGGTAGCGTTAGCTTTCCTTCACACGTCCTCTAGCTTGTACCGCTCCATGGCTTTTTTCTGTCTCCTGTACTTATCCAGAGTGCTTCGTCTTGCTGCCCGTAGCCTTCTGTGGCTTTCTTCTTTCACTCTGTCTGATAACAGACCGGGCTTTCAGCACGACTCGGCACTGTTTGAACCGCATCCAATTGGCACTAAAAATAGTAACGCTTCTACATATCATCAGTAGAACCGTGCTGAACCGCGCTGAGTAGGTATCAGTGGAAAAAAGCATGTATGTCCTACATAGGTTGTATGCAGAGCAACTCTGGGTGACAAGAGGAACCCATATGTGGTGCACAATTTGAACTGACTTTCTTAATACCCATCCAAGATGGTCCCCAAATGGTTCAGCTGATATGGGTTGTATTCTATCTGCCCAAGTGGGTCCCCGACCCTGTCAGTAATCATCCACCTTGAGCAAAATCCAAAAAACTGCTTTGCTGAGTATGTTCCAGTTACAAGTTGGGGAAACTGGTGGAAATTGGTTCCCAGAGAACTGCCCTGGTAGGGAGGTAGGTCTTTCTGGCTTCACACTTAACTGTAGGTAGAGTTTGTTGTAGGAGGATGCTACAGGTTTCTCACTGGCTTGCCAGTATATCAGCAGCATTTTATTTAAGTCATTTCTTCCTCTGCAGCTCACATTTTCTATTAACTTTAAATTGCACTTCAGGAGGTCTGTATTTTTGTTTTCAATCACAACTTTTAGACCCAGCCACCCTAGCTGATTATACATGTTAAGGATGTGTTTTAATACAACTGTACAACTTAAGTGGAAGTATTTCATTAAAGGAAGCATGGACATCTGCTTCAGCGTCTCGTCAGATCTTGGGAGAGATACGCCTTTTTGTAAGCCTTTAAGACATTTTAACTGTTAACGTTAAAATATTTTTCTGTGTATTATGTGCCTAGTAGTGCTAGAGCCATAAAGGCATGCAGCATTGGATACTTTCATGTTTACTCAGACTTTTTTCACACTACAGGTTGGAAAAAGACCATCTGAAAAACGTTCAATGACTTCTTCACGTCCAAACTGATCTTGATGTAGACAGCAGCAGGTTCTGTAGGTGTCTGTGCATCAGAGCGCCTTGGACATCGTCAAATATAACAGGACATGTAACAAATATGTGGAAGTTTCATTAAAACCTAAAAGATTTCACCAAAGAAGATATTTAGCTCAATTTCCTTTTATTGTTGTGTAAAACGTTTAGTCTCTCATTGAATGTTAAAGTTCTTTGACCTCAGTCTTAAAGACAAAGTGACAACCCACGTTTTCTGCTTTAGATCAGAGGAGCCTGGGTTTGGAATCTGAAGCCCTGTATGTTTGTGTCTATTGTTGCAGGCCTAAGTCGCAGTGTGCCAGTGTCAGAGATCATCTCAGTCAGAGAGGAAGAGGAGGAGAGTGGCAGCAGATGGAAAGATGACGGCAGCTGGAAGAAGATCAAAGATGGAGATGGAACGGACTGCAGGAAGTCCTTCACAGGTAATTTGACCTTCACAGGTAATCTGATCCATCATAGAATGGATCTTGGCAGGAAAACTGTCGAGGATAAGTCATTGTGTGGGTCAGCATCACAGTGAATATTTTAGTTTGGAGTTCAGAAGCGTTTTACAGTGTTTAATAAAAGGCAATAATCAATAAAAACCAATAGAACTATAAATGTCAAATACACACATTTATCATTGGCATTCATTTCTCATTCATTTCACATATTAGTGTTTTTATTTGAATTCTTCCCTTTGTAGAGGTAAACTAAAAAACAAACTACAGCTTGAATGATTGATTGAATTTTGTTTGTTTTTGAGAAGCACTCAGAATTGTATTGCCAATTGAGTGCCAATAAGAAGCCCAACAGATTTACTTTCACAAGTGGAGGATTACAGCTAACGCTATAAAGCTCTGCTTCACATATATAAAAAAAACTTTATTAGAAACTGCTTTGGGATTATTTGAATTGCAATGGAGATGGAAACGAAAATGGAAAAAGAAGAAAAAGAAAGAGAGGTGGGGCAAAAAGGAAAAATGGAGAGGGGAAAAGAATAGAGGAGAGACAAAAAGATGGAGAGACTACAAGATGACACCCTAGAAAACTGCTTCTACACCTGCGGAAATGCATATATAACAGCAGCAATTTTTAGTGCATGGTACTAATGAATGCAAGATGTATTTAGTAGGAACTGAAGCTCAATATAGAGTATATCTGTGTATCTGCTAACACTTGAATCCATACACCTGTAGGTGTAAGTGTGAGCACGCTTGTGTTATATAAGGTTTCTCCATAAAAGTATGCCATAGCGAGTGTCTGTCTCGAGCCCCCTGGACGCCCAACCCCCCCCGACACAAAAACAGGTGCACACAGTCAAAATCACACATTCCCACCTTCATGCGTACACATAAAAACACTCACACCCACACACCCACCATAAAGACACACAACAATGGACATCATACACTCACTCACTCCCCATACACACTCTATACTCCCAGGTACAGGTACCAATAACCCAGAGGGGCAAGCAGCCCCCGGACCCAGGAGGTGGCCCCCTTCATTCCGGGGTAGACAGGCAGACCGAACTAGTGCCAGCCATGTTCGAACCCCAACGACCCCCAGGTCCACCTTGTCCATACGAGCTCACCAACCAGAGCTGTTCCAGAACGAAACAGTCCCAACCCCCCCGGCCAGCGGAGCAGCAGAGCACCAAGCACGCCCAACCACCCAGCCGAGGCCAGCAGCCCCAGCCTACCCGAGAAAGAAACAAAAAATCAGTTGCACATTTCATTTAAACTGAGTATGTTATTTTATATAACCACATAGTATTTGTTTGTCTGTACATTTGTAAACATTTTGTTTGTAAATTTTTCCATTACTGTACAGTCTCAAATTCAATTTTTTTTTTGTTATTAAACACAATTTTTATTTTTGTACCTTTTTTTTTATGTTTATCTGCATGCGTTCATTTGCCTTTCACTTTCTGCTCATACACCTGAACTTCCCAATTGTGGGACAATAAAGGGTATTTCTATTTCCCATAATTTTCCTAATGTTACATGTACTGTTTAAACAGCAAATGTGAACTTTACCTGAATGATGTCTTTCAGTTTTTTAAAATAAAATTAAAGAGTACATTAAAAAAATAGTTCAAAGGTTAGATAAAACTGTTTGAAATACAGTGTACTTAATATCTTTAGAATGCAAATATGTGTTGCCAATTGTGCTTGACATAAGTTGGCAAAGCATTGTTGCGTTGCAGCAAGAGGATTCTCTGTTCAATCTCAGCCTGGGCTCTTTTTGCATGGAGTTTACATATTCTCTGTGCATGGATATCCTCTCTCCGGGTTCTCCAGCGTCCTCCCACAGTCCGAAAACATAACTTTTAGGTTCATTGGTCTCTCTAAATTGTCCTTAGCTACACTATATTGCCAAAGTATTTGTCTGTCTACTTTTACATGTACATCCACTTTGATGACATCCTATTCTTTATCTATAAGGTCCGATTTGTTGATGGACCCATCATTGCCAGCAATAGAAACTTTAACTATTGTGTAAACATCTTCCTCAAGGTTTAGGAGTGTATTTAAAGTTAGATGAGAAAACCAGAACTGCAGCCTCGGCTCTGATTCATCTTAAAGGTGTTCAAGAAGGTTGAGATCACGACTCTGTGCAACCCAGTCAGGTTACTCCTCACCAACCTTTATATACCTACGGCCATGGAAGTGATTGGAATGCCAGAATTCATTGATTCGGTGGTGCAACACAATACTTTTGGCGATATAGTGTATATTGCCCACCCCTACCGTAAGTTTTCCAAACAAACGTCATTACTACCAAACGCTAAATCTTGGGCTCAGCTGACCATTATTTTTTCCAGGAATAATTTGGGTTGTTAGTGTTGGTAGCAGCAAATTACTGTAGAACTTGAAAGTGTGGATTTTGTAGCTGGAGCTTTTTTCTTTGCCAGTGCCCTTTCATTGCCTGTTGCTAATAAATTGGCTTAATTGTGGACAGTGACACTGGCGTAAGGGTCTGTTTGTTTACGGCTGGCTTGAGCCTCAGTGGTTCCTGGGTTGTTCTTGAAAAGTTTCGAGAATTTCTTCAGACAAGTGAACCTTTAACACAACTGGGTGTTCCAAGAGGGTGGTGTATCAATTTATGGAGTATATTTAAAAGCTGGGTCTCTGCCAGGAAACTAAATTAGTCTAATAACCATTACCATTTCTGATTCAAAAAATGTCCAGCCAGAATAATGCCAGGGGCTTGTTGATGGCTACTAAAAGCATGTAGTTTCTATGTTTCTTGTTCAGGGACATTTAACAAAGTTATAGTGGGGGTGTACATATTTGCGGCTGTAAGTCCACCTAAACCTACAGGCCGAATAAGGAAAGCACTGATCAAAGATGCAGCCAAGAGGCCCATGGTGACTCTGGATGAACTGCAGAGAACCACAGCTCAGGTGGGGGAGTTTGCCCACAGGACAACTATTAGTCGTGCACTGCACAAATGTGGTCTTTATGGAAGAGTGGCAAGAAGAAACCCATTGTTAAAAGAAAACCATAATAAGCACCGTTTGCAGTTTGCCAGAAGCCATGTTGGGGACACAGCAAACATGGAAGAACGTGCTTTGGTCAGACGAGACCAAAATTTAACTTTTTGGCCAAAATGCAAAATGCTATATGTGGCGGAGAACTAACACTGCACATCACTCTGAACACACCATCCCCACTGTCAAATATGGTGGTGGCAGCATCATGCTCTGGGGGTGCTTCTCCTCAGCAAGGACAGGAAAGGTGGTCAGAGTTGATGGGAAGATGGATGGAGCCAAATACAGGGCAATGTTGGAAGAAAATCTGTTGCAAAAGACTGGTAACTGGGGCGGAGGTTCACCTTCCAGCAGGACAACGAGCCTAAACATAAAGCCAGAGCTACAGTGGAATGGTTTAAAACAAAACATATTCATGTGTTAGAATGGCCCAGTCAAAGTCAAGACCTAAACCCAATCGAGAATTTGTGGCTAGATCTGAAAACTACTGTTTACAAGCGCTCTCCATCTAATCTGACTGAGCTTGAGCCGTTTTACAAGGAAGAATGGGCCAAAATTTCAGTCACTAGCTGTCCAAAGCTGGTAGAGACATACTCTAAAAGACTTGCAGCTGTAATTGCAGCAAAAGGTGGTTCCACAAAGTATTGACTCAGAAGGGGTGAATACTTTTGCACAATGGCCTTTTCAGTGTTTTATTTGGAAAAAAAAAAAAAAAAATCATGTAGCTATAATTTTCACTCCGCATCACAACTTTATACCACTTTGTGTTGGTCTTTCACAAAAAATTCCAAAAAAATATATGTTTGGGGTTGTAATGTGACAATATGTGGAATGTTATGAATACTTTTACAAGCCACTGTATGTTTGAATACCCAATTTAATTTGTTGGCTTTTGACCCTGACTGAATCATCATGTCTGTGTCTATGAGATGTTAGATTAGTGTCCTCAAATATTTCAGTCAACTGATGTTTTTAAAGCTACTTTCTAAATGAATGGGACTTGATTTGGAGCTTTTACTTTATTTCAGTGTCTTACGTGGAGAGGTGTCGGCAGCACCGCTGGCGGTGTGCCGAGGTTACCTTCACGTGTACCGAGGGGGCACTCTGTCAGAACTGGGTCAGCAGCATAAGAGAGCAGCTAGCCAGCATCTGTATGATTTTGCACCTACACACGCAGACTGAATAATGAACAGATTAGTGTTAGAACAGTTGTGATTAAGGATTGTTGCCGTTATGTATGTGTGCAGCCAGCAGACCCAGAAGCCTGCTGGTCTACATCAACCCATATGGTGGGAAGCGTCAGGCCAAACACATCTTTGAACAGAAGGTGGCGCCACTATTCGCTCAGGCTGGGATCTCTACTCATGTTATTGGTAGGTCCTGTACCTGTAGTTTTTACAGAAATCTCTTCATGACAAACTTTAGTTTGTTAAAGTATGTTTATTTGTATGTTGCCATAGTCACAGACTATGCCAATCATGCGAGGGATCACCTGAGGACAGATGCTGAGATCAACAAGTTTGACGGGTGAGTGGGGTTTCATTTTGACGAGTTCTGATCTCCTCATCCGTTCCAACCTTTTACTACCCCCCTTCTCAAACCTTCAGTGTGGTCTGTGTGGGAGGAGATGGCATGTTCAGTGAGATCATCCACGGTCTGGTATGGAGGACACAGATTGACTGCGGTGTAGATCCCAACTGTCCTGATGAAGCCCTGTCTCCCTGCTCACTCCGCATCGGGATCATCCCTGCAGGTAAACACCAACTACTTAAAGTTCTCCTTCACTCTATTTTTTGCTTTATTTGTCAGTAATGCTTCTCTTGCATGGAAATATTTCCCATGCGCCACAATCATGTCCATAAGTATAAATATAGTCAATTCAGATTCCTCTTTGTTTCAGAACTATCTTATATGAAAATATGAGAACAGTTTTGAAAATATTAGTTTTTAGCCTTCCTACTGATAGCAGTCGATAATGAGGAATATGAGAGAGCAGTCATAATACAGGGATTTTAAAACAAAGACGGAACATTTTGAACTGTCTTTAGCATCTTATATCAGCAATTGAAGCAGTTAGCATTACTAACTCTAAACAGCAGAACCTGTTTGTAGATCTTTACCTTTACTGTGAGACTTCCCAAAGACTGCCAATATTCCTGTTGTTCCTGTTGAAGAGCTTTTATTTTGGCCGAGCTTTGTTAAAATATTTGATAGGACAAAGTGTTGCAAGAGCTTTTCTAGACCAATAAGGCAGAAGAAAACGCTGCCTGGATTCTGTCCTATTAGCCAGCATCTTCAGAGAGTTAACGGTGATTTAATCCCAAACACACAGTGAAGATGCTATATTTATTGTGGTAGACAACACTTTGGAGACAACTATTTTGTTCACATTTTACCTAATTTTGCTAACTGCAGGAAAAATGTCAAGAGATTTATTGATAAAACCAAATTGTCCAGATTTGACTCAAACATCACTGAATTAATCTTACATATAAATTGTAGAAGAAGTTACTTGAAGTCTCTGGCAAGTTGTATTTATTCATGTCAGTTGATATAAGTCATCTTCTGTTTCTGTTTCTGTTCCTCTTGCCAATAAAGGGGCACTTGTGCTCCCTCCTAAGGCAGCTCATAACATTTTTCCATGCAGTTTCAGTTAGGGCTGAGCAATATGTCCTCAAATTAATATCATGTTTAGATTGGATACATCAGGATATTGAGAATCCGTTCTTATTCTATATAATAATGCTACAGTCTAATTCAGCAACAAATAATTCAACAGTAGATGTGATTTTCAACAAGTTTAGTTCCAAAACAAAGCAGTAGTTTGGCTACTCAGTTTGGCAAGAAGTACATCAGAATGTCATACATGTCTGCAGAAGGAAGCCATACCTCATGATCTAAAACTAATAAAAAACCCATTGGAATAATCAGACCACACAGATCCTTTAACAGTCACAAGACATAATAATCACCTGCCAATCATACAAACTAAATCAGTTGACACAGCATGGACCACTTGTCTTTTAATGTGTACGTCATTGTAAAATGTGGCAAAACGACAGTTTGTGGGGAAAAAACATTTTTTCCTTGAAAGAATAATGTGTCTGCTGTCACTGGCCAGAGGGAGGCATAGATTGGAGAGCAATTGGAGCTGGATCAGTTGAATTACATTTTTTGAATGTGAACATATGAAAGGGGAGGGTTTATACAATGAAAAATAATTATGTGTCACCAAAAAACTAAAACAAATTTAGTACAATCATTAGAAAAACATTTGCTATAATAAACAGCCAACTCTTACAACAAACTATATTTATGGTGCTGTTTATGATAAACTCTGAACTCTTCAAACATATACTCTCAAACGAACACGATTAGTCTCTGAAAAGAATTAAAAGATCAAGGAAGGCAAACGTTTAATAAATTAATTAACAGACATATTTTTCCTTTTTAGTGTTAATATTGATTGGCTAATTTGTTAGCTGCAACCGTTGCAAGTTACACAACGGTTCATCAGCTGGCCCGTGTGCACCGATGGCGGAGGGAGCGCGCCACTCTGGGCACAGCTCTGGCCTCCTGCGCAATGGCCTGCAATCCAATATTTTGATTAAAGGCAAAGCAGGATGTAGTCTTTGCCTCAGTGGGTCCTTCTGGACCACAAACATAAAGTATTTGCTCACAGAACAACTTCAAACTCACCCCTCGGCATGCGCAATTACGCACTCAGAGGCACCCTGCCCTCGTCAGGGCAAAGGTTGCGATGACAAGACTTGAGTCTTGAGGGATAAGTTATCCTCTGCAGCATCCACCTAATCAGCAGCTTTGCTTTTTGCACGGTGCATGTGAACATTATCAGAATCAGAATCAGCTTTATTGCCAAGTTTGTACATACAAACAAGGAATTTGACTCCGGTACACTTTGCTCTTTGGTTTTTGTTTTTGCACTACAGAATATACATATTTACAATGTACAATATACTCCTATAAAAATAAATCTCAGTCTCAGTGGAACCTTCTTCTCTGTTGTTTTGAAGCTGTATGTCCCATCAGTGTTGTTTTTCTGTTTCAGGTTCAACAGACTGTATCTGCTTTGCCACAGTTGGAACCAATGACCCAGTCACGTCTGCACTGCACATCATAGTGGGTCAGTCTCAGTCTCCTTCCACAACAGCTCACCACTAAGGCAAAATGAAAGAATAAGCAAAACTAAAAAAGGAACAAAAGAAACCATAACCAATAAAATGGTGCAGTGATATCACAGTTCGGCATGGATATGTTTGTTTAAGAACCAAGATTGTCTTGAGGCATTTGGAATGAGATCAAATTAGTTTTAAAACTTAAGAGCAACAATTTGTCATTGTTCATACAACCAGTTCACAATGCAAATCAGATGGGTAAATAAAACATTATTTTAACATTATTTGCCAAATTAGACATCAATAACCTTTTGTAGTTTTGTATGATGATGTCATGGGGATTCCGGCTCTGACTCCTTCCTGTGACTGTCCTAGAAGTGGGGTAATGCTTCCATTGTGGGATCCAGAGTTTTACTGGTCTCTCTTGTTTGTGTAAAGTGGTTTTTCTCTATCCATGGCTGGGCCCAACAACATCGCTTTTTATTGAGCAGATTTGTTTATTTATGGAGCCTTGCAGAAGTATTCACAAACCTTTCCAGATTTTGTCCCATTCCAACCACAAACTTCAGTCAGCCCCCCAGTGTAAACAGTTTATAAAACCAGCTTTCACTGCAGTTCCAGCCGCAGGTCTTTTGGATGTTCTCTCAGCTTTGTACATTTAAAGGATGATATCTGTTTTTGCAAAGTAGCTGAAGCTCAGTCCTATTGGGTGGAGAGAGCCTGCGAACATCTTGCCACAGGTTCTCAGTTGGATTTAGGTCTGGACTTTGACTTGGTCACTCATGAATTCATGAATCTGCTTTGAGCTAAACCATTCCATTGTAGCTCTGGCTGTATGTTCACCTCAACCTCAACCCCACTCTAAAGTCTTCTGCAGCCTTTATCAGGTTATCTTACAGGATTGTCCTGCATTTAGCTCTATTCATCTTCCCATCAGCTCTGAACAGCTTCCCCGTCCCTGCTGAAGAAAACCATCCTACATCATGATGGTGCCAACATCATGTTTCGCTGTGGGAATGGCGTGTTCCTTGTGACATTTTTCCTTAAAGGTCAGATTTCACAAGTCCATATCTAACAGTCCTCCTGTCAACAGATTCTCCTACCTGAGCTGTGGATTCCTGTAGCTTCTGCAGAGTCACCACGGGCCTCTTGGCTGCTTCTATGATTTATGCTGTCCTTGCCCAGGTGGACATCCATGCCTTGGTAGGTCTGTAGTTGGTCGATCCTCTTTCCATGTTCAGATGATGGATTGGACAGTGCTCTGTTAAGCTTGGGATATTGTTGTAGAACCTAACCCTGCTTTCAACTTCTCCACAACCTTTTCCCTGACCTGTCTGCTGTGTACCTTGGTCTTCATGATGCTATTTGTTCTCTAACAAACCTCTGGGGCCAGAAACCGAACAGCTGCATTCAAACTACATACATCTGGTTTATTTTCATTATGATTTATTCATTCATTTATCTTCATACCGCGTAGTCCATAGTGGTTTACGGGGAAACTGGTGCCTATCTCCAGCAGTCTACAGGCGAGAGGCAGGATACACCCTGGACAGGTCGCCAATCCATCGCAGAGCAACACAGAGACATACAGGACAAACAACCATGCACACACTCATTCACACACCTAAGGACAATTTAGAGAGACCAGTTAACCTAACAGTCATGTTTTTCTGTTGTGGGAGGAAGCCAGAGTACCTGGTGAGAACCCACGCATGCACGGGGAGAACATGCAAACTCCATGCAGAAAGGCAACAGTGCTACCAACTGCCCCACCATGCAGCCTATATGATTTACTATGATTTGGTCATTCTAGTGTGTTCAGGCTCACTCCCGGTGGCTGCTTGCCGTTGGCTTCTTGCCAGGGGCCTGGGCCTTTATTTTATTTAAATAAATAATTATCCTTCCACCTTACAATTTTGCACTACTTTGAGTTGGCCTATTCCATAACATCCCGAAATGTTATGTGAATGTATAATGGGAAAAATGCCAAGGGCTCTTGATACAAGCTTGAGTAAATGATTTCAGATATGTCTGCCTACATGTGTAGTATCACAGCTTTAACTGAATCCTAATGTGTGTGTTTAGGAGACTCTCAGCCAATGGATGTGTGCTCAGTTCACCACAACAACATGTTCCTGCGATACTCCGTCTCTCTGCTGGGATATGGTTTCTATGGCGACGTACTAACTGACAGTGAGAGGAAAAGATGGATGGGCCCAGCCAGATATGACATATCAGGTAGAAACGTGTTTGGACACAGAATAGTGTCCCGTGTTTGTTCTTTCTCTGGTTCTGACTTGCTGCTGTGGATGGTGCAGGTGTGAAGATGTTCCTGACTCACCATTACTATGAGGGCACAGTGTCCTACCTGCCAGCCAGAGGTATCATTGGAACCCCACGAGATGCTGGCAGATGTCGATCTGGGTGAGAGGAATATACATATAATTGTGTTTACAGTATCAATATAGTTTTAAATAAAACTATATTTCAACAATTTTAAATTGCTTTGGGGTCATTTCACAGAGATAAGACGAAAACGACAGTGAAAAAACTGAAGAAAACAAAGAAAGGAAGAGAAGGAAATAATAGAGAGAAAGAAGAAAAAAAACCACAGACGGACAAACAACCAACTCATATATAACAACAACGTCACTGAAAAAGTACACGGTACTAATTAGTACAAGTTGTGTTTATTGGCAACGCAGCTCAATATAGAGTACATCTGTAAACGCCTGAATCCAAACACATACAAGCGCGCTTGTGTAGAATTGTATAATATAAGGTTTTTCCATAAGAATATTCAATAGCAGGCCTGAGGAGCCAAGACCCAAGGCATATACAGAGTAGAGTGAGTCATCCTGGGGCGCCTCCGGGGTTCAGGTGTGGGGAGGGCAGTCTGTGGTGGCCTTCCTCTGATGCTTCCTTCTATGGCTCTGGCTCCTGGCCGGGCTACGGTCGGGTTGGTGGAGCGGTGGAGCATGTCTTGTGCCTGCACTAGGGTGGCTGGCGGGTTGTTCGCAGCCTGGAGCGGTTGGCCTGCCCGGCCCTGTTACCCAGCTGGCGCATGTTTCTATCTCATCGACTAGCAGGCTGGGGCAGCTGGTGTTGGCTGGATGGTTGGGCGGGCTTGGCGGGGGTGCTGCTCCGCTGACTGTCGTGTCAGGAGGGTGGATCGGGGAGGCGGGCTGGAGGGTGGCATGGAGGGGTTGCAGCATGTGGGGTGGTGGGGTTTGGTTGTATCCTCTCTTTGGATGTGGGGTCACCGGCATTTGAATCGGATGAGTGGTGATGGTGGAGCTGAACTGGTTAATGTTTCTCCCTGGGCTATCGTTGCAATAATGTGGTGTGTTTGTGTGGTTGCGGCGGGAGTGGTGCCCCGGGTGCTTGCCACTGGCCAGGGACCTCTTGCCGGGTGAGTTTGTCCCATCTTGGTGTGGGGTCGGGGGTTCCATTGGGAGCACGGTACTCAGTGGTGTCTGCTCTGTTGCGCCTGTGGGCAGAGGCTGGGGTGGCATTGCGTGAGGCCCTTGCCTTGCTGTTGTTGTGTGGAGCTGGCGCTGTGTGGGTGTGTCTACATTGGCTTTTTGAGGATGGAGCTCATCTGTGGGGTTGTGTGCCTGTGGGGAGGGGATGCGGGGCATGTGTTCGATATCTGTGTCCTGGTCGGGGGTGACCCTGTGGGGAGATTCATGTTGGGGGGTCTCATTGGGGGGTTGGGACTGTTTCATACTGTGGACCAGGTTAACCCCTCTTTTGTACATGGCCCCCTCTCCGGATGGCGATGAGGGCTGTTGGGGGCTGGGGTCACGGTCTGGGCCGGTTTCAGGCAGTGCCGGCACTTGTCTGGGCTGGTGCTGGGTTTGCCTGTCTCCACCTCGGAATGAAGAGAACCACCACACGGGTCCGGGGCTGGTTGCCCCTCTGGGGTATCGGCACCTGGACCTGGGAGTATAGAGTATGTATGGGGCGTGTGAATGAGTGTACGGCATGCATCGTTATGTGTCTTTACGTTGGGTGCATGGGTGTTTTTAGGTGTACGAATGAGGGTGGGAATGTTTGATTGTGACTGTGTGCACCTGTTTTTGTGTCAGGTAGGGTCTTGGGTTGGTCCCTCTCCTGGAATAGTTTAGCCCCCCCCCATCAAATGTGTGGCCTATTTCCTCCTCACCACATTCTGTCGGGCCTCTTTTTGGGGAGTGATGTAGTCCCAGGGTCTCTGGGTCCATGGCTAGATCTGCTCCAGTGTAGGCGGCCACCGGCAGGGCCTGTGGGCTCGTCGCTGCAGCTCCCTGGTGGGGGGGTATATAGAACACTTGTGTATCAACAGATACACAAGTGTTCTATTTTGAGCCGCAGTTACCACTAAATACATCTTGCATTCATTAGTACCGTGCACTTTTTGGTAACAATGCTGTTATTTTATATGGTTCTGCAGGTGTAGAAGCAATCTTCTAGGGTGTAATCTTGTAATGTTTTCATCCTTCTTTCTCTCCTCCATTCTTTTCTCCGTCTCTCCCTTTTTCCTTTTTGCCCCACCTCTCTCTTTCTTGCTTCTTATTTTTTCCTTTTCGTTTCCGTCTCTGTGTCCATAACAATTGAAATAATCCCAAAGCAGTTTCTAATAAAGTTTATTTTATGAATATCAAGCAGAGCTTTAAAGCGTTAGCTGTAATAATATTCTTTGGTTCGCAACCAGTGCGATTTTTAGGTTCTAGGTGGGGTTGTCTCCAAAAAACAGTTGAGGTTGTTAATTCTGGAGACAAAAGCGTTTGAAATAAGGCAGTAATCTAAATGCCTGTGGCTATAGTCACTAGTGTTCATATATGTTTAGTTTAGTTCAGACATAAATAGTTTTATAACCTGTCTGGTTTTGGGTGAAGAGCCTGAACTGGTTGATCTGTTCTGGCTTTAGAATACAGTTAAAATCACAGCCAATAATTCTATCATCCTAAAGAGCTGCAATAGAAAGGAACACACTGTGGTAAATATTGGGTTCCTTAATATTGGGACCATACAGGTTAACTAAAATGAAGACTACGTTTATCAGTGAGCTTTGTATGATAATGAATATCCCTGCAGGGTCTAAGATGGTTCATTTAAAACATATGGGCAAGGATTTATGAATAAGTATTTCCCTTTCCTTGCCTGAGCGATTTCACTCACAAGTAGGTGTGTTTCTTGATGAAGACTATTTTTAGGTGATATTATTTGAGTGTATTTATTAGCTTTTTTAGTAGTTTTCTGAGGCACCTTACGTTCCAGGAGATGAATTCAAGGTTCTTAAGAATCCTCATTCGGTTCAATTCAATTCAAAAATACTTTATTCATCCCAAAGGGAAATTAAATATTGTTGTAGCTCATATTATGCAGGTTTCTTCAAAGAGCTGTTGTAGATGCTGATGCCTGGGGGCAGGAAGGATCTCCTGTAGCGGTCTGTCTTACAGCACATCTGAAGAAGTGTCTGACTGAAGACACTCTGTTGTTGTAGGACAGTCTCATGAAGAGGATGCTCAGGGTTCTCCATAATGTTCTTCACTTTATGAAGAATCCTTCTTTGCACAATAATCTTCAGAGGTTCCAGAAGAGTCCCCAGAACAGAGCCAGCCTTTTTTATCAGCTTGTTGAGCTTTTTTAAGTCCCTGGCTCTGATGCTGCTACCCCAGCAGATGATGGCAGAAGAGATTACACTCTCCACAACAGACTTATAGAAGATATGCAGCATCTTGCTGCAAACACTGAAGGACCTAAGCTTCCTCAAGAAGTACAGTCTGCTCTGTCCCTTCTTGTAGACGGCTTCACAGTTGCATCTCCACTTCAGTCTCTTGTGCAGGTGAACACCGAGGTATTTATACTCCTCCACCACCTCCACCTCTTCTCCCATGATGGAAATAGTGTTTCACTTATTCCTGTTTCTCCTAAAATCTACAATCATCTCCTATGTTTTATTCACGTTCAAGATGAGATGATTGTTTTCACACCATGCCCCAAAGCGGTCCACCAGCTCCCTGTACTCAGCTTCTTGTCCATCTCTGATCCACCCCACAACTGCAGAATCATCTGAGTATTTCTGCAGATGACAGAAGTCTGTCTTGTACTGGAAGTCTGAGGTGTACAGAGTAAAGAGTAATGGTGAGAGTACAGTCCCCGTGGTGCTCCTGTGTTGCTGACTACCTGGTTAGACACACAACCCTTCAGTCTCACAAACTGTGGTTTTTTTTGTCAGGGAGTCTTTTATCCAGGAGATTGTTGAGGCCTCCACCTGAGTCTTCTGGAGTTTTGGACAAAGCAAATCAGGTTGTGTTAAATGCACTGGAGAAAGCAATGAACTTGATCCTCACAGTGCTGCTGGCTTTGTCCAGATGACAGTGGGTTTGTTGGAGCAGGTGTATGATGGCATCTTCATCTCCAAATCCCCCGCGAATAGCCTTAATAGCCTTACCATCTTAACTCTGACTGCTTTTTGTCTCGGCTGTAAGATCTTGCAGATCACAACTTGAAAACACAGCACCTGGAAAACAAACTTTTATAAACAATAGAAAACAACCCTGAAATTCCCACCTGTGGAAATCTCATATTTGTCCCTCATGTTCACATTAGGACTTGGTTATATACTACTGATCATTTAAGACAAGCAGAAAGAAACGGCATGTTGTTGACTCTGAGCTTCAAAGTTTGATCGTAATTACTGAAAATAGTGGCCAACCAATTACTGAAGGAGAAGAGTTAAATCTAACATCTAAGGCCAACTGTGGTATTACTGTACAGTTGCTATAATAATCTGGAGTGGATCATCATTTTGTTGGGTTTTTCATAATTCTACCACCTCCACAAGGGTTTGGAAAAGATGCCTGTTGCACCGATGAAAAATCAGTCCCGGAGCTGCTGCTTTACCAGGCTGTGTTGTTTCTGGACCTCTGTCGACAGGTCAGGGAAAAATCTCACATGGTGGCTGCCATTTGACGGTGGCTTTGGTTGTATAGGGTTCGTCCTGTAACTGGTGGGTTGCCGGTTAAAACTCCTACTCCGTCTGTCCCAGTTGTTGTGTCCTTGGAAAAGAGACTTCACCCGCCTTGCCTGCTGATGGTGGTCAGAGAGCCCCACTTCTGTCAGTGTGCCCCAGGGCAGCTGTGGCTGTAGCATACCACTTTTAGTGTGTGAATGGGTGGATGACTGATTGTAGTGTAAAGCACTTTGGAGATCTCGGACTTGATAAAGCACTATACAAGTGCAGGCCATTTTACTTTTTCTTTCAGACTTTGCATCTTTTAATTCTTGTTTGGATGTTCAAACTTGTCACAGTTTATTAGTAAAGTAAACCTTCAATGATTGCATTTCAGAATGTTGGTGTTGCTAGGTAGACTGCTTGCATGAGCTTCCTTCATCTCCTCGACTTCAAGAATCTGTTCATTGCTATCGTCGCCAGCTTCATCTTTTCTAGATGTTTCCAGTTTAGATCTGAGTTTACTCAGCGCCCTGACTGGCTGAGTCAGAAAAGTACCTGGTTTCAGGTTAAGTACAAGTAAAAAACTGGCTTTCAGCTGTGGTGAAGAATGTGTAGCTCAGGGCTTTGCTGCTATTCAGGTAGATGCCATAACCAGAAGTCCTTAGTTCTACTTATAGCAGACCTGGCTATATTGTATTTAAAAAACACAATGAACTTGAAATAGTTTATTTTAAAAACTAGCATCTTACTGTGGGCCATTAGGATAAAGTAGTTCTCATCATGGGTGAACCAGACAAAACTCTAAATTCAGATTAGCATGACCTGATCAGGTAATGGTTCTAGATAATGAAGTTCCTTTTTAAATAAGCGCATCTATGAACTTAAAAAACCTCTGTGGTCTGTTATATTTGATATATTTCTAACTTACTGAATGAAGTTAAATGATGATTACCAAACTGCAGCTGAAAACTGCTGAACGGTTTAGTATCAACAGTGTGGCGGTTACTTGCTAAAGCTAAATGGATTTAAATGTTTAATGCAGCCAATTAATGCTGGTTCTTTGTTTTAACTCTGTTTTTAATAGCTGTGCAGTTTGTCAGCACAATGGACAGATACAGACAGACAAAGCTGAGAAGTATGAGACGGATGAAGCTTTAGACTATGGTAAGTCCACCAGATGGCCACCAAGAGCTCCTAACTACAGTCAAGAATCAGCAGAACTTCCTTCAATCAGGATTTAAGGGATAACTCACACTTTGAGAGGCGTTATCTACCTTCAGATTCCAATGTTAACAAATATTAGGCTGTGAAATGATTCCTTTTTTCCCTATTTGTGCTAATGTGTTATTTTTGCACTTAACTAGGTTTATTTCCATCAAACAAAACAGAATTGAAATTTGTAACCTTCCCATGAGAAGTGGGGTGATAGTTTTAGTGGAGTCAGCAGCAGGACATGAGGTTACGTGTTTCCCTGTGCGTTTGTGTTTCAGAGAATGATGGAGAGTGGAGGACGATCCGAGGAAAGTTTTTAGCTATTAATGCCGCCAGCATGAGCTGTGCTTGTCCTCGCAGCCCCAAAGGACTCTCACCTGCTGCTCACCTAGCTGACGGCACCACTGACCTCATCCTGGTCAGAAAATGTTCGCGCTTCAACTTCCTTAGACACCTCCTGCGACACACCAACAAAAATGACCAGGTACACAGGAACAGTGAACCCAGATGCTGATTCTCTCTTTCTGCCTGAATCCTCTACATGGTGCTCTTCTTCTCCTATTGTCTTCTTTTAGTTTGATCTGGCCTTTGTTGAGGTCCATCGAGTGGTGCGTTTCCGCTTTACCCCTCGTTACTGTCAGAGCGACTCAGAACTGGAGCTGGACCTGCTGGAGAACGGCAAACGGCAGATCTTTAGCCAGATCTGCCGAGACCACCCGGCTTGTGGCTGCGCACCCACCTACAGCAGCTGGAACTGCGACGGTGAGATCCTGACCCACACAGCCATCGATGTCAGGTACCGCAGCTCTCCCAAAGCTCATATTTCTACTGTTAAAACTCTGCAGACATGTCTCTGAAAGCTCCCTTTCCCATTTTTTCATCAGAGTTCACTGCCGGTTAATCAAGTTGTTTGCGCGAGGGATCGAAGAGCCTCAAGTATTCGAGGACCTCAGCAATCCGTGTGCAATATAAGCCTCTCCCCTTTCCATCATGTTTTCCTCATCAGACACTGGCGCAATTTCCAGCTGCTGTCTTTATGACCTTTTAATGATGAGTTCTGCACAGATATTAGCAGCACTTTGCTTACTAGGTTAGAAGGTAGAAACAAACAGGGCATTCTGCAAAAACTTTAGATATCAGACATTTAATACTTTGGTCTACGTGTATAACTGGGAACACGAACCAAAATTTATTAGCATTGATGTCTAAAGGAGTCCTGAAAATATACGGACCATCTGGCAAGCTCCTGTCTGGGTTCTCTCAGTTGTCACCTGCAATTTACAGATCAAGGATTCTTGATAGAAAACTTCAAAATAGCCTTTGTGATCCTGTACCTTCAGAACGGCCATCAGAACTGGAGACAGATGCTATTTTGTCCAGAAGGCGAGACACACCCCAATCAACTAAGTTGAAGAATGTACTGTACACTGAATAATTCAGCTGTCTTGTTGATGGTATGTAATCATATCAATAAGGAGGCAATTAGTTGTGGCCTATAAAACATCATGAAAACAGCTGTTCCGGCATGAAGGAACAGAAGCTGTAAAAAGCATGGATTTGAAGAGCATGACATACATCTCTGTATCTGTGCACTTGAGACGCCTGGACCACACAGACAAGCATACAACCATACTCCTTTTTTTTTCTGCTGAGCTGAACAGCCACACTGCTCACAGATTTATAGTTTTCATTACAGCTTCAGAGTGGCCGTTAATGTGGTTTATACACTGTCTACTTAGAAGAGGAGAAGAAGAAAAACGCCAAAAAGAAAGAATAAAGTAAATTCTCACCAGAATATCAATGCAGTGTTTGTATCCTTGTTGTCTTTTAACAGATAAATTATCCACACTGATAAAAACAGCAGCTCTGTCCTCCCTCTATTTCTTTAAAACAAACTTTTTTGTTGTGTTTCTTCTTCTCCTCGTGTTGGGTTGTTTCTTGCTCGTTTTTTTTTTTTTTTTTTTTTTAATTCAAGGACCATTAAAGAGTAAAAGCTGACACATTGCCCTTAAGTGTCTAAGCCAGCAAGAGATGTGTTCAACAGAAAGTATGAAGTGGTGGATGTCAGAACAGCATTCCATTCTAATTCATTTCCCCTCACTGGCTTCTTTTATCTAAGCATGCGTTTTCGCTGGACAGGCAGTTCACCTCTGAGACGAGGTGAATTAAAAAGGATCCGTTCTTTGCCAAATCCCAGAGCTACCTAGTGAAAAGGCCTGAGGAATCTCACATTCTTTTGGGCTACAGAATTGGGTCTGGTGACTATTAGTTATGACTCAGCTGGAACAGATTTTTCTTGTGTTCCTGTTTTTCCTCTTCTAAAGATCATTTGGTGAGAACCATTGCCCTATTGCTTGCTGTACAGTTCGGTCCTTTTACATCCCATCTCAGTTATGGTGTTTGTTGCCATTTTCCTTTTTAATTGCGTCTTAGCACAGCTACTATTGCTAAAAGTCAGGCTCCATCAAGCAGGTAATCAGCCATTTCTGGGATCTCATGTACGAAAGAGTGCGCAGCTGTTATACTAAAAGTTGCCGGTAAGGAGAAATTCTAAAACTTGCGGTGCACAAAAAAATTCTCATGTATGAAACTGTGCGTTGACACATCACCGCACACGTAGCCTTCATACATTCCGATTTGCGGTGAATTATGTGCAGCTGCATGTGGCGCCGGAACCGCCCAGTCTTCGCCTCTAAATACATATGTACATATAAGTAGTATAAATAACCAGTAGGCGCCTACCACGTGTCCATATAACCATGGCAATGAAGGCGGTCACTAAGGCAAGAAAGAAGAGATTCACTGAAAATTAAATGCAGAGCTCAACAGTTTGAGATGAAGGCAAAAAGTTCAAATTCATTTGGCAGTATCTCCCCCGGTATAAGTTATATATTTTAAAATTTGAGTGGCAGAAGGTAAAATGCCGTTAACATGGTAGGAGCTGAATTACGATCCTTGGCCGGAATAAAACGTATTTAGCAATTTATTTATCAAATCCAAACAACGCTGTCTCGCTTCTGCATTGAGCTCAATTATAGTTGAGCTTGAATGTTCCTCCATATTTCTATTAGTAGGACTATTACCACACAAACGATGTGAAGTACCTTTAAATCTTTAAAACCATTCAGGACGTCACATATAAAAGCAGACAGTCAACAACATCATAGTAGAAGCCTGCCATCGGGCACGGAGCCTCAAAGTTTGTTCCCAACACAACTATATTAATTAGAATAATTCTAATTATTAATATAGTATGAATGAATCATCAGTTGAGGCCAACATGCCATTGCGTTTATGAGACACATTTGCGCATCACAAATAGGTTGCACATATATTAAATGGCGATGCTTTCTTATTAGAAAAGAAAATTAATTTCGGGAATGTCCTCCAGCTGAGCCAAAGCTGCCATCGTTCCACAATTACACGCAACTTTACACAGCTATTTATGGACGTGTGGTTGTCTCCAGCTTGTTCACCTTATGAATCATAAAACCCGACTTGTTTGGAATTAATCTGCTGATCCGACACAGTTTCCTTCTCTGTGAGAATGAAAGTGCCCCTTAGATGATTCACATGCATTTTATGCTCCTCAGTGCTCAGATTGATGAACATTTCCTTCTACAGGTGACAGAAACTGAGGAAGTTTCACAGTTTACATCCGACTGAGTTTTCATCACATGATCAAAAGTAGACGGCAAATAATTTAAACTTTATCAATTATTCTGATATGGCTTAACGGATACAGGTTTTCCTTTTCGTTTCTGTAGCATTACTTGAAATCTCTTTTTGTCTGTCCTTGGATAGATTGTGGCTTGAATTAGTTTCTAATCCAGTTACTCAGGATTGAATGAGCTGAACAGCACACTAATTGCTGTTTTTCCTTCCACTTTTGCATAAAAGTGGGAGTAAAAACTTGAGCAAATTACCTTCTGCTTTAACAGCATGTGTGCACACTTCCTGTTCAGGTCAGACATCGTCAAAATGAGTATTATTTAATTTGTAGCAAAGGTTTTATTTAAGCCAGTAAAACAGGACATTCTGAAACCATCTGTTGGTTTGAAGAACCTCAGGATCATTCTCCTTTGTAATTGTCTACAAATCAAAGATTTACATCCAGCATTAGTGTTGGCAGGACTTTTGTGAACAAAAATATTATTTGTGTGAGTAAAATAAGAACCAGTAATGTATCGTCAGAATATTTAGTGCAGTTGATAGAGGTCTAATCCGAGGGATGAAAGAATATTGCAGAAGAAAACTTTAAAATAAGGATGTGGACAGGATGTTCATTTGTATATAGAATCAGTTCCTTGGTTCAGCTGTTTGCTGTTAGATAAATGCACTGTGCTATAAAAAGTAGCAAGTAGAGTGTACTAGAAAGGTTTGTCTGGAAGTCACGATTTGATATATAATCTTCTGCCCAATCAGATGACACAACACAGCCGTATTTTGAAACTAGGCTGTAAGCATGTTGTAGCTTAGCTTCGGCCACATCTGTAGCTGTGCCCATTAGTTTTTAGGATATGTTATCAAAATGTAGCAGCCTCTCACATAACGCAGTTTAATATGTTTAAGTTTGTTTTCCCTCTTTCTACAGAATGAACTATCTTCTATGCAACTGACTGGTGCTTGTAACACTGTTCCCTATCTCACCAGGTGTGCTGGCATATTGATAAACATTATGTAAGTCAAAATATGTGAAAATTAAGGTGTTTGTGTAGGAGTCTAGGTATGTGTGTCACATTTCTGAATAACAGAACAGGAGATCTGCTGTATCACATTATTTTTGTTATGTCACCACCTTTATTTTCTTTCAATATTAGGAATGGTACCTAGTGGTAAGATGATTATTATCCAAATTAATCAGAAAGTAAGTCATGTCATCAGTTTCAAGCATATGACATGCGGAGGAAACTACAGTGTCTCCTGTGTGTCAAGAGATTATGTGATTTTAGGGTCATTGGTCCTCTTTGAGTTGCACTTGTTTGTTCTGTAGCAGGGGTGCACATGTGCTGCATACATGGCCTGTGAGAGCCGTGGGGCTCATGTGATAAAATTTCTTGACATTTCCAAAAAAAAATAAATCTGTGAAAACCGGATTAACATGGTGTTCATATTGTATATGCTACAGTGTTAGATATATGGTAAGGCCATGCTTGAGCGTTATTTTCCCATGACATCGTGTCTTTCTGAAATTAAACGCAGATGGAAAATGGCCTGAATTTGCATAGCGCTTTATCAAGCTTTATCAAATACCCCGAAGCACGCTTTACACTACAATCTGTTATTCATGCACACATTCACACACTGACAGTGGTGAGCTGCAATGTAGCCACAGCTGCCATGGGTCAGACTGACACAAGATGTTTTTTACATTTAGGGTTCATTTGTTCTCGTTTTAAACTTACACTCATTCAGAATTTTAACTCGGAAGGTTAGAGGTTCCTCTTCAACCCAGCCTTCAACCCAAATTCCATCTGTTTTCTGACTAACCAGAACATGGTTAAGTTGGGTTTGATGTCAGTCCAAGTTTAAAGTTCGTTCATATGACATGTATGACAAATGTTTGTGTAGCAGCACGGTGATAGACTTTGTGCTGTGGCTAAGGTCACTGCTAGCTGCCCAATGAATGTTGGACAATGAAACTGAAACACCTGTCATTTTAGTGTGGGAGGTTTCATGGCTAAATTGGACCAGCCTGGTAGCCAGTCTTCATTGATTGCACATTGCACCAGTAAGAGCAGAGTGTGAAGGTTCAATTAGCAGGGTAAGAGCACAGTTTTGCTCAAAATATTGAAATGCAAACAACATTAAGGATGACATATCAGAGTTCAAAAGAGGACAAATTGTTGGTGCACGTCTTGCTGGCGCATCTGTGACCAAGACAGCAAGTCTTTGTGATGTATCAAGAGCCACAGTATCCAGGGTAATGTCAGCATACCACCAAGAAGGACGAACCACATCCAACAGGATTAACTGTGGACGCAAGAGGAAGCTGTCTGAAAGGGATGTTCGGGTGCTAACCCGGATTGTATCCAAAAAACATAAAACCACGGCTGCCCAAATCACGGCAGAATTAAATGTGCACCTCAACTCTCCTGTTTCCACCAGAACTCTCCGCCGGGAGCTCCACAGGGTCAATATACACGGCCAGGCTGCTATAGCCAAACCTTTGGTCACTCATGCCAATGCCAAAACATCGGTTTCAATGGTGCAAGGAGCGCAAAATCTTGGGCTGTGGACATGTGAAACATGTATTGTCTCTTGATGAGTCCACCTTTACTGTTTTCCCCACATCCGGGAGAGTTACGGTGTGGAGAAGCCCCAAAGAAGCGTACCGCCCAGACTGTTGCATGACCAGAGTGAAGCATGGGGGTGGATCAGTGATGGTTTGGGCTGCCATATCATGGCATTCCCTTGGCCCAATACTTGTGCTAGATGGGCGCGTCACTGCCAAGGACTACCGAACCATTCTTGAGGACCATGTGCGTCCAATGGTTCAAACATTGTATCCTGAAGGCGGTGCCGTGTATCAGGATGACAATGCACCAATACACACAGCAAGACTGGTGAAAGATTGGTTTGATGAACATGAAAGTGAAGTTGAACATCTCCCATGGCCTGCACACTCACCAGATCTAAATATTATTGAGCCACTTTAGGGGGTGTTTTGGAGGAGCGAGTCAGGAAACGTTTTCCTCCACCAGTATCACGTAGTGACCTGGCCACTATCCTGCAAGAAGAATGGCTTAAAATCCCTCTGACCACTGTGCAGGACTTGTATATGTCATTCCCAAGACGAATTGACGCTGTATTGGCAAAAGGAGGGCCTACACCATACTAATAAATTATTGTGGTCTAAAACCAGGTGTTTCAGTTTCATTGTCCAACCCCTGTAGCTTGCTACTTGCTGTAACAAAGTGGGATAAAACAGGGAGATTCCAGAAAGGGTTGATTATAAGGTTGTAGTTTGTCAGTATGTTTTGTCAGTGAGCTGCTATGTAGAAGGACACACAACCAGACACTTCTGAAGCAAAGCCTTTTAAGCTAGTCAACCAATAAATAATGAGCTGTTAATAAATTGACCTGCCTTTATCTAATAGATTATTTTCACTGTCTTCTGGTTTCTTACATCTGCACTGAATGAGCTCCAGTGCAGCTGTAGGTATTTCTCTGTGACATCATTGAAAAGATGATTTTGGTTATTGGTATCCACATAAAGCTCAACATTACCAAAATATCCTAGTTTATTTTATAAATGAACTCAACAGATTGACTGGAAATAAGTTCTTTGACAGCTGTTATAGTTATGTTTTCAAATGAAGTTGGAAACAATCCCGTTTAATAATAAAAACAGTAACAGAACTGTTAAGGCATTTGAAACCATCTGTTTTCCACTCCTGCTGCTATGAATTACTACAATTTGAAGAAAAAAAAATTGTCATATGTTACCACTTTTAAAATGCCTGAGCTGTAACTACACAAAATTATGTATACCTCTGGAAGATTTAAATTTAGAGTTAAGTTAGTTAAGCTTGTTTGAAATGGGCCAGACATCTCTCAAAAGATGAACAAAGTACGAATGAACAATTTTGCAAAAAAGGTTATTTTAAATGCTGTTTAAAAAGGATTTATATCCTTCCCAATAATAATTATTGATCAATCAAAGCCTTATTCCAATTGTTGAGCAGCTTTTTGCACGTTTTCTCTGGTATTTTGATTTATCCAAATCTCCAAGCCTTTGATGTTGGGAGGACTCCATGCCATCACCCTAATCTTTTGCTTCCTACAGATTGAGACTGTAGGAATCAGGACTCTGGCTGGGGCACCTTAAAACATTAATATTACCTCCAGTGAGAAGAAACATGTTGGTCGAACTGAGAGAGGACTTTAAAGCTAAATTGACCAGGGGCATAAATAATTCAGGGTTTACAATGTTCACAATTAAATCCAATAAAACTAACCTTTGATGTTGTGATGAACATATAGGGCATGTTAATTATTTTGGCATTCATATTCATAGTCATGATGTACTATGTATTTTCCAACTAGGGGTCTCCAGAAAAGTACATATTTTCTTTTTGGGTCTTTTTAAATTCAGAATGAAAATTCTTTCTTGTTACTGAAGAGATTATACGTTGTAAGCCTCTCCTCTTTAAAGAAAGTTTTCCTCTCTGTAGTTTTCTGAATGAGAGAATTAGTTGGAGTGAGCAAATCAGGCAACTCCCAGTTTTAACCTCAGCTGTATTCTTCTCTGCTGTAGTTGCTACATTATCAGAAATAAACTATTTTCAGCACATCCTGTGTTCTGTAATTCATGTACCTCCAATTGTAACCACTGCCGACAGGCTAAAACCAATCAACATTTGCTTAAAAATACCAGCTTTAAAACAGTGAGACATTTCCTCAGTATAATGTAGTGCGGATGATAAAAGCTCCTGCAAGTGATGTTCTTATTTTGTGGTGAAAGAAATTGAATGGTGGTGTTGAAGAAATAGTTCCACAATTGGCCACACAATGGCACTACAATACATTTTGTCTTTATATCAAACATCAGTGATGCTGCCTCAATGCTGGAGTAAAGACACCTCTACACTATGCCCATAGCCTCAAACAATAATTTCATCTATTTTAGTAAACTTATTCAAAAAGTGAAGTTCATAGATTTCACGCTGTTCATAGGACACGCTGGAGGGACTATGTATCTCGGCTGGCCTGGGAACGCCTTGGGCTTCCCCCAGAGGAGCTGGAGGAGGTGTCTGGGGAGAGGGACTTCTGGGTGTCTCTGATGAGTCTGCTGCCCCCGCGACCCGGTCCCGGATAAAGCAGAAGACGACGACTGATGTTTCATTAGTTTATTTACTTTCCTTTTTAGGTGCATTTTCTGGTGACTGTCAGGCTAAAAATGTACACCTAATAATGAATGAAGACATTTTTATCTCCTCACTGGCAAGTACTGTTAAGAACTTCACATATGTGCTCTAGGTAGATCAAGTAAAGATGACCACAATGACATAGTAATTGTTCTTAACTCTTTCGCAATGGAACCAAAACAAAATGACCAAAATCTTAAAAGAGAGGACTCATATTTTTGCAAATTTATTTTTTATTTGTTCCACCATATATGTATAATAAAGTAAATAAATAATAACACAACATTAATAGCAATGACACCAGAGCAGCCCTATAATGACAATGACAGAGTAGTGATAACATTAATTATTAAGTCATATATACTAGTTCCTTGTCTACTACACTTTTGTAGTGTTCAAAACTGTTGTAGACAACACTTTCAAAACCAGAAGAGGTGGATTTCGTAATTGCTGGGCAGTAGGTGAATATTTTTTGGTTACTTTCAGCAGTCTCTTCTTTAGAAGGCATGTACCTCTTACACTGTCCACCACACTGGCGTACTTGGCAAGCCCCACAAGGCTTCATGGACTTATGAGGCTTTGTTGGTCTGGATGACGGTGCAGAAGGTGGCGCTAAAGGTATGAAGCCCTGACTGCTGGATGATCCACAGAGCATCATGGGTGCTGCCTTCGGCGGTGCAGGAACCACCACAAAGACAGGAACTGCTGACACTCTGGGTGGAGTGCAAGTGGCCACAGTGGGTTTAGGTTGGATGGGCCGGTTCTCTCTCTCTGGTCCTTCCACATCTAACCTGTAAAAATAATAATACATGTGATGATAAGTATTTAATTCATGAGCAGTTACATAAAACTTCAAATTTATGACCATCAATACACATTGTTTATTAGGTTTAAAGTTTGTCCTGCATATTTGGTGAAAGTGAAAACTAGCTGGCCTTTCCACATTTCCCCTCTAGCTGTCTTTGCAGCAGCCTCCGCCTTTTCAGAATCCAGACAGCTAGGGTCTACTGCTTTGCTGAGGGCCATATCCACAGTCTTGGCTGCATCCATACACTGAAGCTGGGCCTCTCCCTGTCTGTACAGAGGGATGCATGGGTACAGGTGCTGTTTTATATGGCTGCTCAGCTGTTGTTTCTGTGGGAAACTTTTCCCACAGACCTCACACACATTCTCCTTTGGACTGTGAAGCTGCATGTGCCGAGTCATATTGGACTTCACAGAGAAACTCCTGCCACATACACTGCACTTGTGTCCCTTCAAGTCCATGTTTTTTACCTGATGTAATAAAACAGAAACAGATGTCAAATAAGTGTCTTTTTATCACTGCGCAGGGGACTAAACACTAGAGTAGGTGCAAAAGTTGTACACAAGTAAGAGCACTGCTACTTTGAAAAATATACTGAGGTGAAGTTCATGGTTATTTTGTAAAAATACTACAGAAGTACTGAGTAATATTTTGGACATAACATCTGGTTTACATTTATATTGTGTGAAAGTCTGGTCGGCGCTACAGTGTGAAAGAGAGTATTTTCAAACTATAAACAAAAAACAAGAAGAAAAAAAACAATATAACCCATATATAGTTTACTACTGGTTGAGATGGATAAGAATTAAAGTCGGAATCCAGATCTGACTGAGCTGCTGCCCTCCCTCCCCCCTGCTCCTGGAGAATCCTGCAGCCTAGTTTCTCCTCTCCCTCCTTATTCAAAACGGGGTTTTGGGCAGCAAGTATCTATTTTTTTAGATCAACATGAAAAAATTACAATCAGGCATAACCGCGCAATCTGGACGATTTGAAAAAAAAAAAAGACTAGCAAGCATAACGGCGAAATCGGGACGATTAGCGTTAGTAATAACGGCACTTTTATTTAGCGTATTATCATATTAATAAATGATTTTAATACTTAAATTGATATCCATGTATTTACTGCAATTAAATCAATGTAACAAAAACTAACAAAAACCTTAAAATCAACATGATGGACTTACCTATTTGTTGCTGTCGCCGATATTAGTCTACTTTTAATAGCGTTAGTCCTATTCTACTTGACATGGTCACTAGATTTACAAATAGGGCCATCTGATTGGAGAGTTGAGGACACAGCTTTCTCAACAGAGCTCAACGATTGGTTGGTTGAGTTGCACAGCTTGCTGAACGGGCCTCAATGATTGGTCAGCATAGGGACTTGGAGGAGGATGCGCCTGGTAATACCAAGTGCTATAAGCTTTTCGTCCAGCGGAGGGCGCTCTACCGCACCCTTCATCGAACTTGGATTTTGCTCTTTTAATCTCCATCAATGGATATCCAAGCTTTCATCAGCGTTGTTTCTGTGTGCCAGCTCACAATTACATTTGGACTAAGTTTATCACTAACCTAAGAGACCCTCACCCCTGCCTACTCCTACACTCCCAGCCTAGTTTTCACAGCATTACAACTGCACTCCACTTTGGAACACAAACTAACAAAGTGTATTCGGTGTCTAGATAATTATTTCGAATAAAATAGGAGCAAGGACGTAACTTTGGGTCAAGCATTGGGGGGTTAAGCTCTCTGTCTAGTTACTTATTTATTGAATCTTTTACTTTTGTAAAAGGACTTAAGCAAATTTGACGTTCCTGTTTTAGAAATCATTCTAATGTGTTTACTGTGATTTACTGTTCCACATCAGTTCAGCAATTAATAAAAGGCTTACTTTTACTTCATCTTTTTTCTAACACAGAACCAAATATTTAACAATTATAGAGGACCTTCATATTCATGAATGTGATGTTTCGGGGTCTGGATTAATTGTATTTCAATTCATTTAAATGAGGAAAATGGATTCCACATATGAATAATTCCAGTTAAGAGCTCCAATCGTGGAACAAATTAACTTTATAAAGTAGAGGAACCACCAGGGGCGTTTTTAGGGTCTGAACCATCGGGGGCTTAAGCCCAGGCACTAATAGTTTAATTTTTATCAGACAGCGACCCAGTTTATAAGCCACTTAAAGTTAAAGTAAGACAACACCTGTTGTACCAGCTCTCTGCCTTGGCTGGGTTTCCACTGAATGTAAATTATTGTGAATCAAACAAAAAGGCTTCACAATAATTTGACTTGGTTTGATTTTTTGTTAGTAGTTGACGTGAAGCATGAAGAGAAACAGTTTACAACTGATGAAAAAAACATCTGGATGAAGCAGATAATGACACATTTTGTGATAATTAGGAAAAACTTTCTTCTCAGTCTGTCGGACTAAAGTTGTTCTTAAACTCAGAGAAACTATGTTTACTGCGGCTCAAATAAATGTGTTTCTTTTTTTAATGTAAATTACTTTTTTTAAATTTAACTCTCTCTCACCCCTGAGGCCCCATTGACATCATTTCTTACATTTCGAAAAAGAAAACTGGTATAAAATTGATTTTCTTAGATTTTAATGAAATGGTAAGACCCTAAAAACACATTTATTTATTTCAGTTATGCTGTGAGGTATCCCAACATTTCATTAAGATATGTTCCTTCTTTCATGAACCTGTTGTTTTATTGCCTTCTTTCCAGCCCTTTATTCCACTTAGTCTGTTTTTCTCCACGAGCAGGTGAGCTATTAGTTCAGTCTTTGCTATTAAACACTTTCTGTAGGGAAAAAGGTGTTTAAAATAGAACATGAAGTCTCATCCTGGATCTTTCTTGGACTCTCACCTTTTGTCCTGTTATCTGTACTAGTACACTGCCTGGCCAAAAAAAAAGTCGCCACCTGGATCTAACTAAGCAAATAGGTACGAGTCTCCCATTGGATAATTACTGCATGGGTGATTATGTTTCAGCTGGCAAGTTATTTCACCCCAATTGGTGCAATGAGTTGCTTCTCATTTCTTAAACAACCAGGTGACAAACTCGCTAATGCACGCCCACTCAACACAATCACACTTATTTTTATACATATACCCCTTTTTTACTTGTTCCTATGAACCACGGTTTGGTACGACTCGCTTTTTAGGGTTTTCTATTTGTAACAATTACGTGGAACCATTAGTAATTTTAGTAGCAGCTTGCTTGCAGTTCCAAGCGAGCCAAGTCATGCTGAAAATGCAATGTCAGAAGACTGTTAGTCAATGATTGGGTAGGCGGGCGGCATCACTGGTCACAGCATCTTCTCAACCAATAAATCATTATACGCTGGGCTTATTATGTATATGACAACTATAGCAAGCTAGCATTAGGTAGCGTTAGCTTACACTCACAGATCCTGTAGCTCGTACCCTTCAGTTTTATACCACTCCATGGCTTCCCTTTTTCATCTGTACTTATCCAGAGTACTTCTACTTGCTGCCCACAGCCTTCTCTTCTTTCACTCTGAGTCTGACAACAGCCATAGACTATGCAGCTGTGAAGGCTGTTGTGTTTATGTCACTACAAATCACATCACGATACTTTGTCGGACTGTGGGGCCACCTTGCTATTGACAATCCAGCCCACATTGAGATGGTGCTCAATTGTGATGTAAAACAAACCAAACCATGTACAGGCGACCCAACTTGACCTGAGTCAAGTAAAGTATGGAAAAGGGGGAATACGCTCACTCACCCACACACACCAACACACAAAAAATAGTTAAGAGTCATACAAACACGTTACTATTACAGTAACATGGCCTGCCTACTTGATGCTGTATGCAGTCTTGATTTAATTAAGTCAATCATGCAATTAGGATTCTGTCTTGAGATATGTTTTTTGTATAGCAAATCTCCCCTTGCACATGTAGGCAACCAGCTTCTCTATACAGTATGGTATACCTCAAATACCATAACAGGAAACATGAAAAAAAGAAGAAAAACGGCTGGTCCTTTGGTATTGTCAAAATATAAGCATTTTATCGTCAAGCAGCCAAACAGATTAATCAGAATCAGCTTTATTGGCAACGTTTGTGCACAAAAACAAGAAATTTGACTACGGGTCCACTTTGCTCTCAATGTACATTTTCAATATACATATATAATAAAAAATAAAATTGGTGAGAAACAAAAAGCATTTTCTTTATTTTTTTCATTCTGGTAAATATAGTGTTTTTACAAGAGAAGAAGACAAGGTTGAATTACTGCAAATATGCATGGTCTTGATCTGGGAACTCAGGGACTGTTAGGTAGTCATCAGGGACACAGCCTGGTGAAAGATACTGCAAACGTTTTAGTGCTCTGTAGGGCAGACCTGAAAGTAAAAGTCCATATAGTTTGTGTTCAGGATGTTTGGGATCAGTTGACTATTTTTGACTATTTTCTGGCTGTACACCTATGCAGGTCCTGGATGAAGGGAATGATAGTCTTGATGATCCTCTCTGCAGAGCTGATTGTTCATTGCACTATGTGCATAGGACAGACTGAAGAATCAAAATCAGCTTTTATTGGTCATGTTGAAATGGAGAGGAGAGATGTCGTTGTCTGGACTGGTAATGCTCCAAAGTTTGCCTGAAGAAGTTAAAATTTTGGGCTTTTTTGTCTCAGCCTTGGCATTAATGAGGACACGAGGAGTTTGTGTTCAGGATGTGTGGGTGTCAGGGCAGGTAGTTTTTGGAGTAGTACCCAAGTGCAGACAGGCAAGAGCAGATGGCATGGAAATCAAAAGATTTAATAAGTGAAAAGCAGGATTTCTGGGTTGATGACTTTGAAGCCTGAGCGGACATCCATAAGCAGGATCCTGGCTTACGTCCCTGCTCGAAGTGGTGCAGAGCGAAGTGTGGTCACCAATTAAATGCATCATCTGCCGACCTGTTTGCCAGGTAAGCCCACTGCATGGGGTCCAGCAGGGGGCCTGTGATGTCCTTCGAATGCTTAACATCAGTTGCGCAAAGGATTTTATGACCAAAGACGTCAGGGCAACAGGTCCTTTTAATCCTGTGCTGTGTGTGTCCTGGGTCCTGGGATGATGGTGGAGTGTTTGAAGCAGGAGGGAACCTCATACAGCTCCAGAGTCTTGTTGAAGATCTGAGTGAGGATGTGGGTCAGTTGGTCAGCGCAGGTTCTAAGGCAGACGGAGTAAATACCATCAGGTCAGGTCCTGGAGCTTTCCTGGTTTTCTGATGTTATTCTTTTCTTCAGATTGTAATGGTGTTCAAGGTCCTCCAAAGTGCACCTGGGTTGTTAGGTGAGAAGCTGCTTTTTAGCCTCTCACTGTAGCCTCTCTCAGCTGTCCTGTGTTCTGATTTCCTTGGTTAGTTTGTTTCTGGTCGCTTATATAGCACCAGGTCCCCACTGCTGCAAGCCTTTTCTTTGGTCTGGCAGTAAATCTGTTTAGGTCAGTGGCTGCAGCTTCAAAGCACTCCAATCTTTGCAGCCAAAGCAGGTCTGTAATATCGTCTTAGACTCATCAGTTCATGTACTAACAGTCTGAACCACAAGCTTAGAGGTTTTTAGTTTTTGCCTATAGATTGGAATTAGATGAAGCAGACAGTGATCAAAGCAAAGCTGCACAGTGGACTGCTTGGTATGCTTCTTTTAAGACTGTGTAGCAGTGGTCCAGTGTGTTTGTGTCTATGGTTAGTCACTTTATATGCTGTTTGTATTTTGGCAGTTCAGTGGAAAGGTTTGTGCTGTAAAAATTTCAAAGAACAATCATGATAGAGTCTAGATGTTTTTTCTCCATGTCTGTTATCATCTCAATAAACTGCTCGTTGTGCAATGCCAGCGAGAACTCCCTTGGTGAATAAAAGGTTTATAGTTTATACAAAATGACTCCATGTGGGGGCTACATGTCTTTTGTAACACTGTGACATAAAACACCAATCTTCGTTTATATAAAAGCAGATTCCACCTTCTCTCTCTTTCCCTAAGAGCTCCGTTTGGAAAAGCTGGAACCCCGGCATCTGAATTGCACTGTCCACAGCAACTTTCTGTGAACCAGAGGGCAGCAAATCCACAGAAGTTAGAGTTTCTTGTGCTGAGAAGGAGCAGTCCCTGTTCACCAGGAGCACACTTTGCCAGGTGAATTGATGGGAGCGGACTATGCAAAGCTATTTAGGTGAGTCTGCACTTTTGCCCCATCTGCTTTCCAGTAAATCCCACAGAAAGCTGCCAATCTTCAAACCAAGATCTAAGAAAAACTCTCTGGATATATGAAAATCAGAGAACTGCCCAAAGCTGATTGCCTACAACTTAGAAGTTGCTGGTAAAGTGACTGCAGTATAGCAGCAAAGTATAGTGGAAATGCAAAAAAACACAAAGTACAAGCAAGCGTAATACTGAGATGGCAGCCCCTCTGCAGCACCATCTTGTTGGCAGGGACAAAGGCCATGTCCTGTGGCCGGATGACACTAAAATTACAGAACACCATCCCAACTTGGGGTGGTAACATCATGGTGTTTCTCAGCAGGATCAACTGGTGCACCTCAGAAAATTAATGGAAAAATGTGAAAACATTGAAGCAACATAGTTTCAAAGTAGCTTAAGGGCAATAAAGTCAGTGTTTTTCCCAGAATCTGTCATCAGAGCTAAAATGGTGTGTCTGAGCAAGGTGGCCTATAAACATGACCTAGTTACACCAGTTTTGTCAGGTGCAATGGGCCAAAATTCCAGCAAACTATTGTGAAACCTTTAGAAAAGACTATATTCATTGATACACAGTTTTGCATTGAAGCAGTTTATCTTAGCATAGTCATAACACTCACTGCATTTTACTGGAAATGTGTCTTTACACCTTCTACATGTCAGGCATTTTTCTTAACATGGCTAAAGCCCAAGCGTGAGATGTGTCTCAGACATTTGGCGATAGAGTTGGGTTCTCCAGTTCCTCGTGGACTGGAATGTTTACCTTCCACAGACTGCCTAAGGGAGTAGGCATTTGTCTTAGTGCTTTTGTTTAAGCTCATTCTGGAGCAACCTGAACTATACCCACATTAGCTAGTATTTTCCTCCCAGGTTGATGCCATGTGTTATCCTCCTCCCAATCACATTTGAGTTAAATAAACTGTTCAAACTACTTCTTTATGTCAGTTTTTGCCGTCACCACTTAGAGTCCATTTGTAAACATTATAACATTTATGACTTTTGGGTTATATGATTTGAATTAAGATGACTGGAATCCAGTGAGATTCAGGAATATAAATAAACTTAGGTAGGATGACTCAAGTAGTTATGCAGCCCTGAGATGACAAAGACTTTTGATTTGGAAAATGGACAGTAAACACCAGGAGCACTGTGCTGCCCCATTTGACTTTATGACATCATTTCCACATTCTGGATAAAACCAAGCAACAAAAAGAGAAAAATGGGTTTCCTTGTTATTATTACTTACTCATCTACTTATATCAAAATCCACCAAGAAGCAAAAACCTATAAATAATTTTCTGTGCTCCAAATGTGCCCTGGCAACAGAGATGACTAAGTAAAGAGTTCAAATCATGGCAATAAAAGAACATAAATGAGTGTTATTGGATCAATAGTGTGTTCTGACGTGTGGGTGATTTCATGTGAGCAAACAGCAGCCATTTCTCTAAAGGTGATTAGACCTCATTAGGGAAGTCCGACACAGTAATTTCATTAAGATTTCAGGAAGTCAACAAAGCAACGCAACTGGATATTTTGACCTCAAACTCGACGTGTTGACACGGTAAACAATCACAACGGTAAAGTGCGAGTGAGGTCTGGCAGAAGGTCGATACCTGAGGTGGTACAAAAGAAGTCATGATGGGTCCAGACAGGCAGTCTGCAGGTCTGATCCGGGTTTCCAAGCAGGACTGGTCCAGGTGAGTTTTATTTCTTTTGTTATAACATAGATATTTTATGTTGTTAAGTTGCCTTTATTAATAATTAATAATGTTATAGCATGGGAAATGTAAAATTTTAGTTTCACCTGAGTAGTCTTTAAAAAGAATTTGCTACAACGGTGATGTTTCAATTCCAACATAAGCCCAAAGTGTCTGCATGCAAACTAATTGATTACAACAAGATACCCAACCAGTGCCACGGCTGCTCCAGAGCACATTTTAGAAAAATATCATTGTGGCATTTCCTGTTAGATTCACAAATATTTTACAGTTCCTCTTATACGTTTGATTTTAAATTTGTTAAGGAGTGTAAAAAATTGTCCCATTTTTTTGCAAATATTCAAAATGTTTAATCTAGATGTCAAAAAAGTCAGACATGGGAAACCAATAAAAAACAGGTTGGTATGTTTGTGCTTTTAGATGAAGATAAAAAAAATCCATCAGGTGTGGTTCTACAAGTGCGGTTTGAGTCTTTTTTTAGATGTGTAGTTTAGTTCCCAAGTCAATGCTTTATTTCCATTTAATTAAGTATTTAAAGTTTGAATACTAATTTTATGCTTCAAAAGTCAGAAATGTTTACTTTTATAGCTAGAAAATGTTGCCAATGTAATTCTATACAAAATATAATTATGATGAATTGGTGCAGACACTTGTTAGTGCGAAATAATGCTTGCTTCAGTTTCACCTCCTGTGGAACATGAAGGTATGAAGCGTAAAACGTGCCAGAGTACCAAATAATTATTTCTTTATAAAAGAGTTTTAAAAAGAATAGATAATGAATACATTATATTTACAGATATATTCAACTATTTGTATTATTTATTTCAATACTTTATTAGAACCATAATTTAAAAAATAAAATCTAATTTAAAGTTATTTAATAATACATTTAAAAAATAGGTTAGTGAATATGTATCTATTTCTATGCATATACATAAATAATATCAATATTTATTTATTTGTCAAATTTTTGGCAGTTTTAAAGAAATGGAATTTCAGTCAACTGTTTTTTCAGTCAACTCTTATAGTTTAAGGTGACAAGTCCTAACTGACTGGCTTCTCAGGTTAACCAGTCAGAGTGATACTTGATGTGATTTCATGGTACAGTAAAGCTCAGGAACAGTGACACTTCAGACTAAGTCTCTGCAAATACAGATACCAGCTTACAGTTTTAAAGGGGAGTTTGGGGACAAAATAAATCTAAGCTGAAAAAAACTGAAAATACATTTTTAAGAGAAGTTCTGATTTTCTACAGCAGCTAATTCAGAATCACAGAGGATGAGAGTAACTGTTGGACTTTTGTTGGAAAGGTCCGGTCCTCCATCACTTTAATGAGCGTGAGGTCAGGACTCTGTAGCGTCTCATTAGCTCCGTCAGATGTCCTGTTAACTCCATTCAAGGTGTTTCCTACATAACCGGAAGCTAGTCATTGTATCTATCAAAGGATTTGATAAGTCAACATGTCTCCTCAGGCAATCTTTGTATTAATCCTCGTCATGATGCCGTCCGTCAGCGTTACTCAGACTTTCCTACTGCTGGCTCTCCTCTACCTCACTCTCACTGCATCACTTCCTGTCAGGTACCATTACATAAGCAGAAACCAAACCAAAGAGTCCAGACACCTAACTGGATTAAATGTGAAAATCTGAAAAAAGACAGGTTTTCTAAGTGTGTTGGTTGAATGGTATGTACTACCTACAGGGATGAGGAAGAGGTGGAAGACTTCCTGACTGAAGTGAGTTGGCTGAGCACTCCATGGTCTTTTCCAGGAATCTCAACGGAAACTCTGCTTGAGGCCAGACTCAGGTGAGTTTTCCTTAAAGATCAGTTGGTTGTTGTTAATGTTTAGTTACATTTAAAAGAAAATACAAAAGCATTAAAAAATCTTTTTAAAGTATTTTTGAAAGTTTATTTAGGTTTTAACAGAACTGAGAAATGTACTAGCTCTGAGCAGCTATGGCTCAGTGGGAAAAGTAGTAGTCTTGCATTCTGAAAGTTTTGGGTTTGATTCCAGCTTCCTCCTGCCAGATATCAACGTGCCCCTGGGCAAGGCACTTAACCACAAGATTCCTACCTATCTACATATCTGTGTATGAATGTGTGCGTGTTTGTGAATGCGACTTAGTGTAAAGCGCTTTGAGTGGTCGCTACGACTAGAAAGGCTCTTTATAAATAGAGCTCATTTAATCATTCAAAGGAATATATTCATACTTTTCTTTATGTTAGCAGTCATATTTTAAAGTCTCTAGCTTAATCATTTCTGCTGCGTGTGTCAATTCTGGAGTCATATTTCATGGGAACTGTAACTGCAAAGCCATCAATAAACGGAATAAAATGGTTAGCACCCTTCTGACACTAAATGGGTAAGAGAAATAAGCATGCCTCTGTGCTTTAATGAATGCTACTTACAGTCAGGCCCAGAAATATTCATACCCCTGACAGATTTGAAATTATTTGAAATTATTGTCATTCAACCACATTTTTTTCTGATAGGAAATTAAACAGATATCTCTCCAAGAATAAACAATATAAATGCAGAATCATTTTTTAAAACAATAATTTATTTGTTGAAATTAATGTATGTCCTCAATAAATCATTAAAAACTAATTGTTGGCATCACGGCAATCAGACCCGTTTAATTACTGAGCAGCTTTCTGCAGATTTTCTCTGGTTTTTTGATGATTTATCTTTAATGATGAGCTTTAAGTCTTTGAGGTTGGAAAGCTTCCTTGTCATCATTATAATTGTTAGCTCCCTCCACTGACAAATTCTCTACCAGATCCAAGTCAGAACTCTGGCTGGGCTGCTCTAAAATATTAACATCACATCCAGTAGGAAAAAAAACAATGTGTTTGTCGCATTAAAATGCTACTTTAAATTTAACAGGGGTGTGAATAATTTTGGACTTAGCTGTTTATAATAAGGTGGTGCAGCATGAAGGTCCTGGGTTTGAACCCTGGCCTGGGCCCTTCCTGAATTTATATTGCAAGTTCTCCTTATGTATTAGGGTGGGCTCTCCCCACAGTATAAACATGTGCATATTAGGTTGTTCATCCTGTGTGTCTCTGAGTTACCCTGTGATGGACCAGTGACCTGTCCATAGTGTACCCCACCTCTTGTCTAATGGCCACTGAAGACAGGCACCAGTCCCCTGCAACACAACAAGGATGAGCAGATTTAGAAAATTAATGTATCTAATTAATACATTCTATTTTTGCCTGCCATACTATTTTGGACCACCTTGGATCTAAGCAATGATGTTACATCAAACCTGAACAGATCAGCATCTGGAACCACACAAATTATTCATATTTAATCATGTGATGATATTCCTCAGGTCATGTTCTCTCTGAGAATAATGAAGAATCACATTTTGTGCCTCCAATTGATCAGTATGAGTGTTCCTCACATGATGGTTGTTTTGAATTTAGCATGAGGTGTGACAATTATTTTGAGTTTCAAAGAGCCAATCAGAAAAAAAGCCAAGTCATGACATAATCAGTAGTGAAAAAGATATAAAAATATAAATTTTACAATATTTTATTTTGAACTAATTAAACAATGATGAAACAAATCCTCCACACGATTGCAGGTGCTTTGATCCTTTTGAAGATTAGTAAAACCACGCCTTAGTTGTGGGTGATATTCTTTAGTGTTATAGCTATGCAACATCATATTGCTGTTTAAACGTGGTCCAAATTTAATTTAATGCCACATTATACAGACCCATCTATCCCAAAGAGTAACAGAATCCCAGATTTCCTTGTGCAACACTGTAATGAAATGGTCACTATACCTGCTAGTAGAAGTTAGTAGTAACTAGTTAGATGTACTGAGCTGTAAAAATAAAAAAACAATACTAACAAACTAAAGATAGTTTTACTGCACCATACTTTTAATTTCTACTTAATTAATATTATTTTGAGGGAACACTACTCTTACTTGAGTACAATTTCTGGCACTCTACCTACCTTGACTTATTGCCCTAGATAAAGAACAAGCATGTTTTAACCAAAAATGTGCCAGTCTTGAAATACAGAGACACACTTACAGTTTATGTTAAAATGAGGGTTCTTGTTTGTACACAAGCTACATTGTTTTATTACTGACGTGACGCATATACAGGGGTTGGACAATGAAACTGAAACACCTGGTTTTAGACCACAATAATTTATTAGTATGGTGTAGGGCCTCCTTTTGCGGCCAATACAGCGTCAATTCGTCTTGGTAATGACATATACAAGTCCTGCACAGTGGTCAGAGGGATTTTAAGCCATTCTTCTTGCAGGATAGTGGCCAGGTCACTACGTGATACTGGTGGAGGAAAACGTTTCCTGACTCGCTCCTCCAAAACACCCCAAAGTGGCTCAATAATATTTAGATCTGGTGACTGTGCAGGCCATGGGAGATGTTCAACTTCACTTTCATGTTCATCAAAACCAATCTTTCACCAGTCTTGCTGTGTTGTATTGGTGCATTGTCATCCTGATACACGGCACCGCCTTCAGGACACAATGTTTGAAACCATTGGATGCACATGGTCCTCAAGAATGGTTCGGTAGTCCTTGGCAGTGACGCGCTCATCTAGCACAAATATTGGGCCAAGGGAATGCCATGATATGACAGCCTAAACCATCACTGATCCACCCCAATGCTCCACTCTGGGCATGCAACAGTCTGGGTGGTACGCTTCTTTGGGGCTTCTCCACACCGTAACTCTCCCGGAAGGGGGAAAACAGTAAAGGTGGACTCATCAGAGAAAAATACATGTTTCACATTGTCCACAGCCCAAGATTTGCGCTCCTTGCACCATTGAAACCGACGTTTGTCATTGGCATGAGTGACCAAAGGTTTGGCTATAGCAGCCCGGCCGTGTATATTGACCCTGTGAAGCTCCCGATGGACAGTTCTGGTGGAAACAGGAGAGTTGAGGTGCACATTTAATTCTGCCGTGATTTGGGCAGCCGTGGTTTTATGTTTTTTGGATACAATCCGGGTTAGCACCCGAACATCCCTTTCAGACAGCTTCCTCTTGCGTCCACAGTTAATCCTGTTGGATGTGGTTCGTCCTTCTTGGTGGTATGCTGACATTACCCTGGATACCGTGGCTCTTGATACATCACAAAGACTTGCTGTCTTGGTCACAGATGCGCCAGCAAGACGCGCACCAACAATTGGTCCTCTTTTGAACTCTGGTATGTCACCCATAATGTCGTGTGCATTTCAATATTTTGAGCAAAACTGTGCTCTTACCCTGCTAATTGAACCTTCACACTCTGCTGTTAGTGGTGCAATGTGCAATCAATGAAGACTGGCTACCAGGCTGGTCCAATTTAGCCATGAAACCTCCCACACTAAAATGACAGGTGTTTCAGTTTCATTGTCCAACCCCTGTACATCATTAATACTTATTGTCAGTATGCTGTGAGCAGGTGAAGGCTTGTTTGTGCACACAAACTTGGGCAATAACGCTGATTCTGATATCAGTTGGCACCATTGTCATATAGATATATATCTATATATATCTATCTATATATATACATATATATATATATGTATATATATAGATATGTATATATCTATATATATATATATATATAGATATATATATATATATATATTATATCTTAATATATAGATATTAAAAACTTAAAAGTTTCATGTTGTGAAAAAAAGACATGAAACATTTTATTTGGAAATGTGTTTACTCTGCCCTACCTTGCTTCAAAATCATATAATTTATTTAGTTAGATTTTTTTATTGTAGTGAAGCAATGCTACTCTTACTTACAATATTTAGCTACTCTACCCACTCTGCCTGCCAGTGACTTGACTGTGATTGTGATTGTGTTTCAGACAGCTCTTGTCCGCAGGTTTGAATCGCAGGAGGCAGCTGGGAGACATCGAGTTCTCCAACAGATATGCAGAGTTCTTGCGGTCTAAAGCCAAACACACATCCATCTGCGCCTTCCTGCGGCGCATGCAAGGAGTCAAGAAGAGGTGAGATGCAACAGGAAAACCAAAACTCCAAACTAAATATTTTTTTCAGTTAGCAAACTAAATATTTAGTTAGCAAGCTAAATATTTAGCTCCAAACATAATATTTAGTTCAGTCAGTCATTTTCTACCACTTATTCCATAGTGGGTCGTGGGGGAGCTGGTGCCTATCTCCAGCAGTCTATGGGCGAGAGGCGGGGTACGCCCTGGACTGGTTGCCAGTCTATTGCAGGGCAACACACAAACAACCATGCACACACTCATTCATACACCTAAGGGCAATTTAGAGCAACCAATTAACCTAACAGGCATGTCTTTGGACTGTGGGAGGAAGCCGGAGTACCCAGTGAGAACCCACGCATGCACGGGGAGAACATGCAAACTCCATGCAGGAAGACCCCTGGCTGGGAATCGAACCCAGGACCTTCTTGCTGCAAGGAAACAGTACTACCAACTGCGCCACCGTGCAGCCCTGTAATATTTAGTTATCAAGCTAAATATTTAGCTCCAAACTAAATGTTGAGCTAAATGTTTAGTTTGCAAATTAAATATTTAGTTTAGAATTGTGACATTTATGAATGTATGAATGACATGGTGAAAATATGACTCTGAAAAATGAACCCACGTTTTTTCTCTAATGACTGGCTAAAATAGCTCAAAATATTGCAATCAATTAGTGAATATGTAACTTTACAAATGGCACCCCATAGCAAAGGGCCTGATTTACAAAGATCCCAAATTCGCAGAACTAAATTGAGTTTTCAAAAATTTTGTATCTGTAATTAGTGGACGTGTTGTGAATGATCTACTAAGATTGCTTGTGCAAATGATAACAGGTACAAAAGAGGTACAAACCAGCCTATTTAAGTGAGCCATAGACTGCTTGAGATAGGCACCAGCTTCCCAGTGACCCACTATGGAAGAAGGGGTATAAAAAATGACTGACTGACTGACTGACTTTTTAAAAACACTTGAAAAGATGAAAATAATAAAAAAGTTAAAACAATACATATAAATCATGAAAAATGGAAAAGCCATTATTCTGTGACAAGAAGATTGTTGGAATCGAGGGATATGATTTTTTGACCCAATGCAAACCAAGATAGCCCCATAATAACATGTTTATTTATTTCAAACTGAATGTGCTTTATATGGAGCCTGTAAAGGAACATTGAGGGAGAAAAATAAATAGAAATCTTTCTTGCACACATTAAGAGTGTGCACTTTCAGGAGTGCCCATAACAGGTTGTTCTATGTGTTTTTCCTTGAGTGTCCCTTTTTCTGGTATTTGGTGACTGTTGATGGTCAGTTTTGTTTGTTGACAAACATGCCACAATATTTAGGCTCAGTCATGGTAGTTTTTGGTTTGGTTTAACTGCATAAAGATTGTCAGCAGTCCTGCTGCAAACATGTAGCAGACAACTATATTCTATACCACCTTTTCTGGGGTGTATAGAAAATGTCCTCTAGTGCATTCAAACATAACAGATTCATCCTAGAAAGTGATTGTGTACTGGAATTAAAATGCAGGAGCTCCCAAATGGCATTTTTGGGTAGATGATATCTATCCAAGCTGACAAATACTTTTATGTCAGCATGTGCACAGAAGTCTTATTTCTCTTCGTTGTCTATCATCGTACCTATGCCTCCTTCTGCCACCACAATGACTGCAGACATTTTTGAGTGTCAGTTTGTGTGCTAAATATAGACGCAGAAACTGCACCAGCAATCCATTTACTGTTCGATAAATCGAACTGTGGGTGGTAACCAATTCCATTTAACTATATCCATCCCAGTACTTTGCACGTTCTGATGATCAGCAAATATTCTGCATATTCATAAAGGTGAACGCGCTAAATGGATCCTGCCTGCTATTCTGCTCATTTGAGTCTATTTATAGTGTCAATTCACATAACATTTCAAGACACAATAAAAAAGTTAATTTAATAGCATCAAACAGATTCCAAAGTACATGCATTCCAATTAATCCTAGTTAACAAACAATGTAGTCAAGTTCAGTTTATTATTCAAATTGGTTGAAAAGTTTTCTATCTAAGGAAACTCAGCAAGGTCACTGACTTGAATCTACCCATTTAAGGAAGCCTTTAAATGGTTGGATAAGGTGCGCCTCAGAGCTCACCTGACTTGCGAATTTGAATTCTTGGGTGAATAATTTTGAGAGCGCAGAAGTCATTTAAAGTAGTTTAGCTATACAAATGGATAAAACCCTTTTATGATTAAGAATTTAAACAGCTGTTGTGTAATTTTGTTTATTGCAGACACCTGATTTTGCTAATAAACCTAAGTTCAGTGAGGCTTGGATAATTATAGGTACAGCTGTACTGAACACCTACTGTAAATACAGAATACAAGCTGACAAAAATACTGTGTGGGATGAACAGTTCAACAAATTAAGGAACTAACTTTTAGAATTACCTGTTCTAGATACAGTAAAGTCATTCGCTCCTTTTATTATCAGTTAGATAAGAGCAAAATAAAATAAGAGCAAAATAAAACTCCAAATGGCAGCTGACTTTGCCCTGCTGATGTGTGCTGAAGTTTCACATTAAAAGCCTCAGAAATAGTGAGATGATCAGAGACATATTTACAAAACATGCTAGACTCATGACCTCATTTTTGTTCACAGTGGCGTTGGAGGAGACGTGGAAAAAGTGAACCTGCTGCTCAAACAGTACATGTGTCCTTCCGTTTACAACAACTGGCCGACTGACCTGTAGAGGGCGCTCAGCAGAGACAGAGAGTTTTAGGCTTACGTGGACAAGAATGTTTATTAAAGTGCTGGAGAAATCTCTGTACATGCAACTGTTGTATTTCATGTAGAAACAAATATGTTTGCTATTAAAATGTGTTTAAAGATAATTTCCAAAGAGAATTTACAATTTTTTCAAATCAATAATTTTGTGTACCTCCCCTTGATTAACAGACTAACCTACTCAAGGACTGCTACACTAGTGAAGACTAGAATGACAAAAAGACTTGAAATATAATTTATGTTTAAGTTTGCCTCAAAAGTGCATTGTACAAATGAAATGTAATTTTAAGTAACTAAGTAAATGTATTTCTATAGCACAATTTACTGAGAAAAACCGCAAAGAAAACATAAACATTAAAACATGATTAAAATAGAACATAAATAAAAGAAAAGACCAAATTAAAATACATAATTAATTAAAAGCAAATAAAATATTCAGCAATAAAAGAAGTGGTCCAAAACAGAGCCTTGAGGCCATTTTAGATCAGTACAATCCAACATTATGTGGTTTATACAGAAACCTACACTTCTGTTTGAAAGGTAAGATCTTAAACACTTAAACACAAAACAGTTCCAGAGATCCTCCCCAGTCTTTTAATTAAGATGGTGGATCAGCAGAGTTAAAGGCTGCTGAGTTAAAGGTCTAACGAGTAAATCAGAAACTCCCCCATTGTCTTCAGCCATCATGGTGTGAATGGGAACTTTAAGCAGAGCAACTTCTATTAAATGCATTTTATGAAAACCAGACTGATATTTATCAAAACGTTTGTTTTTCCAGAAAATAAATCAGTTGCAACCTTTCCTAAGAAACGGTCTGTTTTTATTCAACTGAGAGGATTCCAAGCTGGGTTTTTAAAGAATAGATCCAAAAACATGTTTAAAAGGGGAGGGAACAGCCAGTTTGGAGGGACAAATTAATAATATCCACTATGTAGGAGACAATCAGGTCAGAAACTTTCAGAAGCAAAGAGGTTTTGGGAGAATATCGACTGGACTTTTTAATGTTTTTTTTAGAATAAAGTTGTTTTCGTGAAAATTTACAATGGTGAAGGGTGACCATGATTGGGAAGAAAATGGATAAAGTAGGTAATGGGTAGAGATGAAAAACTAATTCAATTTAATTCAGCTTAGTAAACTGACAGAAAAAAGACATTTTGCCAAAGGTTAAACTTTGGCAAAATTTCATAAAATACAGCTTGCTTCATACATTAGGTACTAAAATAAATTCTATCACATTGAGTTTGTTTATATAGCGCCAAATCATACAAACAGATTCCAAGTCAAGTACATACATACCAAACTGATCATAGTTATCAAACAATAAGTAAGGTTCAGTTTAATATACACATTTGTTAAAAAGTTTTTTATCTAAAAAAACCCAGCAGATTGCATTAAGTCAGTGACTTCTAGCTGTCCAAATGAGGTGAGATCCGTCCATGTATCCATGCAGAAATTAATTAAACCCCCACAATCAAATCAATGAAATATAAATTAGTAAATATTTAAATTCTGGTGCTGTGAAGTCTTGGAGGTCCATTCGGAGTCCTGCTATTGATTCTGTTTGCCTCTGAAAAATTGTATCACTACGATTGGGGCAAGTAAAATTACATATGATGAAATTGTAAATGGCCTGCACTATAGCGTTTTATCAAGTCCCCAGAAGCCACAAAGTGCTTTACACTACAATCAGTCATCCACACATTCACACACTGACAGTAGTAGACTACAATGTTGCCACAGCTGCCCTTGGGCAGACTGACAGAAGTGAGGCTGCCATACACAGGTTCCACCAAGCCCTCTGACCAACAGGAGCAGGTAAGGAGGATGAAGTGCCTTGCACAACGACTGAGACAGACAGAGCTGGAGTTCGAATCGGCAACCCACCGGTTACAGGACGAATCTCTACCACTGTCGCCACCGGCGCCCCAAAACAATTAGAGATCAAACTTTTGTATCAAATGAATAATGATCATACTACATGGATAAGATGTCATGAAAGAAAGAATGAAGGATAATTTCTTTGAAAATAATGTTATAATATTAAGGGCATCTGGATTTTGTTGATCAACTATATATGTAGGAAAAGTACTAATAATCACTTGTGTATTATGAGCAAGAAAGAATGAAGTTGAGGTAATGGTTTTAAACTGTAAGTGAAGGCAATGCTGTAACTAAACGTTTGAGCAACAACGATGTAAGCATTAAAGCCACTGTTTAAGAAGAAGTGTAATGTTGAGTGAGACAGAAATGAAGCAGATGTTGAGGAATTGGGGAAATGAGAGCTGTGGCTTACAGTACAAGTGCTGATGACTGAGGCGAGGGCACAAGTCAAGACAAGAGGTCAGCAGACCGCTCAGAACTGAGGTGATGATGACTCATGTCTGATGATTTACCAAGTGCAAGTAAAATTAGGGAATGAGCAGCCATTAACAGAAGTGACTGTTGAGTTGAATGATTGCAGTGGGCTGCTCAGTTGTTTAGACCACCAGTTGAAAAAGGGTGAGACTTCTGGATGTAGTTTGTTAGAGGTTAGACGAGTCCTTCAGTAAACCTGCTTAAAAAGCCTTTCAGGTTTAGGGAAGTCCGGACCCTTTGGATGGAGAGCTGGATTGAGAAATCCTCTTAAAAAAAGAGAGATGATTGGACGAGGAGAAGAGCGGACCCGTCTCTGATTGGAGCGTTACTGAGGAATAACTAGGTGGAGCGGAGGCGTTGAAGGTGTGTCTTCCAAGTTGAATTTTCGTTGAAAATGAGCTCCTAGATAACTTGCTTTCTAAAATTTTAGACACCATTGATTGCATTAAGGTGAAGGTTGTCTCTGGTAAGAAGAAATCTCAGAGGAGAAATACTCTACCACTAAGACGTAAAAAAAGGGAGTGTCAAATGACCGGACTCAAGGTTCACCATGACATCTATAAAGAGAGACTTGACAGATATAACTTTCAACTAAAAATGCAAGGGAATCTTTCTTTTCTGAAATAATCAATAAAAACATTAATAATGCTCATGCCTTGTTTGCGGTCAACAGGTTAACAAACCCACCTGTGTCTATAGCATCTGAACTCCATTCTAACAAGGCCTGCAATGAATTTGCTAACTTCTTTACTGAGAAAATTCAGAAGATTAGAAGAGTTGTGTACATCAATATCAAGTCCAGCAGCAATGCTGTGTCCAACCAAAACAAATTTACAAATGCAAAAACTTTAAAGAAATTTTACATCATCTAAGCTTCTCTTCCGGCTGTCTCGATATTTTACCCAAAGGTATTTTTAAGAAAGTTTAAGAAAGCCTGTCATAGCCTCTAATTTGATTCAAATAATAAACTCTTGTTTTTTTTCAGGTGTTTTCCACCAGGCCCATCTCAAATCTCCCATTTATCAGTAAGACTACTGAAAAGCTGTGTTTCAGTCAGGTTTCTGTGCTCACCACAATACTGCCCTTGTTACAGTTTTCAGTGCCACACAGCTTCAATTATTACAGCTAGAAACTGCTTATCAGGTGCCCAAAAAGTAAATCTGACAACTGTAACTGATCCAGCACACTGCTGCCTGCGTCGTCTCTAAAACTAAGAAACTAGAGCATATAACCACAGCTCCCTGTATCTCAGAGAATATATTTTAAAAATACTTCTGTTAGTTTGTAAGTCAATGAATGGCTTAGCACCAAAATACATTAAAGATTTACACAGTTAAACTCTGGAACCCATTATCAAGTTGTACTGTATTCAGCGAAAATGCATATCATTGTGGTGCAGAAAAACAGTACAAAAGCAACTTAGCTTTTCCATTTTCACCAGAAAGCATTGTCGTGTAAACAACAAGACCTCTGCTAAGCTGATTAACATGGTGTTGGTGAGATTAACACTAAACTTGAAACTTTGGGTGAGAAACAGAGAGTAATTCTGAATGATGATAATATCTAAGATCTGAAAGTTTGTGTCAGCAAATTTGAGAAAGAGGATGGTAAGGTAAAGCAGAGGATGGACTTCATGGAGAGCTATCGCAGATGTTTGATTATTTCCATTAATATTAAACGTTCCAGAAAAATCAGAAGGCCAGGATCTGATTGGCTTTCTGCAGCAGCTGCTGCTACATCTCTTTGGACCAAAGCGTTTCCCCGGCCCTCCACTGATTGAAAGAGCACACAGTGTCACTATGTCGTAAGGACAGGAAAACTTAAAGAAATCCATGGCCAATTCTGGTTACATTCCTGAAGTTTCAACACAAAATAAAAAAATCTTCATCTAGCCAGACAGAAAGGTATTTGCAGATTGACAACGCAAGGAAACTTCGGAACATGAATAATAACTACCCACTACTTTATCCCTGTGCTTTTTGTACCAGCTATGGAGAAGAGCAACCATGAATTTTTCAAAATCCAAAGAATGCAGAGGACTTCATACAGGCGTTGGAGAAAAGCTGCTTTTCAAACAGATCTTGAAATTGAAGGGAACCAGAAACAAAATCATGAATACAAGAAAGACAGAAATCAGCTCAATGAACTTGATAAGTAATTTGACACTATACAGTGCCTTGTGAAAGTACTCGGCCCCCTTGAACTGGTCAACATCTTGCCACATTTAAGGCTTCAAACATAAAGATATAAAGTTTAAATTTTATGTGAAGAATCAACAACAAGTGGGACACAATCGTGAAGTGGAATGAAATTTATGGGATGTGTCAAACGTTTTTAACAGATAAAAAACTGAAAAGTGGGGCGTGCAATATTATTCGGCCTCCTTGCGTTAATACTTTGTAGCGCCACCCTTTGCTGCAATCACAGCTGCAAGTCGCTTGGGGTATGTCTCTATCAGTTTTTCACAACGAGAGACTGAAATTCTTGCCCATTCTTCCTTGCAAAACAGCTCGAGCTCAGTGAGGTTGGATGGAGAGCGTTCGTGAACAGCAGTCTTCAGCTCTTGATGAAAAAGGATGGGTAGACATTTGCAGTTTAATTAATCCCTTAAATAAAGATTTTACATTTTATTCAGATTGTCATAATTCCTACTATAGATTAGATTTTATTCCAAGAATCATTGTATCACCAGTATTAGAATGTAAACTTGGTTCAATTCACATATCAGACCACGCTCCAATTAGTTTAAGTTTATCTTTGTAGCACCCAGTGCATATTTTTAGATGGCAATGTAATAACGTATTTTGTCAGATCTAGAATTTTGTAATTATATCAGAAAAGAGTTAACTTTGTTTTTGGAAATTAATAATAATAATTTTGTAAACCCTTCTGTTCTTTGGGAAAACCCAAACGCAAATTTTAGAGAGATTATAATTTCATTTTGTAGTGCAAAAAATAATGCAGCACCAAAACCTAAAGAGAGAATTTGTAAAATATGAACAATTTCATAAGCAATATCCTAAAGATGAAAAACATAAGAAAATGTCTCTCATGACACTCTGTTCTCATCTTGCAAGATAAATAAAAGCTGATTGAGTGACGATCATCGATCTCCTCTGTTAATAAAGATTTTTTACGCAACAATTTGTTAAATTTTTCAGAAGACATGACAAAGAAGGGTCTGATCAACCTAGGAAGAGCTTCCTTGCCTCAAACCCCTTTTTGTGGTTGGAGGTTTTCTTTTAACTATCATGAATCTGAGCAACTTGAACCCTAATTGTTTAGAGCTAGACATTGTTTTAGTCCAGACCCATCAGCCCAATAGGTATTTTGTTCATCCTACTCATTTACAAAGGGTAACATTTGGTGGCAAGCTAGCCAGGAGATTGGTTCAGTGGTTTGTAATCTCCATCCCACATGACAAAGTTGTTTGCACAATAGAGATATGGATCTTTGCCAAAGGTTTGAGGTCATTTGGCAGAGAACCCCAACCCAGCTGGCCAGAGGGAGACTGACTGAAGTTGGGCTTACATACAATTGGTACCACCAGGCCCTCTGAGCACCATCAATAGGAAAGGCGGGTGAAGTGTCTTGCACAACGACTGAGACGGATGGAGCAGGGGTTCGAACCCGCAACCCACCGCTTACAGGACGAACCCCTACTACTGCCACTGTGTGGGTTGAGCAGTAAAGGACAGTCAGGCACAGGTTAAAGGGCAAAAAAGAGGTTTTTATTTAACCCAGAAAAAGAAACTTGGATAAATTATACAAAGGTCAAGATATTGGGCCCATAAAAGAGGTCAAAGTAACAAACTCTACTCAAAAAAACAACACAACAAAAACAACACTAACTCTGACAAAACAGACCTCCTGACTGAAACAAAAGGGGAACCTAAATAGTGCTTGATCAGTCTACACAGATAAAAAAGGGTCAAACACACAAAAACCTAACTAAAACTAACACAAGCAGGTCCCATTTCTCCCCCATGGTCCTGAGTTGTGGTATGAACCAATTTGCAGGTCTCCACATTGGCTTGCTCAGCCCCTTTCCATCTCTTTGTTCAGCCACAGGAATGGAGCAGGTTCCACTAAAGTAACTCAGAAAACAAAAAAGATTAAATAAAAAAATACACACATAGTAGGTGTAGGTGTGATGTTGGATAGAAAATAACATTACCTGTGTGGCTGTAACTGCAGCCATCACAGCAGCCGCCACCTTCACCCCTAGGAGTTACAGTGGCACCAAGCGCTTATGTCCTTCAGCTTCATTCTGCTTCTGGAGTTGTTGTAGACGGTTTCTTGGCTCTAACCAGAACGGTGGATAACGGCTGCCATCTTAAGCCGCCTTCACAATCTCCTCACAAGAGTGGTTTCTAGAGGGGGAGCCTCTGCTATAAATGTTAATTAACTGATCCTTAAGCAATTCGTTCGAGGCGGTTGAGGGACAAGAGCTTGATAATAAGTCTACACAGCTTGATAGGAAGAAGATTACCCCCCCCCCCCCCATTCCCGAACTTGTTCTCAAGTTAAGAACTGAGGAAGATCGGCGGTCAACCAAGTTAGACAGTATGAAGTGACATTTAGGGGCCACAAAAGCTGCTGCATAGGCCCACTTAAATATGTCCACCTTTGACCCTGCATTACTTGCATCCCCTACCTCAAAAGGGAATGAAACAGTTGAACTTGAACAGAACGTGACTGAACTCACAAAACAATTGGAGAAGTTAAGTCAAGGGCCAAAGAACACTACTACAAATAAGGATCCTCCCATGAGTGCAAAAAGAGTAAGACACATACCAGATGAAACATGGTTGTGTTTAAAGTGAGGCAAGGATAATCATATAGCAGCCAGTTGCACCAACGAGCCCAATCAGTCACTAGTCCCTGGAAAGAATATTCAGTTAAAGTCCTAAAACCCCAACTTGTGACACTGAAGCACAAAACACAGAGCTAACGCAACTTATAGGCAGTATTAAGTCTGGTTCCCTCTTGCCTCAAGGTCTCATAGGCCCATGTTGTGGAGCATGAGTATTTGTTGAAAACGTGCCATCTGAATCTATAATGGTCTCAGGTTCACAAGTTACAACCTTTTCTGAGTCCTTCCACCAATTGCACCTTTCTCACATCCCTAGCCTGCCGATCCATCCCCTACTTGACTCAGAGGGAGCTGGAGGGCAAAATGTCCCATACTTGGGCTATGTTCAGACAAATATCACACCCAGTAGGGATATTCCAGGGAAAGAACAGCAACTGGATGTGCACTTGTAGTTCCTGAATGGCAGTTCAACAGTGAGATCCCATTTGTACTTTTGCGGCTTTATGAGCAGTTGTTAGAGCAAGATGGTCCAAAGGTTATCCGTAAGCTGTATTCTACATGAGCGGCACAGTTTGCCCAGCAAATTGTTTCGTGAGCCTGTGTTGTAGACATTCCCCTTAAGACTAGAAACAAGTACCTGTTATTTTACATAATGTAACTGAACATAGTGTTATGTTGCTGCCAAATAGCATTGTTGCTCAAGCCTGTGCAGCACAGCATGTTTCACTTCTAACACCTGATCAGAAGCACCCAAGCCAGAGCAATAAAGACAGTAACAAACTCATTCAGTCTTGGTTAATTTCCGATGTCAGAGCAATGGAAATAACTTATTCTAAAAAAATTGCACTTGATCCCTGACGTTTTTGCTCTTGATGACATGTCATATGGCGACACCACAGCCGTAAAACAGCAAATAAGATTGCATAATAAGACACCTTTTAAAGAACGGCCAAGGCTGATACACCCAAATGACAGTCTCTGGATTTCAGCCAGGAACAACTAGCTTTGCTCACAGTTGAGAATCAAACGCTGAGGGATAGCGTGAAAACGCCTACCGATGGAATGAGACAGGTGTCTGGAGAAAATAAAAAAATGAAGGAGACTATCCTGGATATACATGCTCAAGGCATACGGGACAACCGTGTCTTCTCCAGGATCCCAGATCAGGCAGAGCAGGACAACGAATCCACGGTCTGTGAATTTCTCCAACGTCAACTGAAACTCCCAAGTAACAAAGTAAAAAACATCACATTCCATCGTGTTCACCGGCTTGGAGGTAAGTAGCCCGATCACAACCGACCTTGGCCAACTGTAGCGAAGTTCGAGCACTACAAGCAAAAAGAGCAGGTGAGAAGTCGGGGCAGAGGCCTGCAAGGAAACATACTTCAGCGTTAATGACCAGTTTCCAAAGGAGATCCTGGATCCTCTGAGGCGGGTATTATTCCCAATCAGGAAGAAATTTATCACCTAAAGATAAACTCTATATTGATAGTCAGTTGTTGAGGGTCCACGAGATCACTCCGTGGCTTTATTAGGAGCAACAGCAGGTAAATCTAAAACATGTAACACTGATTAGATAAAAGGTTAGATAATGGGCAGTTATAATCTATTGGAAAGCTTCTGGGTACCCGTTCCTTTTTGTCTTTTCTCGTTTTGTCTGTTACCAGACTACTCTGCCACTCTTCTCTCTTTCTGTCACACACAAACATGCACACTCGCACGCATCCACACACACACAAATATTTCTTAACATAACCTTATATCTCTCACCCCCTCCTATCCCCAGCACCTTCTTAATTTTCTGTCTTTTTCTCTGCTATATCTCTGCTTCTGGACTTTACATCAGGCAACCCAATCACTGACTGTGATTTCACTTGGGTCTGTGTTTATGGTGACATGCGATGTCCAACTTTAACTACACATGCACAACTATGGGCACTCTAGGGATTGTCACATGGAATGTTCATGGAACCAGTACCAGAGAGAAAAAGTTAAAGAGTTTTAAACAACTAAAAAGACTACAGACAGACGTCTTATTAGAAGAGATGCACAGCTGCAAATCATCTTAAATCACCTGAGTTTCCTCATTTGTTTTCTGCCTGCTACAAATTTAGACTAAGGGGAGTAGCAATGTTAATTCATAAGAATATTGACTTTACAGTATTAGACACATTTACAGATCCAGATGGTAGATTTATAATAATAAAATATCTACACATAACCAAAGGTTATGTATTGTCAGTATATATGCCCCAAATGTTGATGACCCCCCATTCTTCCATATTTTTTTTCTGCACTGGCAGAACACACTGCTCCCTTCTTGGGAACGATCTCAACTTTGGTCTAAATTAAGAAATAGACAGGTTGAGTACAACAGGGACTCAGCGCAGTTGGCAATCAATAAATATAGTTAAACAGTACGTAAGTGATTATAGACTTTGTAATGCATAACAATCTCTTCACCCTAACCGTAGAGAATATACTTCTCACATGTCCATCACTCTTACTCTTGTCTGGATTATTTCACCAGCTCGTTGTTGACTGACATCTCAGACACTGAGATACAGCCGGACTCGGACTTGGACGAGCTGATCTTCATCCCAGCCGCTTCAGACTGCGAACCGACCAACTGCATGCTGTACGTCTTGGCAAGAGGGGGCCAGCAGGACCATGTCATCTGCAAAAAGAAGAGACGAAACCCACTGGTCCCCAAACCAGACTCCCTCCTGCCCTTGGCTACGCCTAGAAATCCTGTCCATAAAAGTTATGAACAGGACCGGTGACAAAGGTTAGCCCTGCTTGAGTCCAACATGCACCGGGAACAGGTTTCAACTTAGTGTCGGCAATGTGGACCAAACTCCTGTTCCGCTTGTACAGAGACCGGGTGGCCCCTAATAAAGTGGGGGTTGCTACTCTTGGAGCAACCCCCACAGGGCACCACGAGGGACACAGTCGAATGCCTTCTCCAGGTCCACAAAACACATGTGGACTGGGCAAACTCCCATGAGTCCTCGAGTAACCTGGAGAGGGTGTAGAGCTGGTCCAGTGTTCAACGGTCGGGATAAAACCCACACTGCTCCTCCTGAAGCCAAGGTTCGACTATCGGCCGGACTCTAATCTCCAATACCCTGGCATAGGCCTTACCAGGGAGGCTGAGGAGCGTGATCCCCCTGTAGTTGGAACACACCCTCCGGTCACCCTTCTTATGAAGGGGGACCACCACCCCAGTCTGCCAGTCCAGAAGCACTGTCCCCGATTACCACACAATGTTGAAGAGGCAAGTCAACTATGACAGCCCCACATTCAACATCCAGAGACTCAGGGCGGATCTCATCCAGTCCCGAAGCCCTGCCACCGTGGAGCTTTTTAACCACCTCTGTGATGAAAGAGTCCAACCCCAAGTCCCCGGCCTCTGCTTCCACCACGGAATGCATGAAGGCAGGATTGAGGAGATCCTCAAAGTACTTCTTTCACCACCCAATAATGTCCCCAGTCGAGGTCAGCAGCTTTGTTTATGCAGGCTCTTTCCACATTACCTTTTTTTCCACAGCTGTGACAGTCCATCTCTTTACACCAACATGAAGATGCAAAATAAACTCAATTTTTAACACATCAAGAACATGGACCCTGCTTTAGGTCCTCCATCAAATGTGGTGAGCTATCTATTTCCCACCAGACTCCCTGCAGGTGTCTGGTGTCTGCCTCCCGTTTGTATTGGTGGTTTTCGGTGTCCGGGGCTGGCTGATTTGGTGTGTGCCAGCTCATCCCCAGTGGCTGCTTGCTGGGGCCTGTGCCCCCTGGCTCTGTTGGGCCTCTGCTTGGGGGTTAATGTGCCCTGGGGTTTCAGGTCTCTTGTCCATGGCTGGACCTGGCCCGGTGCAGACGGCTGCCGGCGTGGCCTGTGGGCTCAACTGCTGGGTGTTTCCACCAGGGCACTCCTCTGAGGGGTTTGTGGTAGTCCTGGCAGTGGTCCTCCCGAGGTTCCCTTGCTCTGGGGGGCTCCATGTCTGTCTTGGGTCCAAGGAGATAGGCCTGTGGCTTCTCACACTCACTATTGCATATTTTTATGGAAGAGATTATATACACAAGTGCGCTCACACATACACCCACAGGTGTTTGGATTCTTTGCTAACACATACACAGATGTTCTATATTGAGCTGCAGTTACCACCAAATACATCTTCCATTCATAAGTATCGTACACTTTTCTGTAACATCACTGTTGTTATATATGTTTCTGCAGTTGTTGAAGCAGACTTGTAGGGCGTTATCTTGTATTCTCTTCACCCTTCTTTCTCCCCTCTATTCTTTTCTCCTTCTCTCCCGTTTTTTATTTTTGCCCGACCTTTCTCTCTCTTTCTTCCTTCTTTCTTCAAGCTGAGGGCATATACATATTACACAATGCAAGTCTTACAATACTAGAACAGAAATACCTGGAAATACAGTGCAGTACCACGTTCACCCATAGCAAAAGTAAAATGTGAGCAGTGAAACAATATTAATAAACACACAAATAATAATAATAATAATAATGTGCAAAACCTTGAATTAATCAGCTTGTTCATTAGCAGAAAGGGAAGTTAAAGTTTTGAAATAGTTAATTAGAGGGTTCCACTGTTGGTAAAACTTTTCTGTTGATCCCTTTGTTCCAAATTTGATCTTTTCCAATATATAAAAAACATTGTATCATGTAGCCAGGATGTCGGAGATGGTGGTGCCCTATTATTCAACAATAACAGTATTTTGCGTCGAGCAATGAGTGAATTAAATGAAAGGAAGTGTCTGTTTAGATGACAGTTTAACGGTAAGTTTGGATACACCAAATAAAGCAATAAAAGGGCACAGCTTAATTTCATGTCCCAATATTTATGAAATAGTCTTAAAGTAGGACTTCAGGAAAACCTCCAGCCTTGGACACAATCAGAACATGTGTCCGGAGAGGAGAGGAGAAGCAGGAAATGCTGAAATATTGGATTTTATGAAATGCCAAATTTTAAAATATCTAAATAGGTCTGAAGGCTGAGGGTTAAATTTGGAGCAAAGCTCTTCAAAACTGGAAAAAGTCCCATCTGTATAGAAGTCACCAATTGTTCCCAAGTCCTGTCAATCCCAGACAGTAAACCTACTATCTGTCTGGGCTGGTTTGAATAACATGTTGTTACATACAGGAGTGGTCAGTGGGAGCGTTTTCCAGTTAAGATGTTGTTTAATCTGCTGCCATATTTTTAAAGTGGCTATGCCAACTGATTGTCTGTAAACTGTTTTGCTTTCAATGTCACTGGACAGCAGATCAGAGTTCCCAGAAATTTTTGTGCATGGTACATGCCCAGTAATAGTGTTGTAAATTAGGTAATCCCATCCCCCCATCCGCTCTTGGTCTCTGCAGCAAGGATCTTTGGAGCCTAGAAGGCTTGTTGCCCCAAATGAATGGTGAGAATATTCCATTAACATTAATAAAAAAATTATTTAGGTAAAAACAAAGGAAGACACTGAAGCAAATAAAAGGAACGTGGAACTATGTTCATCTTTATGGTGTGTATCCTTCCAGCTAATGTGATATGTAGCTTATCCTACTTTTGCAAATCCTCCTTGTAAGGCAAAGTTATTATCAAAAAGTGAGGTTGTAATCCGTGAAATGTTGATGCCCAAATATTTAAATTTGTCAGGAGAAAAGGCAAATGGTAGGATGGAGGGAGAGATTGTTTTTGCAGTTTCATGGGATGGAAATCACCTCTTGCAATATTTAGTTTATACCCAGAAAAACATCCAAACCTTTCGAGAGTCTCCAAAACATAAGGAATACTCTTGACTGGGTCCGATGAATAAAGTAAGCGATCATCGGCATATAAAGAGACCCTATGTTCGACCCCAGTCCTCTTTCTTCCTGGAATAAGGTGATCACTCTTCAGTGCTACTGAAAGTGGTTCAATTGTCAGAGGGAAGAGGAGAGGAGACAGCGGACATCCTTGACGGGTACCACGTGTAAGAGAGAAAAAACAAGATCTGACAGAATTAGTAAACATGCACACTTTTGGAGATGTATAAAGCTGCCAAATCCAGGAGACAAAGTGATCACTAAAGCCAAATTTGGTAAGAGCAAAACACAAATAAGGCCGCTCCACACGGTCAAAGGTCTTTTTCGGCATCTAAGGAGACAACAGCTTCTGGGGTGGACAATGTACTAGGAGAAAACACTATGTTAAGAAGTCAACGCACATTCGTAAAGGAGCGACAGTTTATGAAACCTGTTTGATCCTCCGAGATTACAGTGTGCATTACAACTTCAAGTCGGCTTGCTATAATTTTGGATAATATCTTCAAACCTACATTAAGAAGTGAGACAGGTCGATAGGACACACAGATGTCTGTGTCTTTTCAGTGTTTATGTATTAAGGAAATGGCGGCTTGCCTGAGAGTAGGTGGTAAGATACCCTGTTAAAAGAATCATTATACATTTTAGGTAATAAAGGTGCAAGTTGTAAGTAGAATTTCTTGTAAAACTCGACCAAAAAGACCTTAGGCCCTGTTGATTTTCCAATGTTCATTTAGTTAATAGCCTTGTGTATCTCATTCAGATCTATTGGGACATCTAGGGCAGTTTTCCCCTCAACTGACAAGCTGGGTATTTCTATTCCAGAAACAAATGCTGCATTGATAGATCTGCCAGCCCAGCATCTGACTTGTATAGATGCGAATAAAAAGGTCTTAAATGCATCATTTATTTTTCAATCAGTCACTGTTTGATAAGCTGTATTTCTAATTTGGGTAATCATCTGTATTGCTCTCCTGCCCTTCAGATAATTCGCTAGCATACATCTTGCTTTCTCACCATGTTCATATAGGGTACCCTTAGCTTTGTGTAACATCTATTCAGCTTCAGTAATTGAGATCCAGTCAAACTTTGTCTTTGCCTCAAGTTTCTGTTTATAAAGTTCATCAGTGGGGAACACAGCACATCGACCATCCAAATCAGAAATTAACTATAGTAGTTCTTGCTTACGCATGCTAGTTGTTCTCCTTAGATATGCAGAGTTAGAGATTATCTCACCTCTCAGGACTGCTTTTAGTGTTTTCCAGAGCAACTTTAGATTTGTGTCATTTGCCTGATTAGTCTCTAGGTAGCAGTCTATAGCCTGATTAATGCATGTTATAAAGTTATTATCTGATAGGAGCACAGGGTCAAGTCTCCAAAAGCAAAAATCTCTCGCTGAGAGACAAAAAGGAAATCTAATGTTAAAGGGGAGTGATCTGAAATTACTCTTGCCTGATACTGAACACAACGGAAGTAGTGTTTTATCAATTATAATACTTTCAATGCGTAAACGCACTCTGCAAACATGACAGTAGAAGGAGAACTGTTTGTCTGTTGTATGCAGATGCCGCCACACATCTGTAAAACCATATCAGGACATGAATTGTAAAAGAGCCTGTGCCATCCTAGGAGTTTTAGAATCCCTAGGGTTGGATTTGTCAAAGGCTGGGTCAAGAACAGTATTCATATCACCACCTAATATCAAATAGTGAGAGTGCAGTTTTGGTATTAAAGAAGACATTGTCGTGATTTTGTGCATAAACACTAACTAACGGGACCGACTGTTGGCAGAGAGTACCCACAACAATGTCATATCTACCATTATTGTCAAAGACAGTTTCAGACACATCAAACGGAACATTCTTCTAAATCATTATAGCTGCCTGTCTTATTATAAAAAGGTGAATGAAAATTTTAACTTATCCAGGGTCAACTCAATCGCTGGTGATCAACAGTACGCAAATGTGTTTCTTGCAGGAAAATTACATTCGCATTCAGAGCTTTAATATGAGAACTCTTGCTCTTTTTGTGGCTCCATTAAAACCTCCTCCATTCCAGGACACCATCCGAATTGTCCGTCCCAGGTAGTTTATTCCACTGCCATTAGCCATAAACTAGTTAGACAACTTGTAATAATTTTGCAGTGTAAATAAGATACATATGAAAAAGGAGCAAAACTAATATTTCAAAGTGCAGTCATTCCCCAGTACCCCACCTTAAGTTCACTGGCGTGAACAGGGTTTCCACACTTACAGTCCCCTGGAAGGCCAGGATAAGAAAACCCGCCATCTACCTTCTCCCTTACAGCACCCAGAACACTAACTCTACATCAAAATAAACAGAACTCCAACTAGACATTGTAGAGACCAAAAACAGGAAAATTAACTCTAGTAGATCCTTTAACATCACAGCGGCATTTGTCCCAGCATTACCAAGCAATATAAACTAAAAATTAAAGAACATATACCAAAGGGTTGACCAATATAGAAACAAAAACACTGCTCAAAAAAATATAGGTGTGGTAGCATGAGACGGACTCTACAAGCATGTGCTCGCCAGAGCTAGCCAGAGCTAGCCATTAGGTACCGAGATTAGATCCTCAGAACCCTTGTGAGACCATATGCTGGTGCAGTTGGCCCTGGGTTCCTCCTAATGCAGGACAATGCTAGACCTCATGAGGCTGGAGTGTGTCAGCAGTTCCTGCAAGATGAAAACATTGAAGCTATGGACTGGCCCGCCCGTTCCCCAGACCTGAATCCGATACATCTAGGACATCATGTCTCGCTCCATCCATCAACGTCACGTTGCACCACAGACTGTCCAGGAGTTGGTGGATGCTTTAGTCCAGGTCTGGGAGGAGATCCCTCAGGAGATCATCCGCCGTCTCATCAGGAGCATGCCCAGGCGTTGTAGGGAGGTCATACAGGCACGTGGAGGCCGCACACAATACTGAGCCTCATTTTGACTTGTTTTAAGGACATTACATCAAAGTTGGATCAGCCTGTAGTGGTTTTTCCACTTTAATTTTGTGTGTGACTCCAAATCCAGGCCTCCATTGGTTAATAAATTTGATTTTCCATTGATGATTTTTGTGTGATTTGTTTGTCAGCACATTCAACTTTGTACAGAACAAAGTATTCAATGAGAATATTTCATTCATTCAGATCTAGGATGTGTTATTTGAGTGTTCCCTCTATTATATAGTAGTATATATATATATAATAATAGATATATATATATATATATATATATATATAATATATATATATGTATATATATATACACACATATACCAACCCTCCCTTAGGTATCTAATTTAAATGTAAATTTACAGAGAAGACCCAAGTAAAACGGTATAACCAAACACCCTTGTTATAACCAATTACAGAAAGATGAGTCCTCACTAAAAAAGGTCTGTGCAGTCCCTTTAATAAAGAAAGAGAAGAAGAAGAAAAGAAAATATCGTACCTGACAAGCGTTAAACATGTTTTTGTACACGGTCACTTTCTACGTTGGTCCAAGTAAAGTCCAGGGTGGGTTTAATAATTGACAATAAAAAAATTTAAAAAAAAGGAACGCCAGGATTCCCAGCACTCAGTTTGTGTATGTTTGTGGATCAAAGTAAAAACTCCTCAGTCAGCAGCTCACCATGTAGAAATATCCTCAAGCATCCGCTTCACCTGACAAAAGGGCCTTGAAAAAATCCTCTGCAGCATTCACACTTTCAGACCTGTAGTCCTTTCGCTGGTGTGTAAGGCACATAACCGCAGGATAGCAGAGAGAAAACTTGATGCCCTTCTCTAAACAATAAAAATTATTTGGAAGCCAGGGTGGAGGCAGGGCGACCTCAGCAACGATTAGCAGGAGGATTGGAGGAGTTCTTAAAGCGCTTTCCACTTGCCCAGAGCTGAGACAAGGGAAAAGGGGTAATCAAGGCGGGAGGCCAGACGAACGCTCCTACGAGCGGAAGAAGAGGGAGGAGGACGAGGATTCATCTCGAAACAGTGCAAGGAACTGGCCAAGTCACCAGAGACGTAGTCGGACATGATGCAGCTGATCATCGAAGCTCAGCTTGAAAAGCGAGGAAGTTTGTGAGTGAAGGTCTTTAAAGTGGAGCCTTGGAGGGTGATTGGCTGAAGAGGAAATGCGGACTCGATGCTGATTGGTTGGAGCGGGGACGCATGGTCGAGTCGTTGGACAGAGCAGAGGAGGGAGTGAGTCTTCCAGATCCAATTTTTCGTCAAAACTCCATTTTCAAAACCAATTGCATGAGTAACACCTGATGGGCTCTCCTTCAAGCATTGTTTTCTGTTGTCAGAGTTTGTATCCCATGAATCTAAGGGGTAGAGACCTAATGAAAATAGGGATAGCTTTACTGCAGAGGGTCTCCATACAGTCTCCGACACAGTACTTACAGTGGGCTGCAGTTTTGTCCACAAGTTCTTACTTACGCTTATGGAAGGTACAAATTCATTGTTTTCACAGCAGCTGCTGAGAAGAGGTTATATCAGCTGTTTTTCCCCTCTTCTAAATGTATGCTGTCTGCTGATTTACACTGTACCTTATATCAGGCCCTGACAAAAACAAGGACTGGTTCCGCAGTTTGTTTGTTTCTTCTCTGGGAAAGAAATGCAATCTAAATCACTTCCGTATTGCATAGAAATACAGAAATAAATAGAATGTAGAAAATAGAAAAACACTTCTTGTTTTCTCTAAGACCACACCAGCTAAAACGTTTCAGAGTAGTGGGTTCTGTTAAACATATTCTCCATGGCAAGAACCTTTAAAATAGGAATGGAAATATATGTTTTTTTTTTTGTTGCAGTTGTTTCTGAAGGTACAAAAAAATCTAATGGTACAAAAAAAAAACACTGGTCTCTGCATTTCTTCCAGAACTGTGGAATTATTTCTCACCACAGTACCATTTTTTAAAAGCATGTTTTTCCTTCAATTTAAAACAGATCTGTGATTTGTATTATAATGTTGTCTGAAGCTTATATGAATGAGGTTAAGAGCAAATATGATGTGGGGCTAATTAAGAGCTGTGAACTAGGAGTTGCCACCCCTAAATCTAATTATTGTCCATGCCAGAAATAATACTCTTTAGTCTGAAGATACTTACTCCAAACTTTTAATCTCTGCAGAAAGCTTGTTCAAAGCAATGGTTCTCAATCTGTGGTTGCTGGAATTCTGAGGCTCATGAACCATAGATTGTGGGTCCATGAAAAATATTGTAATAAATCAATAAAGTTAAGACACTTAATTAAGGGCAAAGGGTAGACTTATTAACTATTAAATAACCGATCTAAGCCAATGATTGGCTACAACTTGGATTTCAAATTGAAATTGTTCAAATAAATGTTTATTTTTTTAGGGTTTAAAGGTTAAAAGTATACCTAGGAGTACAAAGATACACAAGATAATTTCTAAACTAAGAAATAAAATTTTGGAACATTTATAAGCATTTGTATTGTAAAAGAGGTGTCCTAGGAATTATTTTCTCCCCAACTCGTAAAACTTAAACAGCTCAATTTTAAGAAAATCATGAGAAAATTATGTTGGATCTCCTTTTAAAGGGCTATGTGAAAACAAAATCTAGTTTAGAGTCAAGCTTCTTAAGTTTAATTTCTGGTTAAGTGTAACACTACAGTTTTTGTGTTGTTTCAGTGTTTGGGTATATCATAATGCCTGTTTGAATACACTTGAATACAGCTGTGATTACATTAAACCTAAAAAAAGAGAATTTATTACAGTAACTCTCAGAGTTATAAATGCTATTATTACAGAGTTACAGTACAAACAATTGGCAAAAAGTTCCAGCATCAGAAACTTTGGATTTATGTAAGAGAAAACTGTTGCTGAGCTACTAAATTATTTGAGATGTCTTAAAATTATGTGTATTCATTTTAAACAGGATCCTAACGCTAATCAAAACAAAATTGATCCATTAAAACATTAAGAGATATCACTGAGAAAACGTAAGTTCAAAAGAGATTGTTAAAAATTCTTTTCAATTTATTTTCAATTTGCTCAAAGATGAAATTTTGGGCATTTCTGTTTCTGCCTGTGATGTTCTGTCTTTGTTTTTGTCGGAATGAATGAATGTTAGTTCATGAGTTGCATGACACAATAATTCACATTTATAATAATGTTTCCTAACTCCTGATTGATTAAAACCTTGAGATTTTAGGAGAGTTAAGAAGCAGCTTGTTTCTGAGCTAGGTGCATGTTAACAGGTTTGCAGTTTAAGGTACACTAAGATGGGTTGGAATGAAGGAACTGTGAAACCGCCCACGGCGGTATTTTTTCTTTCATCTAATGGAACTGAATGAAATGTTTGACTGACCTGATGACAGCTAGTGCCCCAACCCTGTCTGCAGATGCTCTTGTTTTGAAGTGACCAGAAGAAGCATTTGCACATTTGCAGACATTTGCAGGCGAATTTTTGCAGTGAATTTCTGCAGGTGAATATTTTCAGGCGAATTCTTGAAGGTGAATTTTTGCTGGCAAATTTTAAGAACAAAAAAAATTCACATACATAATTGCACAGGGTAAAAATTCAGTGTTATAAATTCAATGTCTAAAAAATGTCTGATTCTAATGAGACTATTTTACTTTCACAGTTCCAGAACATACTGAAAACCTCACTGCCTAGACTAAAAGTTAGAATTATAAGGTCATTTGCCTCACCACAGACACACCACAGTGAGAGACACTGGAATATAGGAATATACTAGAGGGTGACACGGGAGTGGATTTTCTCTCCTGTCCCATCCCACAGAAAAATGTCCTGTCCCATCCCAATCCCAGGCCAGCATAAAAAAAAATCCTGTCCCATCCCACTCCTGGTAAATTGACTCCCACTCCCATCCCTCTCCCATTTAGAACGACTCATACTCCTGTGCCACTCCCATTTTTGTTTTCTTCATTTAGTCTTTTGGCAATTTCTTTGTTTGAAGGACCAGTTAGGTCCCTGTTTTTAGCTGTAGTAAAGGCCAGTTAAAGTATAAAGAAAAATAATGAAGAAATAATAAAATATCAAACAAGGAAACAGACCATGCCTATCTTAGCTGAATAAACAAAATCTACATAGTTGTATTTTACTCATTTATTAAGTGATTGTTTCCTTTGAACAATGACATTACTTTTATGTTTCAAATTGCTGAAAAGAAAGAAAAATGCACCTAGCAAGAGAACTGTACTTGGTGAACAAAAGTGCAAAAAGGCATTACCTTCACAATTTAGAAACTGTACCTCAATGGTTCACAGCCCTGGTCCTCAGGGACCCCTTCCCTGCAAGTTTTACATGTGTGTCTGCTCCAACACCTAATTCAAATTCTGACCTGACCTCCTATACAGGCATCAAGAATGGAGGGTCAAACTGGACAAAATTAAAAAATAAAAATCATCATTAAAAATAAATGTTGTGAATGTCCCATGAGTGAAGTAAATGTAACATGAAAGAAATGTAACATTAAATGTGCCATTAATTAAAGGTACCATTTATTTATTTAAACATCATTAGAAACAATAAATGTACCATTATATCATGAAATGGATTGCAATTAAATGTGCCACTGAATAATTAAGTATAATTTTAAAGACGACATGACGTAATTAGTGGTACACCTAATATTTAATGATGTATTAAAATAAATTGTACATTTAATGGTACATTAAATTTTTTTCTATTTAACACCGTATTTATTTAATACCTTCCCTTGATGAAGCCTTTCTACGGAGCACGCGAGGGGACATAGGGGAATTTTTTTTCTTTTGCATTCGCTCACAATACTTTTTGCGTTCTCACGTAATACTTTTTGCGTTCCCAGGCAATACTTTTTGCGTTCCCAGGCAATACTTTGTGGGATAGTTTCCAAACCAGATAACTGCAAAAATGGATCAAACGCTACACCCGTTTTTGAGATTTATTGAGTTTTATTTTGAAATCGGCCTTAAATAAAATGATCTTCAATCAGACTTAAGACAGTTATTATCCACAAGCTGTCAAACTACTGAACTCTGACCATAATACTGTACGAAACCACATCTGTGACACTTTTATTTGCTTATTGCTGCTGCATGATGTGTACTTTTTTTTTGCACGCCATTAGTGCTTTTGTTTTTATCTGGATTTGAACGTTTCTTCTTATCCTAAGCATTTAATGGCCTTGTGAACTGCATGTTAACCTGCATATGACAAATAAACCATATCAGTGCTGTTTGTTTTTTGTAAGCAGTTTGTCATCTGTGCTGCTGTTCCAAAATGCACAGCTTTCTCAAGGTGTTAACACTTTTTGCGAGCAAACGCAAAAGTATTGTGTGGGGACGCGAAAGAAAAAAAATTCCCCCATGTCCCCCTCGCGGCCTCCGTACCTTTCCCCTCTACTGTGGCAAAGGCTCTTAAATCTTTAGTGCACATGCGAGCAGTTTTTGTTGGTCAGATGAGACTTGACGCGTGATGGTACTTTTCGTTTGACGAATGAATAGATGGAGGACTGATTCAATCCAGAATTTGTCTAAAAAGTTTTGCCTTAATCACTGCTGTACTTGATTAAGACTAAACACGTTTTTACAAGCAGCATACTGCGTGTTAACAACGCTGCATTCAACTCTCCTGAAGTTCGTAATATTTGGGACTTTACTGTCAGCTCTATGAGTTTAATAGATAAGTCCTTACTTCTGACTTTACGTTGCAAATCCAATTTTGACCACGTCCAGTTCTCCACCTGCGTTTGCTCCCTCCATTCTGAACGCAGGTGGAAAACGTCGATCAGAAGCCCTGTTGGCTTGTGGGTCGTGTAGTTCGTTTGACTCGCATTATAGTATACGCTTCTTTGAAAAAAACTACACAATGGCGGCGTCGAGTCAAGTTTTTTTTTCTTAAAATTTATAACAAAGTCTCAGTTTTACATTTCCAAAGACAACTGATCCTAGTTTATTTTTCCTCCTATTGCTTAGCTCCTGCTCCCGTCTGCTCCCGTTCATTTTTTATCCTGTACCGTCCCAATCACATGATCTTTACTGATGCTGTCTCCCGTCCGTGACCCATGGGATTCCCGAAAAAATGTCAGCCTCTACTGTAAATACAGAAGAGAGTTTTTCTCTCCACTCTCACTACATGCATGCTCAGGAGGAATGAATGCTGCAAGTCACTGACTCGATGCAATCTGCTGGGTTTCCTTAGATAGAAAACCTTTTTACCAATTTAAATAATAACTGAATCCGACTGCACTGTTTGATAGTTAGGATTAATTGGAAAGTATGTTCCCAACTTAAAATCTGTATGATTCGATTGAACTGGCTTTCTAAAGTGCTTTGAGACGACATGTGTTGTGAATTGGGGCTATATAAATAAAACTGAACTGAATTGAATTGAAGTAAATTGCCTCACCATGCACACACCACGTTGAGAGACACATAGTAACATACAGGGAAGACCTTTACACATTGCACACAATCTTTTTCCAATAAACTAGCGACATCTGCAGCAGAGAGCATGTGAAACATGCGCCACAATATTTATTCTTCTTAATCTTTTTTTTGATTTGGTGGTTGTTAGACACTCTTTTGCCTTGACAACAACATATGCGACGGGACCCAAGGAGTGTGGTCATCCCAGTAATGACAATTACAGTTCAGGAAAATACAGCTGTTTCTGCTACATTCGATCTATGTGATGTTGTGAAGTGTGGTAGTTCATCAAGAAGATTGTCTTCGTATGATGTTTATATCTGTGTTCTCTTTCTATTTGGCGCCCTACCTGGTCGACTGTTTATTGGAACTCTAATTCTAAAGGGTATACTTATCAGCCTGGTTCCGCTAAATGGCAACAGTTTAAGCAACAGGTTGCACTCATCAGGGATCATTCGGGAAGTTCTAAAACAGGTACTAAGCGTAACCCTCTAATTCTTACATTTAAACCAATGTTTGCCAGCCCCTCAGGTGGATCTGATTTTATGTTGGCTCTAAGTGTTGATGTACGAGGAGCAGACCCACCACAAGCTCTCATAAAGGTGCAGCTCATTCCCTCTTCTCCTATTGCACAATCTTCCACCCGATCTCCCGATATTTTTCTTACTCTTTGATGGAAGGGTCGTGTAAGTATTTTCCTGCCTGATTGTTGCTAATGCACAGATGTGGTGAATCTCTGTCTGGCCAAAACAAAGGCTTTCCCTTCCCCCTCCTGCACCCTCCTGCAACTAAGCTCATGGCTGATGCCGTAAACTGTCTCCCTTATAAGGCTAAATTAATAAAGCTGATTAAGTGATGATCATCAATTTCGTTTGGTAAATATGATTTTTTCCACAACGGTTGTTCACATTTTTTAACTGTGTAGTTTTTGAGTTGTGTCAGTGTGTTAGGAGAGTTTGAAGTTCCAAGGGAAGAGGTTCTATTCCTAGTATGTTTGCAAGTCAACACCTGACTGAGATGAGAAACACCTGATGTTTTTATAAGCATTACATATTTTCATTGCATTTTATTACTCAGTATTATGGTGTTATAGGTTTTGCTTTTGTTCACACGTTGATGAAGTTGGGAAGATGGGAATATTTTATTAGTTTCCATGTGTTTATTGTGTTTATTGTTATTGTGGGCCCATCTGCTCCTAAACTAGATGTTTGCTCTAACTCAATCCAAAGTTGTGACCATATAAGGAGTTGTTTTGGCTAAGGGAACATTGGGTATCTCACGAAGTACTGGGTGTGCTTGGTTTTGGGTCTTTCTGTTATCAGTTCTTGTCCCTCCCCCTAGTGCATGTTTGCATAAAGTAACTGTGTTGACTCTACTGTTTATCCTCATTGGCTTCAGACAAGCTGACTGCGTTCAGTGGCGCGAAAAAGGTCACTGTATGCGTACAATCTGTTAATATAATACTTTTTTTTGATCCAATACAGTTTGTGTCGTAGTCTGGGGATTTTCTGTGCTTTGCCTGCTACTAACTTTGCTAGGTCACTAGAAGGCACTGGAGCACCAGGTGGTGAAGGAACAGGTGTTCGTCATTCCCTGATTGCTACTGGGTGTATTTAAGCTGGAGGCTGCCAGCACTTCAGCGCCTGAGTATTAGCCTTCAGTGGTACAGACTCAAGCCAAGATTCCTAAGCTTTGCCTATAGTTTCTTTTTGTTCTTTTGCTTTCGCTTTGATCAAGTGGACTCTTAGTATTTCTTGGGTAACCTGGTTGACCCTCCTGGAATTCATGACTCAAGCATCTAGTTTTCTCTCTGGACACATCCTAGCTGGCAGCTTCCTGGCTCGACGACCATCCTAAAGTAATCAGCGAACCTTGCCTTGCTCTCCACGTGCCCTCCAGCAAGCCTCGTTCACCTGTGTTCCTCTCTAAGTCCCTCGTTTATGGTGAGAGGACCAAGCCTCTCCTACCTCTGGTAGAAGTCAAGAGGACCTTCCCCTACTGAGCTCCCAGACTCCACAGCTCCATTCCCCCTGGCAGTTCCTTTTCCTACCTATAGTAAGACAGAACTAAATTTAACCATTAAATCACATTTTCCTCCTCCTAAAAGATCAATCAGGAGAGGCGAGGGGTTTTCTCCAACAATCCTCTTTGGCTCTGGACAGCTGACTGCATTCAGTGGATCGAAAGAGGTCATGTATGCAAACTGGATTAATATAGTCTTTTCTGATAAAATATAGTTTGATTGCTTATATATTATCCTCCTGTGATCATTTGAGCTGACAATCAGTCTTGCTTCCAGAATAAACCCTAACAATCGGTCGATCGAGAGATGAACAAATTTTCTGATCTTTAACCCCCAGTCGGTCGTGGCAGATGGCCGCTCACACTGAGCCTGGTTCTGCTAGAGGTTTCTTCCTGTTAAAAGGGAGTTTTTCCTCTCCACTGTCGCTACATGCATGCTCAGTATGAGGGATTGCTGCAAAGTCAACGCCAGTGACTGTCCACTGTCTCTACATGCTCATCCAGGAGGAGTGAATGCTGCAAGTCACTGACTGGAAGCAATCTGCTGGGTTTCCTTTCCTTAGATAGAAAAACTTTTTATCTAATTTGAATAAATAACAGAATCTGACTGCACTGTTCAATGATTAAGATTAATTGGAATGCATGTACCTGACTTTTGTGAAGTGCCTTGAGACGACATGTGTTGTGAATTGGTGCTATATAAATAAACTGAATTGAATTGAATTTTGAGTCTCAGTTGTGTTTATTTTTATGAGATTTTCATGATTTCCTTCTTTTAAATTATTTTTTAATCTATTCAATTTTGGCCGTGGGCGAGACAATGTCTTAATAGGGTAATGGGTGGGTAGCAGTACAGAAGCTGCAGAGAGGAGTGGTAAATTACGACCCTGCTTCCTGGTCTGAACGCTGGGTGGTCAGAGTTTTGGAGAACTAATAAATTCGACCAGATTCCTAGAAAGAAGAACTGCTCCATCCATGCAGAGACGGCATCTCTTCAGATCAGACCAGGTTTTCCCCAAAATGTCCACCAATTCTCAATGTAGCCCACATCATTTTCTGGACACCACCTAGACTGTGGCTGAATGACAACATGCAGCAAAACATGTCAGATCTGGGAGGGGACCAGAGAAAATTACGGAGTCTGACATTGTTTTGGCAAACTTACACACCTAAGCAACAGTAACTTTGGTGACCTCCGATTGGCGTAACCGGGTGTCATTACCGCCAGCGCGAATAACAATCGTACTCTATTTACACTGATCCTTAGCCAGCAGTTTCAGGTAAGATTTGATGTCGCCTGTTCTGGCCCCTGGCAGACATTCTACTATGGTCGTTGGCGTCTCTAGTGTCTCACGTTTCTTACCATGGAGCTGTCAATTACCAGAGTCGGCTTCTCAGTGGGTGTGTCGCTGAGCGGGAAAAAATCTGTTAGAAAAGCAGACGGGTTGGTGGTGACCCATGGGCTGGGATCTAGGACTATGCTTTCTGCGTACTGTCAGCTGTGGGGGCTCTACTAAAGGACTGCTACGGGGAGCTACCCTCGGTGGCTTTGCGTTGGCTAACGGGCCTCGGTCATCTGCTGGTTTTTCAACAGCGCGGAGCCGGGCCTCCAATTCCGACACCTTCGCCTCCAAAGCTACAAAAACGCTACATTTATTGCATGTACCATTATCACTAAAGGAGGCAGAGGACTAACTGAATATCTGACACAGAGAGCAGGAGAGAGGAGACTCAGAGAGAGATGGAGAAACAACAGGATGGGTAGCCATGGTGGAGCTAAAGCTAACACTAAGCAAGCAACCCCTTACCACTATGAGAAAAACCGTGTAAAACAGAGGGTCCCCAAACGTTAAGTGCAACAACCGAAAATATGTGTTTTAATGTGCTTGTGTGTTAGAATAAGTTAGATATGTCACAGTAAAGAGAAATCAGATCAGATTTTTTAGATCCTGATCAGGACCACGTTTAAGGACGAGTCCTACATAGAACTGTTCCAGACACTTAGAGAGCCATATCATGGCTCCTTGAGTTGGAGGTGTGCATATAACGTTCTGCAGAATTTACAAAATCACATATAAGCTTATTAATGAAGAAATAACTCCTTGTATTTCAGAACTTCATGCATTTGGTTGAAATAGTTCTTGAACTGGCCATCTCCTCCTCCATTCAGTATTAGGGGGGATTCTCTGGACAAAACTGCATGAAAGAATAGAATTTGCAGCAATTTTCATGTGTGAATGACAGAAGACTTTGATTTCATTACAAAAGCTGAACATTGACTGGAGCAAGGTAGCACCAAGATTGCTGCCCTCTCCTTAAAGCAGTGGCTGACAGAGATGATGGAGGGCGCGGTGCTGGTGGTGTAGGGGTTAGCGCGCTACCACATATAGAGGCTATAGTCCTCGAAGCAGCCGTCCCGGGTTCGAGTTGCGGACCCGGCGACCTTTGCCGAGTGTCTACCACTCTCTTTGGCCATCCTTCCTGTCTGCCTGCTATCAAAAATAAAGGCCTCTAGTGCTGAAAGAATTCTTAAAAAAAAAAGACATGATGGAGGTGCAGCTTACCACACAAACACATATTACACACGCATGTCTCTCAAACATACAATGAACAATTACACACATTACCATACATACGCAGCACTACAAGTTATTCTGTTTGCATTTTTGCTGACAATATATATATTTATAAATATTTCTTATTGTGTGCGCAATGTTTGCAATAATATCCTTTGTCACAAAGTGTTACAGTGTTACAATTGGCTTTAAAAGATTGGCAAGGATACTTTATGCACATGCTACAACATTTTGGCCTGTGCTACAAAACCGTTGTAGAACACGTGCTATGAGCTAAAAAAGTTAGCTCATAACACATGGTAGACTGACAAAGTACTGACCTAACTGAATTATTCACCTTAAACAAAGTTATGCTGAATGTAAACATGACCAGGACTCAGGTACCTGAGAAAAATCAGCTGAAGTCGAAATCCAGCAGCCTGCAGCATTCAAGTAGCCCAAGACTTTGCACAGCATGTGAGATGATAACATACCGGCACTATATGAGGAGTCCCTCTAAACCAAAAGGGTGCATTCAAGTACATTGAGTACACTGGACTGTCTAAAAATCAAAGCAACTCCAAAGTGTTTTAAACCTTTTTTATTCTCAAATGTCTGCCCAATCTTAGTAAAATATCCTAAAAAATAAAACTGACCATTTTAAGGGGTTTTTATTGTTGTATGTATAATCTATTCATTCATCTGTTGGGCCCAGCCACACATGGAGAACAACCACCACCACAAACAAGAGAAACTGGTAAAAACTGATTTTTTTTTTTCAATTTATTTATTTGGCAGGGACATTAATTGACATTGCTGTAAATGCACTGGAATTAGCAAGTTGACTATTTTTCATCCGTTGTCCATGTGCATTCTTGGATTGAGACAAATTTTCCATTTGTCTCAATCCAAGAATGCACAGCATTAACCCATTTTCAGGACAACCCCCAGGAAGGAGATCTCAGTTGGAATCTCCATGACATCATAGTACCAAACTATGTGCCAGTCCTGTTTGCACTCTTTTATGCGAGGTTTCAAGCTGGCCGCATCGGGGAGAAACGTGTCTGAATGTTTATATTTTCGCTGGCTGAGTGAAGGCTACATCCAGGATGCAAAGTTGAGAAAAAACTGATGTTTGTGTACCTGTTGATCATAAACTGGCCAAAATAATACTCGTGGCCTTAACCTTTTCTGTTTGAGTTTTTGCAGTAAAAGAATCTGAGCCAGAGATTCCAAAGAAGGAGATTATGTCTTTAATTGGAGCGGTTTTCCCCAGTGCCTTAAGAAGACAGCATCAAAACCGTAGCTCTGCACGCCTGGTGCATACATTAGAAGCAGAAGCTTCTCCCAGTTGCTAAACCGAGAGAAAGCTCCTGTTCACAGCTACCACAGCTTCTCACCACCACTTTTGGACCTTCTGTTCGGAGGTGTCTGAGAAGAGAAATATTTTTTACTTCATTATGTTTTGCCTAGTTGGCATCTGTTATCTGCTAAACTAATGCTAAAGGCCATTGAGCCTAGAGCAAGTCAGAGCTAAGGATACCATTGATTCAAACTTTATTTCACCTGCTAAAATACAGCCCTCTAACTCTGATTTAATGGGGGCTCTGCAATTGCGTTAGCCACCATTAAATCAACTCATTTGTTTGCCCTACGACCCGCATTCATTATTGTATTAATAGTATTTAAAAGGGCATGTGGGACTTACAGGTGTTGCTACATAAAGACCGTTATTATTCGTGTGTGTAGCTGAAGCGCTAACCTGGGTGTGACCTCATCGTGTCTGGCCATTCGTTTGCCATCTTGTGAGAGGCTAAAAACGCCATGTCAGTAGCGCATCACTCCATTTAAAGATCATCCACATTGGTGGCCTATAACAACATGAAAAATCTATTGTATAAGAGGTTATTGGTTTCTAATTCAGCAAATATTTTCAGAATATTATATTATTGAAATATTTTATTTTCCCTTCTGATTTGGTTGTTCTTAATTAGTTTTAAAATAAATTTGAACGCATCCTTAATCCCTCAAGACAAACCTTGGTTCTTATATTCACACTGAGCTGTGATATCACTGCATTATTTTATTGGCTATGATTTTCTTATGTTCCCTTTTTGTAGTTAGTTTTCCTCATTTTCATTTTTATTTGGTAGTATAGTTTTGTGTTATGTGAAGTATTTTTTAAACTGAAGTTTAATTATTTTGTTAATAAATTCTTATATTTTGGAGAGAAGTGTGTATATTTTCTCTGTGCAGGGCTTGCTATTAGAGAATGTGGGCTTGAATCTCTTCTTTCATCTATTGTTCTATAATAATAATAATTGGGCTGGGATTAACAGGACCTGACACACTGGAAGTTGTTTGGCAAGTGATTCCTCATCAGGTGTTGCCCTAATTTGTTAGTCTGGCTAAAAACTGTATGCTCTAACTTCATTAGTAATTCTATTGATATGTAATTGTTAATTATAATTATTAATGCTCACTAATAGTTCAACCAATCAAAGTTGCCAAAAAGTGGTGCTCTGATTTGTTAGTCTCAGAAATGATTATATTCTAATTTTATTAACAATTTTTTAAATTGTTAATTAGAAATAGTTGCCAACAGCCAAACCAAATTTACTGTTGCACAGTTATTAGTGGCTAGCCGCGCTTAACCTTTATGACACAAAAGAAATCAATTAAAATATCTATTAAGTGTGCACTTTTTATCTATTTCTCTTCATCGAAGCAAACCGAAAGCGTACCATACCGTGACTTTAAAACTAAAGCATGTACTGAACATGGATTTTTGTGTACCATTACAGCCCTGGTTGTTTATGGCAAATATCTCTTTATTGCCCTGATGGAGTGCCGACATGCCACAGTTAGCTTCTCGCCCCTTGCTAGTTAGGCACTAGCACTCAGACTGCAGGTTTACTGGTGGTTCCTAGAGTCTCTAGAAGTAGAATGGGAGGCAGATCCTTTAGTTATCAGGCTCCTCTCCTGTGGAACCAGCTCCCAGTTTTAGTCCGTGAGGCGGACACCCTGTCTACTTTTAAGACTAGGCTTAAAACTTTCCTTTTTGATAAAGCTTATAGTTAGAGTGGCTTAGGTTATCCTGAGCTATCTTCCTTATTTTACCTCCGTCTTCTTCTCCCCTTGTTGGATGGAGTGAGGGGGAGTCAGGTTTAGCCTAAACTGGCTCAGTTATGGTTGAGGTGCAAACACACCCTCCATTTCTGCTACCTGTATGACCCCCTCTCTTTCCCAATAGTTATAATCAATCTGACAGAGAGAGGTATCCCAATCGTTGTGGTTTTTAGTATAACAATGGCCATCAGTGGGCTCTAGATGGACAAACTGTCTACTTTTAAGGCTAGGTTTAAAACTTTCCTTTTTGATAAAGCTTATAGTTAGAGTGGCTTAGGTTATCCTGAGCTATCTCTGTAGTTATGCTGCTATAGGCTTAGGCTGCTGGAGGACATAATGACCACTTTCACCCTCTTCGCTACTTTCTCACACTACTCTCCAATTTTGTATTATTTGCTGTTATTTCAGCTTTTAACTTTGTTCTCTCTCTTTTCTCTTCCTAGAAGCTACACCTGGCCTGACTCTGTGTCTACCTGTGACACCTTTCTGGAGAGGGAATCCTCCCGAGCTTCTGCTGGCAACAACTTAATGCTCACCCTCTACCGATGATCCACATGGCCCTGTCTTTCAGTGTTTAACCCTTTCTCTCTCCTAGACATAGCTACTGACTGAGCTTTTACTGTGACTAACTCTATGTGCTCTCTTCAGACTCTAACCTTGAAAACTGGCTCAGAGTTTATATGTTCTTTCTTTCTAGGTGGAACGACTAAAGGAGCTACATCCAATAACATTTACCTTTTCCTTCCCATAGAAAGTACTCCTGGATCAGTGCTTCTTTGTTCTCTTTGTGTCTCTGCTCTGTTCTCTCTAACCCCCTGTCGGTCGTGGCAGATGGCCGCTCACACTGAGCCTGGTTCTGGTTCTGCTGGAGGTTTCTTCCTGTTAAAAGGGAGTTTTTCCTCTCCACTGTCGCTACATGCATGCTCAGTATGACGGATTGCTGCAAAGTCAACGCCAGTGACTGTCCACTGTCTCTACATGCTCATCCGGGAGGAGTGAATGCTGCAAGTCACTGACTGGATGCAATCTGCTGGGTTTCCTTAGATAGAAAAACTTTTTATCCAATTTGAGTAAATAACAGAATCTGACTGCACTGTTCAATGATTAGGATTAACTGGAATGTATGAACCTGACTTTTGTGAAGTGCCTTGAGACGACATGTGTTGTGAATTGGCGCTATATAAATAAACTGAATTGAATTGAATAGCACTCTACAACCCCGTAAGTATTAAACAGGTATAAAAAATAAAAGAACGACTGCAGTCAATTCAGTTGACAGACTTAATCTGTAAGATCAATTTTTATTACTTCTAGGCAGTATCCGATTTCCTTGTAAATATGCAGAATGTACACTAAAATCTAAACAGATACACCAAGGTCGTTCTACTTTTACAGTCCTTGTAATTCAGGATGGACCCTTGATACAGAAAACATTGTCACTTGGTCTTGCTCGTTTCAGCTCTCATGATGGTCATTGCACAGTATTAATTAGGAATAAAACCAAAATTATAGGCCAGGATAAAAGCAACCAAGATTATTGATTGTTATTGCATTTTGATTAACTCATCATTCCACCTTGAGTAACTGTGACAGTAAAATATGGCAATTGTCAAGTGAGCATCAAAGATTCAAAAAGTTTCATTTTAGCAAAGGATCAGTTCAACAATGTGTTTTCAGTGGAGGTGCTTAGCCCAACTTTAATTCTTTTCTTCTTGTAGCTGGGCCAGCGACATATTGGGCACCAGTGCTTGCCTCCTGCTAACCATACCATAATGCACTGCTGGTGGAAGGCATGGCCACAGGGCAGGCCCATAAGCAGCTCCTCATTCACAAAGTTCTCTAGACACACCACGCACTCTAAACATAGAAGCATGTCATTGGGCCACTCAGGCCAGTCACACTCCTGATTAACAGAGACACCTACAGGAACAATGCCACCATCCTCCAGCAATCCGTCAACTGTTTGGAAGCTTAAACTGCTGTGTGGAGGTCTGTTTGGGCCTGCAGTAGAGGAACCGGTCAGCTTTTGTCTGTTCATGTCTGATGATAATCTATCCTGTTCATCATCTTGATGCACACAAGAAACAGCCTGGCTTTGCTGAACAACTCTAAGCTTCCAGGTTGGAAGTGATTTTAAGTAGTCTACATTTACTAGTGGGTGAAGCCAGAGGTCCGGGAAAGCCAAACGCTCAAATAAAAACCTTGGATAGTCCTCCCACTCTGAGTAATCAGATGGGAACTGTTGCACTGATGTAATAGGATGAAGAAGAAAGGAGGTGTACCAGTCCCACAAATTGACTAACCACTCCAGGTTGGTGGTGCTGTCTGCTTGGTTCCTAGTACCATGACGACGTTTCTTCTCAAAGTAATCAATCAACAGGCCATGACCCAGGTAGGTTGACAGAAAGAGAGCTGGGTGGGATGAGTAAAAGGTCCAGTCAGCTCTAACTAAACTTGCGAATGTGGTGGTGTCTGCAAAACGAGTCAACTTCAGACTGTAACCATACAAAGTGTCCAGGTAGGGGAGCTGAACAAGAGCCTGGAGGGGAAATATAAAAAAAAAGAGTTACCTGGAATCAGTTTTATTATTTATATCTTTCGGTTTAGTCAAACCTAAGTGGTCAGTCTGTAACTACATACACTTTATTAGTTGCAGTAAAAGTAAGCAGCTTTAGAGGGTATTTAATTTATATTACCTAACACTGGCTTGTCAACTTGCGTTTATGTACTGGGCAGCTTTATCGCATTCTTTGCAAATTTGCAAATTCTTACACAATATATTACCAAGATGCTTTATTTTCCAATCAGCTCTATTTATTTATACTATCCTTTCCCAATTTTACCACTAGCCCATTATTACTCATAATAATGGGGGTAGCTGTATTGTGTTATTACAACATGATAAACTGTTTTCTTGTTCTTTGAAACTATGGGTCAAAAAAGCTGTAAAATGTTTCCTGATTACTTGGTATTTACAATTATCTTTTCAGTTTGGGTTTATAAAATACAATCAAAATCAAAGCTGCAAGCAGCATGTGGTGGCCCTTTTAGCTTAGCTCTACAACAATGGAAGTCTTGTGTCGTCACCTCCACGGCACTGACGGGCCTGGCACTCGATTCCCACATTGCCACTAGTAGGTACTGTGAGCAAGCTTTCATATGAGCTTCAGTCATCCAGAGTTCTGTGAGAACCGTTCACAATTTGGCCAAAATCTGACCTTCCTGAATGAAGCTGTGCTCACTTCCTGTTTGGTGGCGAAGGATTAATGAAGACTTCCTGTCGTGCTTTGAAAATGTCCACATATGATGATATATGTGGAAATTAAAGCCAAATGTATGGCTATGGTGGGACGTCTCACTCCGCCACACCCTCCAGCAAAAACGGTCAGTGTTAGAATCAAAGTGAGACCAACGTGTTATCTGTCTTCTGACACAATTTCCAGTTGATTAAATCAAGAGGTTCTCAGATGGACCTTTCCAAGTGAAAAACGTGATTTCCTGTTCTCAGGGGACAGGGCTTTGATGATGTCAGCATATGTCGAGCACCCAAAGGAGATCCATAGATACCAAGTCTGGTGACGTTCAGAATTTTTTAGTGAGTAGGTGAAGTTTGTGGCCTGGCCAGGTGCCTTAAACATACTCAAAAACTCTGGATTTTAATAACTTTTACTCCCCCATGCCCTAAAGGCATACTGACCAAATTGGAAGTCGACAGCTAAAAATCCCTACGAGGAGTTCTTTAACGTTTGACATGTATGAAATGTCAAAAATGCCCCAAAATTACCCTTTGACCAAAAATGGCCAACTTCCTGTTTGCTTTAGGACATGGCCCCAAGAAACATTATTTTTCAATCTCTATGATTTACAAGATGGCCTATCTCACTTTAGGGGGCGCTGTAGAGCCGTTTGGCCACCCCCTTTTTCTTCAATTAAAATGCAAAAATTTTAGTTGGGGGAAAATTTTGCGTGTTTAGGAGCCTAGAAAGCCACTTTAAGGGGGAAAAAAGTACTAAGAAATTCTGTGATTACAATCAGCCTTTGTAGCGCTGTCGCTGCTCAGGCCTAACTATAACAGCTTCTAACTGTACAGGTATTCATTCCAGGAGGTGTCATTTCGCTGCAAACATATTGCAGCACACACCGACTCCTAATCTGTAGGTTTGTGATTGCCACACCTGCAGTCACATGGTGAATGTTGGCAACAATATCGTTATTTTTGTTCATATTCACAAATATGACACAAGCTTTGCCTAAATATTAAATGTTTGACATTGTTGAAATACATTACTTCTATTTGTGGGGCACATATTTATTAAGCTTTTGTATGTTCAACTTAGTTAAATGCTTTTTCATATTGATTGTCTTTTCCCTTTTTACCGGCGCTGAGGGCTTTCTCTGGACTTCCTAGGGTAGGCATTGCAAGATGAACCCTGGTGTGCCGCATTACTACAGACAGGAAGTGCTGATTGGACTTCACTAAGAGCAGTTCCATCAAAGGGAGGACAAAATGGCAAATTCCCCAAAATGTTGCTTATTTCTTTGATGTATGAGTTGTTACTTCAAGTCATGTTGGCTTATTGGTAAATTTAACTAATTACCCACCTTTTACTGTTGCTTGAATTATTCTGTTGAGTAATTTCTAACTATTTTGTTCCTGTTTTTTGCCAAAAAGGTCTAAATGTGTCATATATTAAATTCTGTCGCTTGTTAGATAGGTCAGTTTATATCTGTTACCAGTTAGTTTAAAGTTATGTTAAGTTGCTGTTAAAGCTAAACCTTTTATGGGTCCTGTGACATCAAATTCTTCTAGTATGTTTTTTTATTTATTTATTTAGGGTGAATAAAACCACCTTTTTTTCAAAATATACAACTGTATTCACTTGTCTTACTTGCTTGGTCTATTACAAGCATGGGAGGACCTTTTCTTTATACCATAAAAAATGCATTACTACATAGCTAGAACATTTTTTTGGAAAAACTGCCTGTACTTAATTATCTTCTCTTTAATAGGAGCTTATATTTGTGTTCCTTAAGCATAGTATACTACCTGTTACAACTAACAATGAAAAGATGAAAATCTCTTAATATACAGTATATTTGTCTTCTGTATGCTACTCTATCTGGGATGTGTCATAGGAAATCATGTTAGTTTCAGTCAATCTGGAATGTATTCACAGTTCTTCACTTTTTCCACATTTTGTTATGTTACAACCTTATAGCAATTTTCTTATAGCAAGGATTCAATTCATTTTTCCATCAACTGTGTAGCAACATATTATCCAATTACAAAGTAAAGAGTTTTGAATTTTTCTAAATGTTTTTAAAAATAAAAAATGAAAACAAATCCATGAACACAAGGGCATCCAGTTTCCACTTAAATGCTACAGATGTTTCTATAACATAACTAGAGTTCACCTGAGGTAAATTCAATTGGTTGAACATGATTTGGCATGAAACAGCAGTCTATATAAGGTGTTACAGTTGACAGTGCATGTCAGAGCAGAAACTAAAAGTCAAAGGAATTGCGCCTTTGGATCTATGATCTCAAAGCACAATAGCTGGGGAAGGATACAACACTTATTTGGCGGGACCGACTGCCTCCATAAGTGCTCTGGTTTCCATTAATCGGAAATGTACCAGGCCCTCCCAAGATCTGGCACCCCGAAAGAATTCTGAGTAATCAGAAAAAAAGGGTCCTGTTTGGTGGTGTGACAAAGAACCCCATGTGCATTAATTCAGTTTATTTATATAGCGCCAATTCACTACACATGTCATCTCAAGGCACTTTACAAAGTGAATCTCATCGAATTATACAGATTCCAAGTCAGGTACATACAGGGGTTGGACAATGAAACTGAAACACCTGGTTTTAGACCCACAATAATTTATTAGTATGGTGTAGGGCCTCCTTTTGCGGCCATACAGCGTCAATTCATCTTGGGAATGACATATACAAGTCCTGCACAGTGGTCAGAGGGATTTTAAGCCATTCTTCTTGCAGGATAGGGGCCAGGTCACTACGTGATACTGGGGAGGAAAGTTTTCTGACTCGCTCCTCCAAAACACCCAAAAGTGGCTCAATAATATTTTGATCTGGTGACTGTGCAGGCCCCTGGAGATGTTCAACTTCACTTTCATGTTCATCAAACCAATCTTTTCACCAGTCTTGCTGTGTGTATTGGTGCATTTTCATCCTGATACACGGCAAACCCCCTCAGGATACAATGTTTGAACCATTGGATGCACATGGTCCCCAAGAATGGTTCGTAGTCCTTGGCAGTGACGCGCCCATCTAGCACAAGTATTGGGCCCCAAAGGGAATGCCATGATATGGCAGCCCAAACCATCACTGATCCACCCCCATGCTTCCACTCTGGGGAATGCAACAGTCGGGTGGTACGCTTTTTTTGGGGCTTCTCCCACCCGTAACCTCCCGGATGTGGGGGAAAACAGTAAAGGTGGACTCATCACAGAACAATACTTTTTCCATTGTCCCACCCCAAAAGTTTTGCGCTCCTGGCACCTAAAATTGACGTTTGGTTTGGCATGAGTGACCAAAGGTTTGGCTATAGCACCCCGGGGGATATTGACCCTGTGGGGCCCCCGACGGACTTTTGGGTGGAAAAGGAGAGTTGAGGTGCACATTTAATTCTGCCGTGATTGGGCACCGGGGGTTTTATTTTTTTTGGTACAATCCGGGTTAGCACCCGAACCCCCTTCAGACAGCTTCCTCTTGCGTCCACAGTTAAATCCTGTTGGATGGGGTTCGTCCTTTTGGTGTATGCTGACATTACCCTGGATACCGTGGCTCTTGATACATCCAAAGACTTGCTGTCTTGGTCACAGATGCGCCAGTAAAGACGTGCACCAACAATTTGTCCTCTTTGAACTCTGGTTGTCACCCATAATGTTGTGTCTTTTTAATATTTTGAGCAAAAACTGTGCTCTTACCCTGCTAATTGAACCTTCACACTCTGCTCTTACTGGTGCAATGTGGAATCAATGAAGACTGGCTACCAGGCTGGTCCAATTTAGCCATGAAACCTCCCGCACTAAAATGACAGGTGTTTCAGTTTCATTGTCCAACCCCTGTAAATACAAATTAAATATTTAAAAAATATATAAAAATCTCTGTCTACTGATAACCTGACTTGTGAGGATTTGCAGAGAAGGGGCGAAAATACGCAAAAACGTGTGCCAAGTTTATAGAAACATACCCAAGAAAACTAGTACCTGTTATTACTGCCAAAGGTGGTTCAATAAGTTATAGAGCAAAGGCTGTGAAGGTACTAATTTTCCTTTGTGTTTATTTTTTATACACTTTCAAAACTTTCCAACAAACTTTTTTTACTTTGTCAATGTAAGTTTTTCTTTGTATAAGTTTGGAACAAAAAATAGATGTAATTGGTTTTGTAATAAATCTGCAACATAACCAAATGTGGAAAATGTCAAGAGCTGGGAGTGCTTTTTGGATGCACTGTATGTTGACTTGTCTAGGACTTCAATCATTTGAAATTAAATTGCATTTTATTTTTTATTTTAGTGATTCAAACTATAAATTGATTAACATATTATTGTAACAAGGACTGCTGTCTAAATGTGATAAAGATGATTTCCTACCAAAACAGGAAGCCAAGACACCAGCAATACGGAGTTGTAGATTCCAAGTGTTCTGATTAGAACAACAAATCGTTTGACTGTTGCTCCCTGTCAATAAAAAGAATAACAATTAAAAAATAAATATTAATGGAAATCCTCTTCATTCTTTTCTGTGATTAAATCATGGTTTTAGCTAAACACGGATACCTCTTTATAAAAGAATATGAGCTACAATTGAACTCTTTGTTACGGAAGCCCTGAAAGGCAAGTGAGAACATTTTTTTGAGAGGCTTGTTCTTGTAATACTTTGCTCTGCCTCTAGAGGCACTGGAGTAAAACCACCAGCCTCCACTAGCAGCTGTTTTGTATAAATGAATAGTCTAAGGACTGGTTTCCAACATCCAGTGTCCCATTTTCTAAGGGAGATTGTTGTAAAGTAAAATAAAATACAATGAAAGCACACAAATAGTGTATTTGTTGCACATGCTATTTTGTTATCATACCCAGCTTGTATATTCACGAGATATAGAATTAACTACAGTATTGATCAAGGATATCTGTAGGACAAATAGCAATTGGCCACCATGACTACTCTTTTTTGTGAAAAAGGCTGCATATTGCAAATAGCCTAAAACTTATCAGTTAATGCCTATCATACCTTGTCACAATAAATTAGAAAGGACATGATAAATCACCAGTGTTGGGAACTTGACTCTAAAAAAGTTAGTAACTCAGTTACTTCACTATCAAAGTAACTAGTTACTATTCAGTCACTTTTTAGAATCTAAAATGATGTTACAAGTTACTGACCAGAAAAATCAAGCCTTGTCTGTTTGCACGGTGTAGCATTGTTGGAGGTCGCACTGGCCGCAGCAGGGCTCGGGTTGTTAGCCACAAGTGTTGTGGAAGGGTGAGACGATGCGAGGTGCTTCATAAGGTTGGAGTTGCTGGTCACTGACATGGATAATTTCTTTGTTCCCGTGACATAACATGCACATTTTTGTCTTTAACTTCAGCAAACGTGGAATATTGCCTATACTTCCAACTTTTGAACGCTGTCTTTGAATTTACAAGACTTCCCTACGTCGTCATGTTTCTCTCTTGCTGTTGGTTTACTCTGTCTGTGTGATGAAAACTCACCTACCTGATGCCTTGTCAGCTTATCGGCGTCATGTATGCAGCTATTTGTCAGTGCCGCTCCCCCCTTCTCCACCTCCTCCTTTTTCCTTGAAGAGCTTTAAGAAACACTCCCTGCTGCTGCGGGAGAAAAGCAGATCTCTCCACAGCAGCAGACTGTGCTCTTATTAAACTCCGCTTATTGAGTTGTAGTAACGTGTCGTGTTACCTTGTAAACATAACGGCGTTACGGAAATGAGAAAAGTAATTAGTTAGACTCCGTTACAGAAAAAAGTAACACAGTTACTAACGCCGTTATTTTGTAACGCCATTACTCCCAACACTGTAAATCACAAGTCAAAAACTACAATATGAATTATTTAATGGTTTATATATGTACTTTACGTGGGAAAAAAAATTTGGTTTAGTTTTTGAAGTACATTTTTTTTTCTCAACCCTCACCCCTTTTTTTCTTGTGTTAAAGGGGACATTTCATGCAAAATCCACTTTTTAAGCCTTTAATACATTTTCTTGGAGTGCAGAAAAGTAAAATTTAGTCTCTAAGGGCCTCATGTACGAAGTGTACTTGCGCACAAAAATCTTGCGACGCAATGTTTTACGCACAACTTAGCATGTACATAAATGAACGTTGCATGAAATTGTGCCCACTCAAACTTTTGACTTGCTTTGAAAATGTGCGGAATCCCTGCAAACTTTTTCAATCGATAATATAAGCTACAGAAAACTAAAACTCACCTAAATCCACTGAAACATGATTCTATTCAGTTTTATTTAATCCATGGAGCATCTAACCTGATGCTTTTTCATGAGTTTGAGCCAACAACCTTTTAATTTCAAGTCAGGTTTGAGTCGTTGATGATTCAAGAAGTTGTCTGTTAGCTGTAATTCACTACAAACATCCATCATTATGTTCAGACAGTCTCTCTTAGCGTTTTTCCGCCGACAGAAACCGGTTCTTTGACTGCCACAGCACCATTGCCATGGTTCTTTTGACATGTGATGGGTGCCTTACGGCTACTTATACTACTTACTTGGCATATGTATTTAGGGGCGGAGACCGGGCGGTCCAATTGCCACATGCAGCTGCGCCAAATTCAGAACGTCTTCAAAGCGCCTGGTTAAATTTTATTTTTCATGCAAATGTACCCACATCGGTGAGGAAAATTCTTTTCGTCTGTGCAAAGCACTTCAAGGACGAGTCCTTCAGCAACCTCCGCCAGTATTAACAAGAATATACCGAAAGACTTCTTCTGATTAAGAGGTCAGTTCCTTCTCTCTATGGAAAAACTTTATTTTAGGTATGAATTTATTGTGTGTTGATATGATGTTCTGGCCACTGTTTTGATAGCAGTAGCATCTTGCCCTCTGTTTATCAGTGCTATGTGCTTCCCTTTTAGCTCCTTGAGGACATAAAGGTACTGTGTCTCTTAAATAGGGTTAGAATTAGTTAGTTATATTACATAAACAGCTTTGCATTGTCCCCTCCTTGAACCGCCACCTTAACGTGGTGGAGGGGTTTGAGTGTTCAAATGATCCTAGAGGCTATGTTGTCTGGGGCTTAAATGCCCCTGGTAGGGTCTCCCATGGCAAACAGGCTCTAGGTGATGGGTCAGACAAAGAGCGGTTCAAGAATCCTTCATGAGGACCATTAAATCGAGGCACGTGACGTTGCCCGGTACGGCGGAGCCGGGGTCCCACCCTCGAGCAAGGCCTGGGGTCGGGACTCGCCGGAGAGCGCCTGGTGTCCGGGTTGCTCCTTGCGGGACCCGGCCGGGCCAAGCCCGAACGAGAGACGCCAGGCCAACCCCCAGTGGGCCCACCACCTGCAGGGGGAACCGTGAGGGGCCGGTGCAAAGAGGATTGGGTGGCGGACGAAGGTGGAGACCTCAGCGGCCCGATCCCTGGATGCTTAGGCTGGCTCTAGGGACGTGGAATGTTACCTCGCTGGGGGGGAAGGAGCCTGAGCTTGTGCGGGAGGTCGAGAGATATCGACTAGAAATAGTCGGGCTCGCCTTCACGCACAGCGTGGGCTCTGGAACCCATCTCCTTGAGAGAGGCTGGACTCTCTTCTACTCTGGAGTGGCCCACGGGGAGAGGCGGCGGGCTGGGGTGGGTTTGCTTGTTGCCCCCCAGCTCAGCCGTCTCGTGTGGGTTTACCCCGGTGGATGAGGGGGTCGCATCCCTGCGCTTTCGGGTCGGGGATAGGTCTCTGACTGGCGTTTCGGTCTACGGGCCGAGCGGTAGTGTGGAGTACCCGGCCTTCTTGGTGTCCCTGTCGGGGGTGCTGGATAGTGCCCTCCCGGGGACTCCATTATTCTGCTGGGGGACTTCAACGCCCACGTGGGAAACGACAGTGACACCTGGAGAGGCGTGATCGGGAGGAATGGCCTCCCCGATCTGAATCCGAGTGGTGTTTTGTTATTGGACTTCTGTGCTAGTCACGGATTGTCCATAATGAACACCATGTTCAAGCATAAGGGTGTCCATCAGTGCACTTGGCACCAGGACACCCTAGGCAGGAGGTCAATGATCATCAGATCATTGCATCATCAGACCTTCGGCCACATGTTTTGGACACTCGGGTCAAGAGAGGGGCTGAGCTGTCCACTGATCATCACCTGGTGGTGAGTTGGATCCGCTGGAGGAGGAGAAAGCCGGACAGACTTGGCAGGCCCAAGCGCATAGTGAGGGTCTGCTGGGAACGTCTGGCGGAGCCCTCGGCCAGGGATGTATTCAACTCCCACCTCCGGGAGAGCTTTGACCAGATTCCGGGGGATGTTGGAGACATAGAGTCCGAGTGGACCATGTTCTCCGCATCTATTGTCAACGCTGCTGCCCGTAGCTGCGGCCGTAAGGTCTGCGGTGCCTGTTGCGGCGGCAATCCCAGAACCCGGTGGTGGACACCGGCAGTAAGGGATGCTGTCAAGCTGAAGAAGGAGTCCTATCGGCTGTGGTTGGCTTGTGGGACTCCTGAGGCAGCTGACGGGTACCGTGAGGCCAAGCGTGCTGCGGCCGGGGCTGTGGCAGAGGCAAAAACCCGGACCTGGGAGGAGTTCGGTGAGGCCATGGAGAAGGACTACCGGTTGGCCTCGAAGCGATTCTGGCAAACCGTCCGGCGCCTCAGGAGGGGGAAGCAGTGCTTCGCCAACACTGTTTATAGTGGGGGTGGGAGGCTGCTGACCTCGACAGGGGACATTATCGGGCGGTGGAAGGGGTTGGACTCTTTCATCACCCAGGCTGAAGTCACCGAGGTGGTTAAAAAGCTCCGCGGTGGCAAGGCTTCGGGGGTGGATGAGATCCGCCCTGAGTACCTCAAATCTCTGGATGTTGTGGGGCTGTCATGGTTGACACGCCTCTTCAACATTGCATGGCGGTCGGGGACAGTGCCTTTGGACTGGCAGAACGGGGTGGTGGTCCCTCTTCATAAGAAGGGGACCGGAGGGTGTGTTCCAAACTACAGGGGGAATCACACTCCTCAGCCTCCCTGGTTAGGCCTACGCCAGGGTATTGGAGAGGAAGGGCCGGCCCATTATCGAACCTCGGCTTCAGAGGAGCAGTGTGGTTTTCGTCCCGGCCATGGAACACTGGACCAGCTCTATACCCTCTACAGGGTACTCGAGGGCTCATGGGAGTTTGCCCAACCGGTTCACATGTGTTTTGTGGACCTGGAGAAGGCATTCGACTGTGTCCCTCGTGATGCCTTGTGGGGGGTGCTCCAGGAGTATGGAATCGGGGCCCTTTATTAGGGGCCATCCGGTCCCTGTACGAGCGGAGCAGGAGTTTGGTCCGCATTGCCAAGCACTAAGTCGGACCTGTTCCCGGTGCATGTTGGACTCTGGCAGGGCTGCCCTTTGTCACTGGTCCTGTTCATCACTTTTATGGACAGGATTTCTAGACGCAGCCAAGGGCCGGAGGGGGTCTGGTTTGAGGACCAGTGGATTTCGTCTCTTCTTTTTGCAGATGACGTGGTCCTGCTGGGCCCCCTCTAGCCAAGACCTACAGCATGAGCTGGGGCGGTTCGCAGCCGAGTGTGAAGCAGCTGTGATGAAGATCAGCTCCTCCAAGTCAGAGGCCATGATACTCAACCGGAAAAGGGTGGCTTGTCCTCTTCAGGTTGGAGGGGAGTTCCTGCCTCAAGTGGAGGAGTTCAAGTATCTCGGGGTCTTGTTCACGAGTGAGGGAAGAATGGAGTGGGGGATCGACAGACGGATCGGTGCGGCTGCCGCAGTAATGGGGGCGCTGTGCCGGTCCGTTGTGGTGAAGAGAGAGCTGAGCCGAAAAAGCGAAGCTTTCGATTTACCGGTCGGTCTACGTTCCTACCCTCACCTATGGCCAAGAACTTTGGGTCATGACCGAAAGAACGAGATCCCGGATACAAGCGGCTGAAATGAGCTTCCTCCATAGGGTGGCCGGGCACTCCCTTAGAGACAGGGTGAGGAGCTCGGCCATCCGGGAGGAGCTTGGATTAGAGCCGCTGTTCCTCCACATCGAGAGGAGCTAGTTGAGGTGGCTCGGGCATCTATGCTGGAGGTGTTCCAGGAACGTTCCACCGGGAGGAGGCCCAGGGGACGGCCCAGGACACACTGGAGGGACCATGTCTCTTGGCTGGCCTGGGAATGCCTTGGGCTCCCCCCCTAGGAGCTGGAGAAGGCGTCTGGGGAGAGGGACGTCTGGGTGTCTCTACTGAGTCTGCTGTCCCCGTGACCCGGTCCCGGGTATGTATATATATATATCTCTATATAGATAGAGATATATATATAGCGTATATGTAAAGTGTGCAGAAAGCCTTAGTTAAAGTCAAATGGTTCCCTCTCTAAATAAAAATCTGATTTCTTAGAAGGGAGAGGTTGACATTTTTACCCACGTGCATCTGACCTCAGTTGTTCCCTGAGAACTGAATAAATTGGTGTATAAGATAACTACCAAACACTAATGAAAGCTTTCAAGAATTATTATATTGTTATTGTTGTTGTCAACAGGTAAACATAGGAACAATGTAATTTAATAAAATAGTTAAAAACAATGAACATTCTTGACCATAAAATCAACCTAATCAACAAATATTAAACTTTAAAAGAAGGTGAGGAGACAAATAAGCGGGAAATGAAGCTGGAGAGATCACTCGGAGCTGTCCAGAAACTGTATCCATTCTGGAATTGCCCTCTGCCATCCTGCATGAAGCAATAAAAAAAGCACAATTTATTGTACACTGCTGTGGCTTAGGTTTATATGAACAATTCTAATTACAACATGGATTTACAAGGAACATAGAAAACATGAATGAAACATGGACTGAACTGTACACAGTCAAAGACAATCAGAAACTCTGCATCCTTGATTAAACTACTCTGAGAACATCCTTGGAAGGAGGAGTCACAGCTGGAATCCCCGTGATGTCATGTAGCCGCTGAAACAAAATCACTTTGCTAGCCAAACCTCGTTCTCTTCCACGATTCCCAGAGCGCCAGACAGGAGAGACAAACAAAAAAGCTAGTTGTACAAAATAAACTATGAACAAAGTAAAAAACACACCGTACAACTTGCCACTGAGCCCTCTTACCACCATCAGCAGGTAAGGCGGGTGAAGTGTCTTGCCCAAGGACACAACGACTGAGATAGATATAACGGGGGCACGAACCGGCAAACTACCGGTTACAGGACAAACCCTGTCGCCAACCATCGCCCCTAGTTATCAACATAAAGATGATAACCTTTGCCAAGAAGGTCAAAATACATCAAGTCTATTACTGATGTCATGCTGAGGCCCTCCTGTTTAACTCTCTCTCAGGCTTCCGCTCATAGATGAATATGTTCCATGTGTATCCACAACTTGAGTCCACCAAAAAGTTTGTAACCAAACTTGGTGGGCTTGTCTTTCATATACTTAAGGAACCCTATCCCGGCCTTGTTCACCACCATGCGCTCATCCACACATATCTCCCTGCTTGAATGGAAAACGGAGCGACAAACAGTCTTTATATCATAGACTGGTCTAATCTTGAACAGTCTGTCAGCCCTGAGTTGTTCCTTTATTCGTCCTGTTTTCTTCATCAGCTTCGATGTTGAAGATGAATAGACCAGAAGGTGGCCTCAAATAGACCAGAAGATGGCCTCAAACCAATGCATGACCTCAAATGGGACATGCATTGGTGTGGAAACAGGAAGTTTTACGCCCACTTTGTTCTCCAGAGGTCGGTTCACGAAGGGACCTGCACCAATCCAGCATAAATTATAATGGCCAAGACAAAAAAGTATTCAGTTATAAAAGTGAGTACTTTAATATCTTGCCGGCTGAAATTGTTCTTTGTACATTCTTATTTGTGGTCCGGATTGTGCTTGTACTAAAAACTGTTTGCATAGGCTCAGCTGTGACCATGATTTTGTGGTGTTAATTCAGGGTTGTGGGGGATGCCTTTGGGAAAATGTAGGTGCTTGTGGCTCAGTGTCAGGCTCACCTGAAGAGTGCCACATGTTGGCCTGGATGAGCTGCTCCTTTGTCTTAAGGCAGAAGCTACCTTGTGTTTCACAGGCTTTGAGGCACTACTTAGCTGACGGGCCGGTGGCTTATACTCCTCATCTTCTTCTGCTGGACCAATGCAGAAACAGAAGGATGTATGCTGAAGACTAAATTTGACTCAGTTTTTCTAAATGACATGTTAAAATGAAGTTGAATCTGACACTAACCTTTAATAAGCTTAGTAACACAATGCTAACACTGTAATGACACATCATGGCACTAGAGACACCAGCGACCATAGTCAAATGTCTGCCAGGGGCCAGAACAGGCGACATCAAATCCTACCTGAAACTGCTGGCTAAGGATCAGCGTAAATAAGATTGTTATTCACGCTGGCGGTAATGACACCCGGTTACGCCAATTGGAGGTCACCAAAGTTAGTGTTGCTTTGGAGTGTAAGTTTGCCAAAACAATTTCTCCGGTCCCCTCCCTAAGCTGACCAGTGACATGTTTAGCCGCAAGCTGTCATTCAACCACTGGCTGTCTAGGTGGTTTCCTGAACACCATGTGGCCTGCATTGATAATTGGCAAACATTTTGAGGAAAACCTGGTCTGACCTGGAGAGACAGCACCGTCCCACTTTGGATAGAGCAGCTCTTCTTTCTAGGAATATGGCCGAATTTATTAGTTCTCCAAAACTCTGAAAACCCAGGGTTCAGATCAGGAACCAGGGTCGTAGTTTAACACTCCTCTCTGCAGCTTCTGTACTATTAGGACAGTGTCTCACCCACAGCCAAAATTAAATAGAATAAAATATAATCAACAAGGAGGAAACCATGAAAATCTCATAATAATAAACATAACTGAGACTAATAAGAAAAATAAAACAATTAAATGTGGCTTAAAAGACATGGGATCTCTTACTTCAAAGACTTTGCTAGTTAATGACTTGATTTATGACAATCAGATTCATATATTTTGTCTCACAGAAACTTGGCTGCTGCAAGAGGATTATGTTACTATAAATGAGTCAACTCCTACTAATTATTTAAATTTTCACATTCCTCGAAATACTGGGCGGGGAGGAGTAGCAACCATCTCTCAGTCCGATTTATTGACTAGTCCCAGACCAATCAATAGCTACAACTCTTTTGAATATTTAATCCTTAGTTGTCCTCATCCAAATTGCAAACCACTAAAACCACTTCTGTTTGTTGTTTAGTACCGTCCACCAGGCCCTTGCTCTCAATTTTTAGATCAGTTTTCAGACCTTTTATCTGATTTACTGTTAAATACAGATAAAGTTATTATAGTGGGGGATTTTAACATTCATGTTGACACTGAAAGTGATAGCCCTAAAGGCTATATTTAGGCTATCTTAGACCCAACTGGCTGTGCTCAAAACATTAGCAAACCCACCCACATTTGTCTTCATTCTCTGGACCTTGTGCTGACATATGGCACTGAGTGTACAGAAATAACATTTTTCCATATAACCCTGTCCTGTCTGACCATTTTTAATAACCTTTGAGTTTAATTTAAATGAGTACTCCACACCTGAAAACAAATTTCATTATAGTAGAGCATTTGTTCAATTTTTAAGAAAATAACACAGTGGAGGGCAAAAGCTTTATGGGATTCTTTTTAAATAAAATTGTTTCTATTAAAAATAAAATCATTGGCATATACCCGAACATGATTACTTTATCCTCAGTAAGTAGGACAGCATTGGAAGTAACTGTAGAAACTGATCTGTGTTTTGATCCACTGGAGCTTTGAGAGTTATCAGAAATATTAGCTTCATCTAAACTAACTTGTATGTTAGAGGTCAATGTACCTGTAATTAAAGCTTTACTTAATATACTTTCACTTGATCAAGATGATTTACTAAATTACAGACCTATGTCCAAACTTCTGTTCTTCTGCTAATCAAATGTGTGAGCATTTACACAGCAATAATCTGAAGAGTTTCAGTCAGGTTTAAGAGCTCATCATAGCACTGAAACGGCACTGGTGAAAGTTACTAATGATATTTTCCTGGCCTCAGACAACAGACTTGTGTCTGTACTTGTTCTCCATTTGATTCAGTCGATCATAATATTCTCTTAGAAAGGCTGGAATATGCTGTAGGGATCAGAGGAACAGCACTAGGTTGGTTTAAATCTTATTTGTCTGACAGATTCCAGTTTGTTCATGAATGAACAAATCAAATGATAAATCATCTTTAAACTCCAGGGTTAATTGTGGAGTATCACAGGGTTCAGTACTTGGGCCAATTCTCTTTACTAAAATTTTATGCTTCCAAAAAGGTTCCCAAAAAAAAAAAAAATTATCGGGAAGCATAGGAAAACATTTTCACTGTTACGCTGATGATACTCAGCTTTACTTATCCATAAATCCTGATGAAACCCCAAAACCAGTTAGACTACAAGCATGTCTTGAAGACAAAAAAAATTTGGATGACTTTAAATTTTCTGCGGGGTTTTTAAAAATTCAGACAAGACAGAATTGTCGTTTTTGGAAACCCGAGTCTTTTAAAAAGAAACTGCTTAGTCAATCACCCTTTAAACCTGGATGGCATTAAATTTTACCCCGGGTAATAAAGTAAAAAACCTTGGGTTTTTTTTTGACCAGGACATGTCATTTAAAAACCCATATTTAAAAAGGGTTTCTAGGGGTTTCCTTCTTTCACTCCGGGGAACATTGCCAAAAAAATTTGAAATATCCTATCCAGGAGTGACGCTGAAAAAATAGTCCATGCATTTGTTTCTTTAAAAGGGGGGACTATTGTAATTCTTTACTATCAGGATGTCCACAAAAAGCAGTTAAAAGCCCTTCAGCTGATTCTAAAAAAGGGGGGGTTTCCGGGAAGAGTTCTGATGGAAAAATTAAAAAGAGAGATTTATATTTCCCCTACTTTAGCTTCCCCCATTGGCTCCCTGTTAAATCCAGAATAGAATTTAAAAATTCTCTTCCTCCAATATAAAGCCCTTAATAATCTAGCTCCATCATACAACAGAGATCTGATTGTTTCCATACGTTCCAAACAGAGCACTTCTGTTCTCAGACTGCAGGTTTACTGGTGGTTCCTAGAGTCTCTAGAAGTAGAATGGGAGGCAGATCCTTTAGTTATCAGGCTCCTCTCCTGTGGAACCAGCTCCCAGTTTTAGTCCGTGAGGCGGACACGCAGTCTACTTTTAAGGCTAGGCTTAAAACCTTCCTTTTTGATTAAGCTTATAGTGGCTTAGGTTATCCTGAGCTATCTCTGTAGTTATGCTGCAATTCATCTTTCTGCTACATTCTCATAATAATCTCCACTTTTGCATTACTTGCTGTTATTTCAGCTTTCAACTCTATGTTCTCCATTTTTTCTAGAAGCTACATCTGATATAGCTCTGTGTGTAACTGTGGCACCTTCCTGGAGGGGGTCATCGGCCAACAACTTAATGTTCTCCTTCTAAAGATGATAAACCTGGCCCTGTCATCTCTCCTAGACATAGCTACTGGCTGAGCTTCTACTTTGACTAACTATATGTGCTCTCTTTCATATGCTAGACTTAAAAATGGCTCAAAGTTCATCTGTTTACCCATCTTTCTCTCCTAGATGAAGCCACTACCATTAATGTTTTACCTTTCCTTCCTATAGAAAGTACTCCTGGATCAGAGCTTCTTTGTTCTCTTTGTGTCTCTGCTCTGTTCTCTCTAACCCCCAGTCGGTCGTGGCAGATGGCCGCTCACACTGAGCCTGGTTCTGCTGGAGGTTTCTTCCTGTTAAAAGGGAGTTTTTCCTCTCCACTGTCTCTACACGCTCATCCAGGAGGAGGGAATGCTGCAACTCACTCACTAACTCGATGCAATTTAAATAATAAACTGAATCTGACTGCACTGTTTGATAGTTAGTATTAATTGGAATGTATGTGAAGTGTCTTGAGACATGTACTGTGAATTTGGCGCTATATAAATAAAACTGATTTGAACTGAATTGAATCATGCTTATTTTGTAACCACAATGGTGTGCAAAATAGACTTCTTACCTTGAAGAAGATAAAGGCTCAGACAAAGTGGTGAGAGGCAGGGTCCTTTCTGTGCCGGATGGTGTTTCGTTGTCCCGGCTGTAAAAATATAGAAATAGGGTAGTTTATTGCTATGTTTTCTAAAACAAGAAATTATTTCCTACTGTACTGCAAAATGGCTAAATAACATACCAGAGCAATGCTGCAATCCTGTAACAGTAAAGTGGCATTGGTAATCTAAGAGCTTTACAACATTCCTTGAACCAATTCCCCATACAGGACATATGTTCCTTTTGTTCTGCAGGTAAGGGTGGCTGTGGGGGTCCTTCATTGCTAAGTTATCTAATTACAAGATAATAAATTATTTTCCTGAAAAGTAACAGTACAACTTACTCATGAACTGGATCCATGAGATGACATTCCTCCACTTCAAAATCCTTACTCCTGTCTCCTTGGTTTCAACATCACTGGTGCTCAAAAGTTTTTCCAAAGCTTCAAAAACAGTTCCTCTTCTGCACCATTATAATTATTGATGTTCAAGGGAAAAAAAAAAAGGCACCAAAAAGACATGTAAAAAACAACGTGCTAACTGTGTCTAGAGCAGTGCGTAAAACTGACTTGCATAAAGTGAATGTGACTGCAATTTTTATTGCCTACGATATGCACGGAAATTGTGTCACGGCACAATTTCTTACAAAGATGCACAATACTTCAGTGGAAAGGTGAGAGTCTGTAGTTTCCAAAGATAATGGCCATGAGGGGGTGGGGCAACAACATGTTTGTTTCCTGTAGCATTTATCTGATTGAGTTAGTCATATGTGAAGGACCTTAAAATGTTATCTTGTGTGTTTATACTGCTGCAAAAGAGACGGTGAAAAATTAGCATCTCTCTGCCGGGACCACTGGGCCAACAGGTAAAGAGGTTCAGAATTTAATTTTTGACTGTTGAATTATCATACTCCTTTCTAATTTATTGTGACAAGTTATGATAAGCATGTACTGACAGGAGGTTTTAAAGCCATTTGCAATATACAGTCTTCGTCCCTTTAACGAAAAGTCATGGTGGGCAATTGTCATTTGTCCTACAAATATCCTTGATCAATACTATAATTAATTCTATATCGCATATGAATATAGTAGCTTGGTATAATAACAACATAGCATGGCCAACAAATACACTATTTATGTGCTTTCACTGTATTTTATTTTACTTTTCAACAATCTAATTTGGGAAATGGAACATTGGTTCTTGGAAACCAGCGCTTTGACTATCCATAAGAACAATACAGCTGGTAGTGGCTGTTGGTTTTATTTCAGTACCTCTAGTGGCAGAGCAAAGTATTACAAGAACAAACCAATATATTTATTTAATCTGGATTGTCTTCTTTACTTGCCTTTCAGGGATTCTGTAAGTTATTCATTTCAATTCAATTCAATAAGACTATTAATCCCAACGGGAAATTGAATATAATGTAGAATAGTGTATGCTTTTAGTAGTAATATATTTAATATACTTTGATTATATTTACACCAACTGGGCACTTTTAGTTACACTGATTGAAACCGATAGATTAGGTGAAAGGGTAAGGAAACCATTCAAAGATTTGAATAAGGTGTTGGGGACGCATCTACAACTTGCAGGACAACAGCCCTCGAGCACCAAAGCCACCCATCTATTTATTGGCTTCCTCCAGTGCTACCTCGAGTTTTGATAGATAACCAGATCTGAAAAAATATGGGAAAAAGCAAAAGGGGTTGGGGAAACCAGGGAAATAACAACTGTGACAAATAAAACAGAATCAAATTTATAATAACAATAATATCACTACTTAAAATGATAACACAAAGATAAAAATAACACCAAAACATGCTGTAGCCATCACCACATTTTGGTGGAGGTATGGTGTTCTGGTGTTCTTTTTTGTGCTAAATGTAAAAAAAAAAGTTCAAATTTAGACCTTATTTACACAACAATGATCCATTAAATATAAGATTTTGTTCTATTTCTGTTAACAAATTTCATTAGGTTTTAATTACAATCTCTGTATACACATCAGTATAAATGGTGTAATTCCCTCACCACAGCACTAGTTAGCATTATAATCTTTGAAACTCAACAACATGCGCATACACCTCCTGCTAACGAAACGGGGGGAGAAAATGAGAACCTTGTTGGAGAATCGTCAAATTCAAAAGAGTCAGCCGCACACTTAAGTACTCTGCAATCCACCGTTGTTATTATTGTTGATATCTTGTTGAAGAGCTTCCCAATAAAAAAAGCATAAGTTTATTCTGTCTACAAGACCAAGACATTTTCAAACCAATACACTCTGCAACCCGTTCTCAAATTGTGCCATTTTCAGAGTAAATGTGGTCCGTTGTCGTGTAACCAGCAGAAATGCAAGTAAACTTTTCAGTTTTCGTCATGTAAACAAGGGCCTAGGTTTTATAAGATAATCCTTTATTAGTCCCACAAGTTTTGTTTGTTATGTGTTTTTTAGTATGGTTTCATTAACTGCAAGGGCTTTGTTGAGTCTGACAGCAGTTGGATGCAAAGACCTTCTAAATCTCTCCTTCCCACATCTTGGATGCCTGGCATCCTGCCACTGAAAGAGTTGCCCAGTGCCATCAGAGTCCCCTGCATGGTTTGGGAGATGTTGTCCAGCAGGGAAGACAGTTTCGCCACCATTCTTCTGTCACTCACCACTTCCACTGGGTCCAGAGGACATCCTAGAACAGAGCTGGCTCTGCGGATCAGCCTGTTAACACTCTTACTGTCCCCAGCAAAAATACTGCCCCAGCAAACTACACCATGAAAGATGGCTGATGCCACAACGGACATAGAAGGTCCAGGTGCAGCCTGCTCTGCCCTTTTTTGTAAAGTGCTTTTGTGTTATGTGTCCAGTCCAGTTTATTGTTCAGATGAACCCCAAGGTACTTGTAGTTCTACACAGCCTCAATGTCCATACCTTGGATGTGCAGTGGTTACAGTGGAGCATGTTTGCACCTGCGGAAATTTACCACCAGCTCCTTGGTTTCCCCAACATTTATCTAAGGTAGTTCTGCCTGCACCAGTCCACAAAGTCCCTAGTCAGTTCTCAATACTCCTTTTCATCCCTATTTGCGATCAGGCCAACTACTGCGGAGTCATCAGAAAACTTCTGTAGGAAACAACTGATGGAGTTGTAGGAAAAGTCTGCAGTGTAGATGGGGAAAAGGAACGCCGCCAGCACCGTACCTTGTGGAGCCCCTATACTGCAGACGATCCTCCCTGATACACAGTCCTACGTTTTCACATACTGTGGTTGGTTTGTAAGATCCATGAGTCAAGTTGATGGTCCACTCCTATGTTCACCAGCTTTTCCCTCAGGATTATGGGTTAGATGGTATTGAAGACACTGGAGAAGTCAAAAAACATGATTCTCACAATAGTTTCCAGGTGAGAAAGGGAAAGGTGTAAGAGGTAGATGACACTGTCCCAATGTCAGGCTGGTAGGCAAACTGAAGTGGGTCCAGTGATGAGATCACCAGGTGTCGAAGCTGTGCGAGGACCAGCCACTTCAGGGTCTTCATCAGGTGGGATGTCAGATACACTCGCCTGTATTTCTTGAGCACCTTTCTACGTGGAGTCTTTGGCACAAGTGCCACACAAGAGGTTTTCCAGAGCTGTGGAATACGCCCTAGTTTTAGGCTCAAGATGTGCCACATCACCCCACACAGTTAAACCACGCAGAGCTTGGCAACCCTTGAATTATCAAGGTTGTCAATATCCTCCCCCATGGTCATCACAAAACACCTCCCACACTGCAGACTCAAAACAGTCCATCTCTGCACAGTGCAGGTAAATGCTGACACCCTATGAACTAAGGGATCGTACACAGGGAGAAGGTGCACCAAGTTGTGATCAGATCTCCCCAGGAAAGGGAGAGGTGACGAGCTGTATGCATCTTTTGTGTTTTATTGTCTCTAGTGGGGCATGTCACATCTTGGGTAAAGCTGGGCATTATGGAGTGCAGAGATGCCTGACTTAAAATCTACACTGCTCAAAAAAATAAAGGGAACACTCAAATAACATCCTAGATCTGAATGAATGAAATATTCTCATTGAATACTTTGTTCTGTACAAAGTTGAATGTGCCGACAACAAAATCACACAAAAATCATCTATGGAAATCAAATTTATTAACCAATGGAGGCCTGGATTTGGAGTCACACACTAAATTAAAGTGGAAAAACACACTACAGGCTGATCCAACTTTGATGTAATGTCCTTAAAACACGTCAAAATGAGGGTCAGTATTGTGTGTGGCCTCCACGTGCCTGTATGACCTCCCTACAACGCCTGGGCATGCTCCTCATGAGACGGAGGATGGTCTCCTGAGGGATCTCCTCCCAGACCTGGACTAAAGCATCCGCCAACTCCTGGACATTTTGCAGGGCTCTGGCAGTGCTCCTCCTGTTCCTCCTTGCACAAGGGTGGAGGTAGTGGTCCTGCTGCTGGGTTGTTGCCCCCTCACAAGCCTCCTCCACTCTCGCTGGATTGTACTTGGCCTTTCCCTCCTGGTAGCGCCTCCAGGCTCTGGAACCTACGCTGACAGACACAGCAAAACCTTCTTTGCCCAGCTGGCATTGATGTGCCATCCTGGATGAGCTGCACTAACCTGAGCCACTTGTGTGGGTTTTTAGAGTCCGTCTCATTGCTACCACGAAGTGTGAAGCAACCACCAACTTCAAAAGTACCAAAACCTCATCAGAAAGCAGAGTACTGAGAACGTGGGAGTCTGTGTCCCCACCTTGCAGAACCACTCCTTTATTGAGTGTGTCTTGCTAATCGCCAAGATTTTTCCACCCTGTTGTCCTTTCCAATTTGCACAAACAGCAGGTGAAACTGATTTCAATCATGTTGCTTCCTAAGTGGACATTTTGATTTCACAGAAGTATGGAATTTACTTGGAGTTATATTGTGAATTGGATTATATTAGTGTCTTTCACCCAATGCAACAGGAAACAACACTCTCCATTAATTTTTTAACCCTCTGCCTTCTCCCTCCCTGTTTGGATGGAGAAGGGGGTCAGGTTTACCTAAACGGCTCAGTTAGGGTTGAGGTTGCACAACACACCACCATCCATTTCCTGCTACCTGTATGACCCCCTCTCTTTTTCCAATGGTTATAATCAGTCTGACAGAGAGATGTATCCCAATCCTGTGGTTTTTTAGTATAACAACTGCTTACAGTAGGGGGCTGGTAGATGGGACAAACTTTATCAGTTTATTATTTTACTTAGTACCCCTAAACATAGCCCATTCTAAAATGTCCAAACTCTAACACGCAGTAGTTTATTCTAACCTCTCCAACAACCCCGCACCATTCCTAACCCTTTATGAAGAGCCTTGAGACGACATGTGTTGTGAATTGGCGCTATATAAATAAAACTGAATTGAATTAAAATCCCCCGATATTAAAAAAAAGTGCTTGTGAACATTACGTCTGCAGTGTACTGACTACAGACTGAAGAGCATCACAGGCTGCCTCCGGATTACATCGTTATTGCGATAACATGCAAAAATTGCCTGGGGAGGTAGTATGGTCGCATGCTAACGGCTAAGAGCTCAATGTCTCTAGTGCAGAGTTGCTCTTTCACAGTGATGTGCCCAGGGTTATACCATCTTTCATTCACAAACGCTGCTGGGGACTAGCAGTGTTTGTGAATTACCGCTTTTCCCTTGTCCTGTTCTAATCCTGCCAGTTCTACGTCAGTGTCCAGGGTCAGATATACAGTGGTCCAGTCATTGACGCAGATGGGGCTCATGGCTAACCCAAGTGTGCCGTTGGACAGAAGGAGGTATAATATTTGTGGTACACCTGGGCTGTGGGCAGGTGCTGCCTCAGGTAGAAAAAGACCACAGCTGTTGCTGCCTGCCCACAGCCCTTCACCCAAAAAAGGTGGGGTGATCCATGGGCTGGCCGTGTACTACAAAAGGTTTATCCCATACTTTGCTGAGTCTAACAAGATCCACAAATCCACCTGACATAAAGAACTGTTCCATATACACTGAGGCACCTGATGCTAAGTTCGTATCTAGTGGCATTTGAGACAGTAAAACAGGCTCTCTCTGCTTCACACATCTAACTTCTCTCTACCTTTTAACATGCAAAATGATGCATCTAACAGAGAAATGGGAACCATTTTCTTCCAGCAGAAATTGACTGTCCCATACTATACCTTAGTCGAAAACTGTCAAAAGAAGAAGACAAAGTTTAATACAGTGAAGAAGGAGCATATGCTTATCTGTTTGGTGGATAATGCTCTATAGCAGCACCTCTTTTCATATTCTTTCACTGTCTGTTAAGCTGCAAGAGAAGATATTGAGGCACTGGTTCAAAACTATTAAGAGAGTACTCAGTATAGCTTTGTGTGGTTCGCTGTTTAGTTTCTCCCTCTTTGTTAGAAATAGTGAGCTGGGTAGGGTTGCCACATGTCCCTTAAAATATGGAATTGTCCCGTATTTGATGATAAAACTGGGTTTTGTCCTGTATTTTTTAGTTATTTTCAAAGCAGCATTATTTTGTGAACAACTTTGTTGAAAACACAGATTTGTTGTGATCAAAGGCTCAGGTGCTTGGATAAAATATTTAAGATTTTATTATTACAAACCAATATGGAAATTTACATTTTTATATTTTAATGGCACTACACTTAAGATGGATAAATAAATGAATGAATCTTTAATTGGTTAACAACACAATGCTGACATTTTATGTACTCTACCTAAATTTAAAAATGTATGACAACTGAAAATACTTTTATCAAAGCCTGTGCTCACTGCAGGCTCCAAGTCAATTTCCTCCTCCAATGTGTGCTCCCATTTTGTACCTACATATTGCTATTATGTCCATTTCATACACATCTACTTAAACCATCCTGTATCAGTTTTTCTTTCTTTTAAGCTAACATTAAAAGAAAATTTACATTATTTATGAAGTAATAAGATACTTCTGTATGAAACCTCCTGTGGCAGAATGCTTTTATTCACAAAAATGTTGAGCACAAACAACCTAATCTGCGGAGATACAATAATTAATTTATTATTAATTATTATAATAACATTTAATTAGGTAAACATTATCTATAAAAGCCGCTTTTAGTACCAAATCAAGTTTGATACTTTAAAGTTTGGTTCGGTTTTTGATCATGTTTATTGGTAATAAAGAATTCAAACTATCAAGTATGAATCCCTTTTTTTTTTTTATATTTTAAACCCTTCCTGGGATGTCACTTTGCATGTAGTCACTATCGCCCAACCAGAGTTAAAAAAGGTCTGGCCATGGCTGAGTCATTTGATTTACAGCTTAATATGTCAGATCCCTACACATCCCTGGGACGCTTTACAGAATGTTCCGCTGGCAAATGCATACGCTGCTTAATGTTTTTGACAAAGGATTAATAAGAAATCATTAATCAACCAGCCCAATTAGACTTCTTATGGAACGCCTGGAAGACATAAATACACACATACAGGGGTTGGACAATGAAACTGAAACACCTGTCATTTTAGTGTGGGAGGTTTCATGGCTAAATTGGACCAGTCTGGTAGCCAGTCTTCATTGATTGCACATTGCACCAGTAAGAGCAGAGTGTGAGGTTCAATTAGCAGGGTAGAGCACAGTTATTTGCTCAAAATATTGAAAATGCACACAACATTATGGGTGACATAACAGAGTTCAAAAGAGTACAAACTGTTGGTGCACGTCTTGCTGGTGCATCTGTGACCAAGACAGCAAGTCTTTGTGATGTATCAAGAGCCACGGTATCCAGGGTAATGTCAGCATACCACCAAGAAGGACAACCACATCCCAACGGATTAACTGTGGATCGCAAGATGAGCCGCTTCCAAGGGGATGTTCGGGTGCTAACCCGGATTGTAATCCAACAAAACATAAAACCACGGCTGCCGCAAATCACGGCAGAATTAAATGTGGCACCTCAACTCTCCTGGCTTCCCACCATAAACTGTCCGTCGGGAGCTTCCACAGGGTCAATATACACGCCAGGCTGTCTATAGCCAAACCTTTTGGCCGCTCATGCCAATGCCAAACGTCTGTTTCAATGGTGCAGGCGAAATCTTGGGCTGTGGACAATGGTGAAACATGTATTGTTCTCTGATGAGTCCACCTTTCCTTGTTTTCGGGCCCACATCCGGGAGAGTTACGGTGGAGAGAAGCCCACAAAGAAGCGTACCACCGACCACCCAGACTGTTTTGCAATGCCCAGAGTGAAGGCATGGGGGGGTGATCAGTGATGGTTTGGGCTGCCATATTATGGCATTTTCCCTTGGCCCAATGCTTGTGCTAGATGGGAGCATCACTGCCAAGGACATACCGAACCATTCTTGAGGACCATGTGCATCCAATGGTTCAAAAACTTGTATCCTGAAGGCGGTGCCGTGTATCAGGATGACAATGCACCAATACACACAGCAAAACTGGTGAAAGACTGATTTGATGAACATGAAAGTGAAGTTTGAACATCTCCCATGGCCTGCACAGTCCACCAGATCTAAATATTATTGAGCCACTTTTTGGGTTGTTTTTGGAGGAGCGAGTCAGGAAACGTTTTTCCTCCACAGTATCACGTAGTGACCTGGCCACTATCCTGCAAGAAGAATGGCTTAAAATCCCTCTGACCACTGTGCAGGACTTGTATCTGTCATTCCCAAGATGAATTGACGCTGTATTGGCCGCAAAAGGAGGCCCTACACCATACTAATAAATTATTGTGGTCTAAAACCAGGTGTTTCAGTTTCATTGTCCAACCCCTGTACATTTATGTATACTTGTGCATACATCCATACACACCTTAACTCTATACTATTGATCACACCTCTTTTCCCACACTCAAATGCCTGCATATGCATATATATACAAACATGATTTTTCCACTACCTCCCTTACCTATTTTCCTTTTACCTTTGCCAATATGCTTGTTTTATGACGTCTTTATGGGTTTACATACATTTATGTGTTTTTGCATTTTTGGGCCTCTTGACCAAGTTATGCTGTAAATGAGAATTCGTTCTCATTTACAGCACAAACTGGTGAAAAAATAAATGATTTTGAACCACTTTTAAGCTTAAAGGAGAAACACATAGCTTGAGTACAGCATCAAGAGCTTTAGGAAGGGCTCGCAGCTCCATGTCACTAATGCATCAGATTAAAACATAGTAAGAGACCTGTGTAATGAAGAGATCCATCCAGGCCAGCAAATTTATGAGTATCAGGCTGAGGACAAACAGATCATTGACTTCTGGCTGCACCGAACGCAGGAATGTATCCATGGCAGCAAGAGACAGATACTCCCCAGTACTTCAGGAAGAAAAAAGAAAAAAAGTTTAAAATGAGAATATTTAGAGTAGCACCCAAGAGAAAATACAATTTACAGTTATTTATTCTGTATATGATTTAAAAATCGTGTTAAGGCTTAATGTTACCTGTTACCATAGTGATAGATACCCTCTGGCATTTTAAGTATAGAAGCAGGGCTCTGTGTCACACCAATGTCTAAGAGGGTGCTCTGGTTGTCCCAGTGACGTACATCCACAAAAATAAACTCAATTCTGCCAGTGAACTTAACAGATAGTGCGGTAAAGAAGGCAGGAGGTTGGGACAGATGGGTGAACAGAAACATCTTGATCGGATGAGCTGGGTCAGAGCGCCACTCCTCAATTAGTTGTGCAGAATGACGTACAGTTTTGATTCGACGAGCCAAATGGGAGGTCATCCACCGAAAGATGTGTCCCGTTTCAATGTATTGTCCAGAATATTCTTTTAGCATGACTTTGCCCTTTGAAGCTGAAGTTTGAGGAGCAGACATGATGATTGTTGAGTGTTGCCAACGACGTTTGATACATGACCTAGTGGAAAGAAGTGAACCAAGATGTTAAATCATTTTTATAGAAATCCATGTTATTTACTGACAGTATTGTGCATGAACGCATTTGATGGTAAACATAAGATTTAGGGACAACCTTTGGATATTTCCCGCAGAAAGAGCCATAGCATTCGCCTTCGCTGTAAGCAGGCTGATTGCCAAGTGTCTGTGTGTGTGCATGCAGGTAGCAGAGACAAAGTTTGTCTGCAGCAAAGGTCTCAAGGTTGGGAATCAAATCATGGATGGCTACATGGAGGGTTAATAGCCTCTTTATATGGATTTGGGTAAGGTGGCAACTCTACCTCTACATAAGTTGCCCTCAAACAATTATGAAGGCAAGTAGCCAAAATAACAATGAATTAATTTGTATGAATCAAGATTTTGTCAGCCAACATTCGTATTTGAAGATGAACACCATGTCGATTTCTTTCGTTCTGATGACCTAAATTATATGCAAGTCATCTGGGAATTATTGTGTGAACACTATAAAGCATTTACACACTATTGTGTGTTCTGATTTTACTTCCTCTTCTTCTTATTATTATTAGGGTTCCAGACCGCGGAAATGAGTGAAGGACATGCAAAGGCATGGCCGTTTGCCTACTCCCAGCGAAGCAGAGATCCTTTTTTTAAGGACTTTTTGAATTATACTTAAAAAACACCATCTCTTTCAAAAGAAAAAGGAGAAAAAATAGGTCCCTTCCACTTATGATGGTTCAGAAGCTGGTTATGAGCTAACAAGCATAAACACATAACACATTGCCCTTTCACAGTTGCAGTTATGTACTGTGCACATAACATGTTAGGGAATGTTGTCTCATTTTTTTCCTTTCTTTTACAGGAAACCAGCCATTTTTATAATTTTTTTAAAAATCTTAAATTGAGATAGGAAACTTTTCAAACAAAGTAAATAAACATTGCTCCCTTTTTAACTTAACTCAGAGTCAGACATCTTCTGCAGCAGAGGAAAATGAGAGAGAAATAGGACCGTGCTCCAGAAAATCCTTCTGCCGCTGCCACCTTTATTATATTATTATAATTGTGTTAGTGGTTAACCTTCCATTTGAGAGCATTACTGGTGCCACTACCTGTTTTGGAGGGGAACTGCTTGTCGAGAGGTGCGCTGTGCATTAAATTACATCCTAATGGGAAAAACAAATCACTTGGCTGGGGTGGCCAAAGATTGGCTTATGGTGGCAATGGCTACCCCTGGCCACCCCCTGGCTCCGCCCCTGTGTGAGCATTGCCAGTAGCACAGTATTGTTGGGCCATCGTCCAGTCCATTTTGACTGGAAACTAACAGCTCCTACACTTCCCAGCATGCATAGCAGCTGAACAGGCATCGCAGCTCTGTTGTCACTGGAGGTGAGCTTTATATGGACTCGCGAAATGCTCCGTCCTTACCATTTCCAGCCATAGTGTCTTGCGATACTACGCACAGGAGGCTATCTCTGGAGAAATAGATGTCACCACATCTCTGGAGAAATAATCAAGATGGCGCCGACGATGGCAGCCTCGGAGCTTCGCTCTCTCTTTGTTTTTGTAGTTTTTGTGTTTATATGTTTTTCGAGCCACAGTACTGTGGTCTCGGGCCACAATTCGGTGGTCTCATTCAGTAGAGAGGAACTTCTCAACATCAGAGAGTCCTCTCTTGGGATTTTTTCACCATCTTTCATCCATCCGAGGTTCACTGAGCTTTTTGGCAAGCGGAGCGGCGGCGCTCTACCTAAACGGTAAAAAAAAAAAAAAGGAACTGCGCCGGAGGCGTCGGAGGGGAAAGCGAGCTGGCGCCCTAGTAAAAGCTCCGCAAAAGAGGACTTCGCACACCACTGCTTCAATCTCACCTGGCAAATGTCCCTCATTCTAAGCAACAAGATGGACGAGCTACTTCTTCTCACCGGTACAAACTCGGACCTCCGCAGATCAGCGGTTCTCTGCTTCACCGGAGACATGGCTGAGTGAAAACATCCCGACCGCGCACTGCTGATACCGGACTTCCAGCTGTTCAGAGCGGATCGCAGCGCGGAGCTATCAGGGAAGAAACCGAGGAGGCGGAATCTGCTTTTATATAAACGAAGGTTGGTGCAGAGGACATAAAAGTGCTGGGGAAAACATGTAGTCCGATCTGGAGTCCATTTTCCATAATCTGTAAACCGTTTTAACTCACCGAGAGAGTTTTCCTCGTTCATAATAATCGGCTCATATTTTCCTCCGCATGGCTGCACTTCTGCCGCGGAAACATCTTGCTGAGCTGATTACAGACGTGGAAGAAAACAACCCTGAACTCTTTCACTTTCATCATAATACTGGGAGATTTTTAACAGCGCAGATCTCTCAAATGAGCTCCCAAAATACAGACAGCATATTAAGTGTCCACCAGAGACAAAAACACACTGGACCACTGTTACACAGCTTTTAAGACTCATACCATGCTGTTACCAGGGCTGCTCTGGGACTTTCAGAATCATTGCCTTATCCACCTCATCCCAACTTACAGACAGAAACTAAGAGCTTCCAACCCACGGTTCCTACTGTTAAAAATGGACTGAGGATTCGAAGCAGATGCTACGGCCCTGCTTTGAATGCACAGACTGGACTGTTTTTGAACTCAGACCACTGATTTAAACAAACTAACTGATGTGGTGACATCATACATCAGTTTCTGTGAGGACATGGTGTGTGCAGACCAAGACCTTCTGCACTTTGGGAACAACAAGCCAACCATGGTTCACAACCACACTCAGGAATCTGCGCAGGGACAAGGAAGAAGCTCACATCAGTGGAGATTGGGCGCGGTACAGGCAGGCCAGGAACAGACTAACAAAGGAACATCAAGGCAGCCAAGAGAAGCTACAGTGAGAAGCTGAAAACAGCCTTTCTTATTACTGTGACACTTCGGCTGTATGGACTGGTCTGAGAACCTGACTGCCTACAGAAGCCCACCACCCTTCCTGAACAAAGTCCTCGCCTGGCCAACCGTCCTAATGGCTTCTACTGCAGACATGACAAGAAGCCATTCACACCTCAAACCAACTCCTCCACATCCCATTCAGGAACAGGTTCGACCAGCAAAGCAACCAACCCCCTACCTTCAGATCCTCTGCCTGCACTAAAGATCTCTGAGGAAGATGTAAACAGGCTCTTTCAGCGCATGAAAAACAAAGAAAGCTGGAGGACCTGATAACGTCTCCCCATCATGCCTTAAAGCCTGTGCAAATCAACTCGCTCCAATCTTCACCCCGGATCTTCAACAAGTCACTGGAGAAGTGTGAGGTCCCCTCCTGCTTCAAACGATCCACCATCATCCCAGTGCCCAGAAACCCACCATCCTAGGATTAAATGACTACAGGCCTGTAGCCCTGACATCTGTGGTCATGAAATCCTTTGAGCGGCTGGTGTTGAAGCACCTGAAAGACATCACAGGCCCTCTACTGGACGCCCTGCAGTTTGCTTACCGAGCAACAGGTCGGCAAGTGATGCCGTTAACTTGGGTCTACACTTCATCCTGCAACACCTCGACCGCCCAGGGACCTATGCCAGGATCCTGTTTGTAGACTTCAGCTCGGCCTTCAACACCATCATACCAGACATCCTCCACCAGGAAGCTCACTCAGCTCAACGTCCCAGCCTCCACCTGTCAGTGGATCAACAGCTTCCTGACGGACCGACAGCAGCAGGTGAGACTGGGGAGCATCTTCTCCCGAACCAGATCAATAAGTACTGGTGCCCCCCAGGGGTGTGTTCTATCCCACTCCTCTTCTCCCTGTACACAAATGACTGCACCTCAGCGGACTCCGTCCGTGAAACTCCTTAAGTTTGGCAGATGACACCACTGTCACTGACTGATCCAGGACGGTGATGAGTCTGCATACAGACTGGAGTGGATCGGCTTGTACACTGGTGTAGTCAGAACTGCCTGGAGCTAAACCCACTCAAGACTGTGGAGATGGTGGTGGACTTTCGGAAAACACCACCTCCATACACCCCCCTCACCATCCTCAACAACACCGTGTCGGCTGTGGATCACTTCAGGTTCTTAGGAACCACCATCTCTGAGGACCTGAGATGGTCTTCAACACATAGACACTGTTCGAAAGAAGGCCCAGCAGAGACTGTACTTCCTGAGGCAACTCAAGAAGTACAACCTTCCACAGGAGCTGCTGGTCATCTTCTACACTGCCATCATTCAGTCTGTCCTGTCTTCATCCATCTCAGTGTGGTTTGTTCATCCACTAAACAGGAAAGGTCCAGACTGCAACGAACAAACAGGACTGCAGAGAGAATCATCAGGGCTGACCTTCCCTCCATCCAGACTTATACAGGTCTAGGTCAGGAAAGAGCTGCTAAAATCTCTGCAGACCCCACACACCCTGCACATAAACTGTTTAGAGTTCTGCCTTCAGGCCGACGCTACAGAGCGCTGTTCACTAAAACCAGCCGCCACAGAGACAGTTTCTTCCCCCAGGCTGTTTCTCTGTTGAACATTCAATAAAATACAAAACAACAGCATACAGATGTTGCAAATGCACCTTTTTATTTATATATGTGTATATTGTACATTGTAAATATGTATATTCTGTAGTGCAAAAACAAAAACCAAAGAGCAAAGTGTACCGGAGTCAAATTCCTTGTTTGTATGTACAAACTTGGCAATAAAGCTGATTCTGATTCTGATAGAAGCTCATGGGCAGGTTTCTTTTTTTCTCCACACTGGCCATCTCATTAGAAGCTTGACAGAGCTAGAAATCTTAATATCTTAAAATCTTAATAAGATTCTCCCTGGTAAGGCCTACGCCAGGGTATCGGAGAGGAGAGTCCGGCCGATAGTCGAACCTCGGCTTCAGGAGGAGCAGTGTTGTTTCCGTCCCAGCAGTGGAACACTGGACCAGCTCTACACCCTCTACAGGGTGTTCATGAGAGTTTGCCAAACAATGTGTGTCTGCTGGGTATCCTTAGATAGACAAACTTTTTATCCAATCCAATAAATAACAGAATCTGACTGCACTGTTCAATGATTCGGATTAATTGTAATGCATGTACCTGACTTTTGTGAAGTGCCTTGAGACGACATGTGTTGTGAATTGGCGCTATATAAATAAACTGAATTGAATTGAATTGTGCAGCTGGAGTCAGTGCTTCAAGAACCACCACCCATAGACGTATGCAAGATATGGATTTCAGCTGTTGCATTCCTTGTGTCAAGCCACTCTTTAACAAGAGACAGCGCCAGAAGCTTCTTGCCTGGGCTAAAGACAAAAAGGACTGGAAATCAAGGTCCCAGAGTCTGACGGAAGAGAGAAGAAGCACAGAATCTACGTTGCTTGAGTGTAAAGTTTTCACAGTCAGTGATGGTTTGGGGTGCCATGTCATCTGCTGGTGTTGGTCCCCTTTGTTTTCTGAGGTCCAAGGTCAGCGCAGCCGTCTACCAGGACGTTTTAGAGCACTTCACGCTTCCTGCTGCTGTCCAACTTTATGGAGATGCAGATTTAATTTTCCAACAGGACTGGGCACCTGCGCACTGCCAAAGCTACCAGTACCTGGTTTAAGAACCATGGTATCCCTGTTCTTAATTGGCCAGCAAACTCACCTGACCTTAGAAAATCTATGGGGTATTGTGAAGAGGAAGATGCAATGCACCAGACCCAACAATTCAGAAGAGCTGAAGGCCACTACCAGAGCAACCTGGGCTCTCATAACACCTGAGCAGTGCCACAGACTGATCGACTCCATGCCGCACCAATTTGATGCAGTAATCCTGGCCAAAACAAGCCCCAACTAAGTATTGAGTGCTGTACATGCTCATACTTTTTATGTTCATACTTTTCAGTTGGCCAACATTTCTAAAAATCGATTTTCTGTATTGGTCTTAATTAATATTCTAATTTTCTGGGATACTGAACTTGGGGTTTTCATTAGTTGTCAGTTACAATCATTAAAATTAAAATAAATTAAAATTTTAAATATATCACTCTGTGTATAATGAATCAATATAATATACAAGCTTCACTTTTTGAATGGAATTTTTGAAATACATTTTTTTCATGATATTCTAATTTTATGACCAGCATCTGTATTATCTGATCTGCACCAAATTCTATATGTCGGATGTTAGTCCAGTCCCCAAAACAGAGCTAGTGAAATATTTGGTGGGCGTGGTCTAATTCCTCCACAGCGCCCCTTAAAAGATTTGAAAAAAAAAATCACCCCCAAGACATGCTTTGACCAATGATTATGAAATTCGTTACACATATGTAACTTCTCAGGTCTCTTGGAGCATTGGTGTAGACCCCACATGAAATTGGCCATTATGGATTAAATTTGTGATTTTGACCCAATTTATACTGTTTCTAGCCTCCGTACCCGAGCAGAATTCTCCTACAGCTTTTAACTTACAAACTTCAAAATCACTCGGTGTACTCTAAAGGTATTGGGGATCAAAAGATATGACAAGCTTTGTGCTGCATCAAAGCATGTGGGCGTGGCAGTGTGGCAAATATCGATATGTCTCCATTTGCATACAGTTGGTTGTAAATCACCCATGAATGTTTTTCAAATTTCCCCCAAAAACGGGATAAGAAAAATTTTTGCCCAATGTAGCCCCCTTGTTTTGGGCTTTTGCTGCATAAAAAGCATTTTTTTTTTTTTTTTTTTTGGGTTGGCCAACCTCAACATCTCATTTTTTCCCTTTAAAATAGACTAATGGGAGCTTTTTGGGGCTTTTTTTGGGAAGGGAAACCAAGTAGGGGCTTGGGGGGGAGTTGATGGGGCGGCGGTGCATCACCCCTGCGGTCGCAACACAAGCCAGAGCGAAGCTGAGCTCCGAGGGCCGGCAACGCTGCTTGCAGCATTAATTGATATTGCTTTCTGCGCACCGTCCCCTTTCCCGTGTTGGCCCGATGAAATCTAGTCGATTTTCGAAGTGTCGTGGGAGAAATCTGCTGAAAATGAAACCCCTAGGCAGTTGGGTGGGTAAAAGATACTGTAAAAAAAAACAATGCATTTTTTCCCAAAAGATGCAGAGGCGGTTTGGAAACTTTTTCATCCCCACTTTTAAAAGTCTGAACATCTTTTTGCCAAGCTGTTTTTATTTCAGGGTTAAACCAGGGGCACTTTTTTGTGTGCAAAATGTCATTTTGGGGTCCCAAAAAAGAACTCTTCAAAGGTGAAAAATTGCGGCCCTTTTCCTTTAATATTTGTTCAGGGAAATCCATAAAGGGAAACAAACGGGCTCTTCAGCCTTGGGCCCCTTGACACGAACAACCCCCAATCATGAAAAATGCGTTTAAAGGAAAAACTCCCGCCAAAGTAGATATGTAGTCCCCAATCCAGGATTCAATGGGAAATTTCCCCGGGATGCAGGGGACCCTGCTGTTGGGATTTTTCTGCTCAGGGTGACAAATTTTACCCGGTCTTAGACCTGTTCAAATTTCCCGATCAAGATTTGGGCCCCCAGATGCAATTTTTGAGCTTTAAAGGGATTAGATTTCCTAAATTTCCCCGGGGGCCCCGCGTGAATTTTGTCAACACAGTTTTCTCTTTATTTTTTGATTAATAACTTTTAATGAGATTTTTCAATATCATACACTACAAGAACACGTGGGAGTAATTGGTTACAAAGCGGTATCAAAACTTGTATATAGAAAGTGAGCAGTAAGCTATATTACATAATGCTGAAAAACAAACACAAAGACATCACAGCAGCAACAAAATAAAACTTATATATTATTTAAAAGTAATAGTAATGAAAATAACAAGGGGAAAAAATGCTCAGCTGGCTACTACAACTCCTACAGGGGGATCTTTCATAATGAGCAAGTATCGTTCCCATTTCAGATTAAAGCTTTCCACTCTATGTATTAACCTGTATGACAGACCCTCCAGCACGGCCAGTTTGGCTAAGTGAGGTTGACAGAGGGGGATGATGAAGCCTTCCATTCTGAAATTATAAGTTTGCGCCCCAGCATCAGTGCCACGTGGACCCACTCTGCAATATGGGGCGGGAAGTCATCAAGTTGGGATGGGTCCCCCAGAATAAACAACCTCTGGGAAAAGGATATTGTTATGGATGTATGATTCTGTGGCCTTTTCTAATCATCTCTTTGCTGCCCTAATTAAATATATCTGCCCTTGTTGCTTATCTGCCGCACCGCTCACTGCTACAGCTCACACAACATAACTGTTGATATCACATAAAATGCAACACATAGTCAAGGATAAGCTGATACAGGAGGATGAAGCATGACTTACGCTCCATTCTTTGCTCCTCTCGGTTCATTCCTAAGATGGGCTGAGGGGGGCCCGGTACCGAAGGTGAATGTTACTCTGTATCTGTTCAATTGTATACTCTGTACACTGATCATTTTGGCATTAAATCTTGATTTTATACTTAACCATTTCTCATTATTTCACAAGGTAAATACTTTGCTGGTTTTACTGGTTGGGTCTCGGAACTGGAGAGAAACGGACCCGGTCATGCGCAGGGAGGAAAGAGAGTAGAACTCCCATTTTACAACAGTATATCCCATCATATAATCTTTATCAAATAGCTATGAATCTCAGACCAAAAGTCTTTTATTTTTTAACAGCTCCACAGCATATGAGTCAAGGTGCCCTCCCCGCACTGGCGTCGCCAGCAGTCTGGGTTCTGTTTTAGCTAGATTCTATACAGCTTTGAAGGGGTCCAATAAACTCTGTTCAGGATCTTGAATTGGACAAGTCTAGTTCTGAGTTCCCTAGACATCATTTTTATGTTTTGTAAGATCCTATTCCACTCCCTGTCTGTGAATGAGATGCCGAGATCTCCCTCCCAAGTCAATCTAAGGTAAGAAGCACCCTTATCAGAGCATTTCAAGACCATTGAGTAACACACTGAAGATTCATGACCTCTGCCAAAAACTTTCATTATTTGTGTGAGGACATTTACAGTGGGGGGTGTTGAAAGAGAAACAAATGTCTGCAGTTACAAGTGTCTGAGTTGTAAATACTTCCAATGCTGATTCTGTAATAGGTGGAATTGTGCCCTGATTTTAGAAAAAGACTTGAGTGTATTGTAACGCTAACTGGGCTAAGCAAATTGACCAAGGCTTCACAAAGTTAGAAATGATTTACAATTGGCAGCATCAGAAGACCGGTTCTTAATGGAGCCTGGAATGTGAATGAAGACAAGAACTAAATATAAGATTTTAAAACATATATTAATATTCAAAACAAATAAAAACAAGATCAACAGTTAGAAGAAAACAGAAATAAACAATAAGCAATGACAACAAATAATAATTAATGAAGGTTTTGTACTGTCCAGTCTTGCTATTCAACCTTCATAAATCCCAAGATCATTAAATTGGGATCTGTCCAAACAGGGAAGAAAAAGTTGACAGAAGTTGTCATCTTTGGACCAGAGTCTTTGAAAAAGAAAATGCTTCATCATTCACTTAACCTGGATGGCATTAGATTGACCTCCGGTGATAAAGTAAAAAGCCTTGGTGTTACTTTTGACCAGGACATGTCATTTAAATCCCATATTAAATCAGGATGTCCACAAAATGCAGTTAAAAGTCTTCAGCTGATTCAAAATGCTGCAGCAAGAGTTCTGATGAAAATTAAAAAGAGATCATATTTCTCCTACTTTAGCTTCCCTCCAATTGGATCCCCTGTTACATCCGAATAATTTAAAATTCCTCCTCCTCACATCTAAGCCCTTAATGATCTCGCGCATCATACATCAGAGATCTGAATTGTTTTCCATATGTTCCTAACAGGGCACTTCGTTCTCACTGCAGGTTTACTGGTGGTTCCTAGAGTCTCTTGAAAGTAGAAAATGGGAAGGCAATCCTTTCGTTATCAGGCTCCCCTCTTCTGTGGAACCACGCCCATTTTAGTCCCTGAGGCGGAACACCACTTCTACTTTCAAGGCTATGCTTAAAACTTTCCTTTTGGATAAAGCTTTTATTAGAGTGGCTTAGAGTTAGTCAGAGTCTATCCTACAGGGGTTGGACATGAAACTGAAACAACACCTGGTTTAGACCACAATAATTTTTAGTATGGTGTAGGGGCCTCCTTTTTGCGGCCAATACAGCGTCAAATTCGTCGTGGGAATGACATATACAAGTCTGCACAGTGGTCAGAGGGATTTTAACCATTCTTCTTTGCAGGAATAGTGGCCAGGTCACTACGTGATACTGTGGAGAAAACGTTTCCTGACCTCGCTTCCCTCCAAAACACCCCAAAAGTGGCTCAATAAATATTTAGATCTGGTGAATGTGCAGGCCATGGGAGATGTTTAACTTCACTTTCATGTTCATCAAACCAATCTTTAACCAAGTCTTTGCTGTGTGTTTGGTGCTTGTCATCCTGATACACGCACCGCCTTCAGTACAAGTTTGCAACCATTGAATGCACATGGCCTCAAGCATGGTTTCAGGTAGATCTTGGCAGTGACGCGCACATTTCCTAGCACAAGTAATTGGGCCATGGGAATGCATGATGTGGGCAGCCGCAACCATCCTGTCCCCCCATGCTTCACTCTGGGCATGCAACAGTCTGATGGTACGCCTTCTTTGGGGCTTCTCTCCACACCGTTAACTCTCCCGTATAGTGGGGAAAAACATAAAGGTTGTAATCATCAGAGAAATCAATACAGTTTCACATTGTCCACAGCCCAGATTTTCGCTCCTTGGCAATCATTGAAACCACGTTTGCCATTGCATGAGTGACCAGGTTTGCTATAGCAGCCCGGCCGTGTATATTTGACCCTGTGGAGCTCCCGACGGACAGTTCTTGGAAACCAGAGAGTTGAGGTGCACATTTAACTCTGCCCGTGATTTGGGCAGCCGTGGTTTTTTTTTATGTTTTTTTGGATACATCCGGGTTAGCACCCGCACATCCGCTTTCAGACAGCTTCCTCTTGCGTCCACAATTAATCCTGTTGGATGTGGTTCGTCCTTTCTTGTGGTATGCTGACATTACCCTGGATAACCGTGGCTCTTGATACTCACAAGACTTGCTGTCTTGGACACAATGCAGCCAGCAAGGAGTACGTGCACCAACTTTGCCTCTTTTGAACTCTGATATGTCCACCCGATAATGTTGTGTGCATTTCAATATTTTGAGCAAAAACTGTTCCTCTTACCCTGCTAATTGAACCTCACACGCCTGCTCTTCTGGGCATGTGCCATCAATGAAGACTGGCACCCAGCTGTTCCCATTTAGCCATGAAACCTCCCACACTACAATGCAGTTGTTTCAGTTCATTGTCCCAACCCTGTATGTAGTTATGGCTATAGGCTTGACTTGCGAGAGGACATAATGACCACTTTCACTCTCCTTTTCGCTACATTCTCACTACTCTCGAGTTTGCATTATTTTGATGTTTTTTCCGCTTAACTTTACCTTCTCTCTCTTTCTCCGCTTCCTAGAAGCTCACCTGGTCTCGTTCCTCTAACCCCCAGTCGGCTCGTGGGCAGATGGCCGGCTTCACCGAACTGAGCCTGGTTCTGCCTGTGGAGGTTTCTTCCTGTTAAGGGAGGTTTTTCCTCTCCACTGTCGCTACTGCATGCTCATATGAGGGAATTGGCTGCAAGTCAACGCCAGTGACACCTGTCCACTGTCTTCTACGTGTTCATCCAGGAGAGTGAATGCTGAAGTTCAACTGACGGTATGCAATCTGCTGGGTTTTCCTTTCCTTAGATAGAAAAACTTTTTATCCAATTTGAAATAGATAGACGAATCTGGCTGCACTGTTCATGATTAAAATTAATTGGAATGTATTACCTGACTTTTGGACGTGCCTTGAGTCAGTTCTAACAGCTACTTCCATGTTGTCTCACCTGTTGAGGATAAAGTAATCATCTCGGGAGTATGTGAAGAATTTTCTTCTTAATAAATCATTTTTATTTGGGGGGAAGATCCCTAAAAGTCTGACTTCTGAGAGCTAATGGGAGGGATGGCTTCCAACAGAGCTATGACTCTGTTTAGAGTTTTAGCACTGATTAAGAGTAAACCCGTAGATTATTCTTGTTCGCTTTCTATTAAGGTGAGAAATAAGCTGTTTTCTGCTTGGCGAAGTGTCTTTTTATACAAAAGTAGGCTTATTTTTCCAGATTAAGTAGAATCCTCATAGTGTGTAAGAGCGCCATTTCGCGCCAATTTTCCTAAATTGTGCTTTAAGGTACGCAGCTCTGAATAACGCGTGCAGGGAGCCTGCCTCCTATGAATAATTTCCTTCTTTTTTCAAGGGGGTGCATTGTTCTAGATCACCACGCATGATAAAGTTACATCTTCTGCACAAGAGATCAATTTGTAACGGGGAAGAAACAAATAATTGCCCTCCACTGTGTTTTATTGTGATAATGAGGAAATTTAAAAGTGTAACAGATTCCTTTAAAAAGTTTGTTACATGCCATTGTCCCTGATAATGATCTACTCTAAAATTAGAAATTTTCCTTTCAGGTGTGGAGTACTCGGGTTAAATTAAACTCAAAGGTTTATTAAAAATGGTCAGACAGCACAGGGTTGTAAGAAATATTGTTATGTCTGTACAACTCGATTGGCATAATGTCAGCACAAGGTCCAGAGAATGAAGACATAACGGTTAAGGTTTGTTATGTTTTTGGAGTACAGCCAATGGAGTCTAATGATACCTTAAAGGCTATATTTAGCTATCACTTTCAGTGTCAACATGAATGTTAAAATCCCCCACTATAATACTTTATCTGTATTTAAAACTAAATCAGATAAAAGGTCTGAAACTGATCTACAAAATTGAGAGTAAGGGCCTGGTGGACGGTACAAAACAACAAACAGAAGTGGTTTTTATGCTTTGCAATTTGGATGAGGAAAACTAAGGATTAAATATTCCCCAAAGAGTTGTAGGGGCAATTGATTGGTCTGGGACTAATCAATAAATCGGACTGAAAGATGGTTGCTACTCCTTCCTCCTCGCCCAGTATTTCGAGGAATGTGAAAATTTAATAATTAGTAGGAGTTGACTCATTTATAGTAAATAATCCTCTTGCTGCAGCCAGGTTTCAGTGAGGCAAAATAATCAGATCTGTCACAAATCAGGTCACTAACTAGCAAAGTCTTTAAAGAGAGAGATCTTATGTTCAGTAGGCCAATTTTAGTTGTTTTATTTTTATTTTTTTAGTCTGATTGTGTTTTATTTTTATTAGATTTTCCTGATTTTCCTCTTTTTAGATCATTTTTTTAATCTATTCAATTTTGCCATGGGCGAGACACTGTCTTAATAGTAATGGTGGGTAGCAGTACAGAAGCTGCAGAAGGAGTTTTAAACTACGACCCGTCTTCCTGGTCTGAACCTGGTTGTCAGAGGTTTTGGAGAACTAATAAATTCGGGTCGGGGGCCCAGATTCCTAGAAAGAAGAGCTGCTGCCATCCAAAGTGTGATGGATGCCGTCTCTCCCAGATCAGACCAGGTTTTCCCCCAAATGTTCTACCAATTATCATGTAGCCCACATTGTTTTCTGGACACCACCTAGACAGCCAGCGTTTTGAATGACAGCATGCGGTCTAAACATGTCGTCACTCTGGTTAAATCGGGCAGGGGACCAGAGAAAATTTACGGAGTCCGACATTGTTTTGGGCAAACTTACACAACGGAAGCAACACTAACTTTAGTGACCTTCCGATTGACGTAACCGGGTGTCCATTACCGCCATGCGTGAATAACAATCTTACTGTCATGACCGACTTTGTTGTCGTAACATCAGACCTTTCGGCCGCATGTTTTGGACACTCGGGTGAAGAGAGGGCCTGAGCTGTCCGACTGATCACCACCTGGTGGTGAGGTTGGATCCTCTGGAGGAGGGAAGCCGGACAGACTTGGCAGGCCCAAGCGTATAGTGAGGGTCTGCTGGGAACGCCTGGCGGAGCCCTCGGCCAGGGGATTTTATTCAACTCCCACCTCGGGAGAGCTTTGCGCAGATTCCGGGGGATGTTGGAGACATAGGAGTCCGAGTGGACCATGTTCTCTCGCATCTACTGTCGATGCTGCTGCCCATAGCTGCGGCCGTAGGTCCTTGCGGTGCCTCGTGTGCGGCAGCACTCCCTTCGGTGGCCATGGAGAAGGCTACCGGGTCAAGGCGATTCTGGCAAACCGTCCGGCGCCTCAGGAGGGGGAGCAGTGCTTCGCCAACACTGTCTTATAGTGGGGGTGGGAGGCTGCTGACCTCGACTGAGGACATTATCGGGGCGGTGGAAGAGTACTTCGAGGATCTGCTCAATCCTGCCATCACGCATTCCCTGGTGGGAAACAGAGGCTGGGGACTCGGGGTTGACTACTTTCGTCACCCAGGCTGAAGTCACCGAAGTTGGTTGAGAAAGCTCAGGCGGTGGCGAAGGCTTTCGGGGTGTGATAAGAAAATCCGCCCTGAGCACCTCAAATCTCGTGGTGATGTTGTGGGCTGTCGATGGTTGACACGCCTCTTCAACATTCATGGCGGTCGGTACAGTACCTCTGGACTGCAGACTGGGGTGGTGGACCGGAGGGGTGTGTTCCAACTACAAGGGGGATCACACTCCTCACCTCCCTGGTAAGGCCTACCCAGGGTATTGGAGAAGAAAGTCCGGCCGATAGTCGAACCTCGGCTTCAGGAGGGAGCAGTGTGGTTTTTTTCGTCCCGGCCGTGGAACCGGAACCAGCTCTATACTCCCTACAGGGTACTCCGAGGGCTCATGGGAGGTTGCCCAACGGTTCACATGTGTTTTGGTGTGTTCTGGAGAAGGCCATTCGACTGTGTCCCTCGTGATGCCTTGTGGGGTGCTCCAGGAGTAGTGGAATCGGGGGCCTTTATTAGGGGCCATCCGTCCCTGTACAAGCGGAGCAGGAGTTTTTGGTCCGCATTGCCGGCACTAAGTCGGACTGTTCCCGGTGCATGTTGGAACTCCGGGCGGGCTGCCCTTGTGGTCACCGTCCTGTTCATCACTTTTGATGGACAGGATTTCTAGTACGCAGCCAAGGGCTGGTTGGGGTTCTGGTTTGGGACCGGTGGATTTCGCTCTTCTTCTTTTTGCAGATGACGTGGTCCTGCTGGCCCCCTCTAGCCAAGACCTACAGCATGGCGCTGGGGCGGTTTCGCAGCTGAGTGTGAAGCGGCTGGGATGAAGATCAGCTCCTCCAAGTCAGAGGCCATGGTACTCAACCGGAAAAGGGTGAATTGTCCTCTTCAGGTTGGAGGGGAGTTCCTGCCTCAAGGGGAGGAGTTCAAGTATCTCGGGGTCTTGATCACGAGTGAGGGGGGCGCTGTGCCGGTCCTTTGTGGTGAAGAGAGAGCTGAGCCAGTTGAGGTGCCTCGGGCATCTATACCTTTTCAGCATCTAAAGATAGCGCGGCAGCAGGGGAAGGCACACCCTGAGAGGCCCACACGACCAAATCAAACGTCTAATATTATTAGCTTAGGTCCGAGTACAAATAAAGCCAACTTAATCGGGGTGAATTAGTTTAGTTATCGCCTTATCTAAACTCACTGCTAGGATCTTAGGAAGAATTTTACTGTCACAGCCAATCAAGCTGATTGGTCTATAGCTTTTACAATCTAGTGGATACTTATCCTTTTTTAAGATAAGAGAAATCAGTGCCTCAGACAAAGTGGGGGGCAGGCTATCCAGCGCCTCATTATACATTTGCGAAAGTAGTGGGGAGAGTTCCTCAGTATATATCTTGAAGAATTCAGCTGGTAAGCAATCTGGGCCCGGCGCCTTGCTAGATGGAAGACTTCTAATAACATCCATTATCTCCTCCCTAGTAATTGGCTACCATAAATCTACCTGATCCACTGATGAAGTGGGGAGAAAGAGGGAGGTCAGGAAAGCATGCATCTCTTACTGATCAACTTGCCTTTCAGTTGAGTAAAGCATCTCATAAAACTCTCTGAATATCTTTTTTATCTCAGGGATCCCGGATAACGGTGCCACCCTCCGTCTTAATTGCTGCTACTGTATTCTGAGCTTCTCTCAGTTTAATGTATCTACCTAGCAATCTTCCCACTTTGTCTCCCTCTTCGAAGTATTTTTTGCCTGGCTCTGAAAAGAAAAAACTCAGAATGGACAGAATGGAATTAAGTTCGTATTTTAGTCTGGTCAGATTAGTGAGATTGGAAGGGGACATATCTTGCTTAAATACAGTTTCAGCGGCACAAATCTTCTCTAAGTCCAGTTGACTTGTCATGTTAGATTTCTTTTTGAAAGACGCATGTTGTATTATATGTCCTCTAATAAAAGACTTGAACGCCTCCCATGCCACACCAGCAGACGGCGCTGATGTCAAATTAATTTCTAGAAAAAAGTTAATTTGAGCTCTTAAAAATGCTTTGAAACTTAGGTCAAGCAAAAGGCTGGAATTAAGCCTCGATCTGAGAGATGTAGGGACACTGCAAAAAAGGGTTACACAGAGAAATAAATTATCATGATCTGAGAGGAGGATGCTACCAACAGAACTAAAAACAATAGAGGAGATACCAGAACTAGAAACAAAAAAAAAAAAAAAATCAATCCTAGAGAATGCATTGCGACGTAGGGAGTAGAAAGTATAATCTCTTGTGGTTGGGTTTAGTAAGCGCCAAACATTCGTGGCGTTTGGGTTCGGGGACGTGTGTTCGATATCGGTGTCCCTGTAGGGGGTGGCGATGTGGCGAGGTTCATGTTGGGGTTCACTGGGGGTGGGAGACTCATGGGGTCGGGATCGGAGCTCGTGGGGGGTCGGGACTGCTCCGTCCTGGGGCGGCTCTGGGGTTGGCGGGCTGGCTTGGGGGCCATGTGGACCCCTCTTTTGTACATAGCCCCCTCTCGGGAGGTGGATGGGGGTTGGTGGGGACTGGGTTCTGGGGGGGGCCGGGGGCCAACCACCCACGCGGGTCTGGGCCTGTCTGCTGTCTCTGCCCGGGAGGAAAACGCGGGGGACCACCTCCTTGGTCCGTGGGCTGGTTGCCCCTAGGGGGTGCGGCCGCCCCGCGCCCTGGAGTATAAAGTATGCCCCCATGGGGAGTGTGAGTGAGTGTAGGACGTCCATTGGTTGTTTGTCTTTATGTTGGGAGCGAGTGATTTTATGTGTGTGGATGAGAGTGGGAGTGGGTGACTGTGACTGTGAGTGCCGTTTTTTTTATGACAGGTTGGGTTTTGGACTGCTTCCCTCCCCTGGATCAGCTTAGCCCCCCCCACCACATACATATGGGGGGGCCTCACTCCCGGTGGCTGCCTGCGGGGCCTGGACCCCTGGGCTCTGTCGGGCCTCTGTCTTGGGGGTAGGCGTTACCCGGGGTCTTGGGTCTCTGGGTCCATGGCTGGATCTGCTCGGGAGGTTGGACGGCTGCCGGCCTGGGCCGTGGGCTCGTCGCTTGCGGTCCCTGGGGCTTCTGCACTGTCGCTGCTGGGTGGCTCCCCTGGGACTCTCCCACTGCTCTTCTCTGGGGGGGTTGCGGTAGTCCCGGCGGTGGTTCTCTTGGGGTTCCTGTGCCTTGGGGGGCCTTTGGATGCCTGTGTGCTCGGATCTCTCAGTGTCCGCCCGGGGACCACGGGGTCAGGGGCCGGTGGGTCCTCACACTCGCTATTGCATATTTCTGTGGAGAAACCTTGTATACAAAGCGCATCCACACAGGTGCTTGATAGATACACAGATGATCTATATTGGGCTGCACTTCTCACAAAAGTACATTTTACATTCATAAATACCGTGTTGTTATTTTGTGTATAAGCAAGCAGGGTATAATTTTTTATTCTATTCATCCTTCTTTCTCTCCTCCACTCTCTCCTCCTTTTTTCCCCTTTTTCCCTTTTGCCCCCATATCCCTCTTTGTCAAGCTTCTGGTTTTTTTCATTTCAGTCTCCGTGTCGTAAAAATTTGAAATATTCCAAAGAAGTTTATAATAAAGTTTCTTTTATAAATATCAAGCAGAGCCTTAAAGCAATAGCTGTGATGCTCCGCTTGTGAAAGTAAATCTGTTGGGCAATTTCTTGGCACTCAGACAACAATTCTGAGCGCTACTCTGCCGGACAGGACACGAAAAAAACACGAAAAAAACAAAAAACAACTACTTCGCAAAACTAGGAAACAACTGACAACAATATCCCCAGATTGTGAGGCAGATGTAATATTAATCTGTTTTATTCAGAGTAGTGAGCCTTTTTGTATTTTCAAAACAAAAGTTTAAATAAGTGAACTTTAGGCAGGTGTTTCTTTAATGTTTAATGCTTTCTTTTACCATGGAACTGCACTATGCCTTAATTTATTTTAATTTCATTTAATTTGTGTAAAAGACCTTATAGAAATGTCGACCTTAGAAAATGGAGATTTTTTTTTTCCACGTTTTATTATAACCTTTTTAATTGTTTATTCTTGAGGACTACTTCTGAGTCCAAAATAGAGCTTTTTTTCTGTATTGCTACAGAAAAAAAAATCATACACATTCACATAAACAAAATGTGAAATTAAAATGCATCCAAAAATATTTCAACAGAATTTGTATATTTTTTATTTATTCTTAATAAGCTGCTAAACAACTACTTTCAAATTCAGACCTTTTGAAGCACAGTTATGGTCAGTCATGCTTGAATGCACCACAGTTGGTGTGGAGTTGCAGCTTAATATGTTTTGCAGAAAAATAAAACATGTAATGAGCAGTTTAACCTCCTCATCTCCACACATGATGCCTCTTTGGCAATTACTTGTGATAATAAATGGCGCGTCTTCAGTTTTGCATGCAGTGTCCAAATGCAAATGTTTATGCTATTTCTGTTTTTGTCCTCATTCAGTTTTTTTTTAAAGGCACATGTTCCAACAGATATTTGCCTAATATGGGTGCATAAAGCACCGTATTATTGTCTATCTGATGCTACATATTACTGTAGCTTGTTTCGAATTAGAATTTTTGTATATTCATTCAATTCAGATGCAACGTATTTATTTTTTCATTTGCAATCAATTCTTTACAGCTCTACAGCTTTGCCTTGTTTTACAGTGTTTGCTTACTATTTATTGCCTGTTTACCTCACCCTTGTCATAATTCGGATTTCTCCTTGTCATTGGGACTCACTTAAACATCGTCTCAGCCTCGCTGTTGCCAAACAACATCTTGAGGTGGGGGCTGAAGTTTTCTCCATGAATCTCCAGCATGGCAACATGTCCTCCACCGTTCACCTTCAAAAGCATACAAAATGTATTAAGAATATATTTTTACCTGTATGAAATAATAATTCATTTTTTCCTTTTATAAAGTTAAATAAAACAAGCTGCAAGAATCCATTTAAATAATGCTGATGCATATAGTGTCAACATGTAAATAGATCAGGTGGAACTGATTCAGGAAAATCTATGCAAAACAAAATCTATTGCTTTTTATTACAAGAAGTCATTGCTTGGCAAACTCACCTCCAAACCAGTGATAACAGGGAAAGGACTAACTGGAGTCTGAATGGAGGCCAATCCCTGATTGAAGGTGAATTCAACCACTTCCACACCAATGATGGTCCAGCAGGATCCATCGTTTAGCACCACTCTGCTGGAGTCCCTGCTGCTGGACGGAGCCTAAGAGGAAGGACAAAAGTGAAGCAGATGTTAGAAGAGATGTTGACATAGAGAAAGTGAGAAAATTAAACAATATAAAGACGAAGTAGAGGTAAGACAAAATGTAAATTGAGAACAGAAGGAAGAGAAATTGAGAGAAGTGATGTGTCACCTGGTACTGTATGATGGTATCATTCGATAGGCACAGATAAGCGTTGGGATTGTCTCTGAACTGAAAGGCACACTTGTGGAGCTGAGAAACAGGTTCATCCACGTCCAAGATGGCGTGCTGCTTGTTGACCTTCCGAATCACCTGACGGCATTGAAAATATCAGGAATGTTTTCAGATCCAGAAAGATAATTTCTGCTGAAAAATCTAATATCTATCTATGTTTGTGTCAAAGCCAGTTTAATAAGCTAATGGAAGAATCTAGCTGTTAGGTGACGTCGACACATATGCAGTGTTGTTTTAGAGCTAAATGCAAACATTTACATGCATCCAACCCATCACCAGTTCTCAGGTGGGCAGAAGGACATCCTATAAGTCAAGGTAGGCAGGATGGGGCTTACCCTGGGCTTTTTAAAAAACTTAATTTTCAACCTGAAAGTATGTTAACCATTCTTCATCTGGACATCTTAGAATAATGTAATCAATTTATATCATGGAAACCCTAGAGTTAAGCATAGCTTAATGGAAAAAATCGCTTTCTTCTGGTCATGCAGGCAGGCTCTGTTAGTGAATTAGACTGTAATCAGTGCTGTGTGTTTGCTACCGTCATAGTGTAGACATGCAGCTCAGTGGAGCCAGTACATCCTGTGTTTTCCTTTTTTGCTGAAGCATGCACAAACTATAAAGGTACAATTATAATATATGCACAAAAGCAGCCTGTTACATTATGACGTGCACTCTTAAGTTGCCTATGTAAAGTTAAAGTTTAGGTACAAAGTATCAAGACAAAGTGACCAAAGTTATTTTCGTGACTTTCATTATACAAAAAATAGGATATAATTTTCAAACTAAGAAAAGTTTTCTTTATATAATGTCATCTCTTATGAAAAGTCCAAGATTGTTTTGTGTGGTTTAATAATATAAAAGATGCATATATTGAACATATTGATGCTTATAACGAGATGTTTCTGAATGGCCAGAACTTATTCTGTGTATTGGTTTAAATTTCCTTGACATGACAGATTTTAAGATGACAAACCTGTAGATGGCATGTGTTAAGAGTAAGAGTTGTTGCATAGCTCTGCAGCATAGCAATGGCTTTCTGGGAATAGTAGTCGTATTGCAATTAAAAAGTTTGGGGTTTCATTTCGGCTTCCTCACCCGCTGCAGGGCAATGCGCCACTGGGCAAGCTGCTTATTGATTTGCAAAGTTGGGATTAGTGGTTAAACATCTTCAAGAACGAAGAAAGGTGACTCTGTTACCTTTCACTGGTAAATTTATGATTAACATGGTGTAACATATTCTATAATACAAAACAATTTACTGTTTTTTAACTAAGAGAGCAAAGAGTTTAGTATAATAATCCTGAAACCAAACCAGTTAGTTAATGGAAATAGTTCAGTCAATTTGCCCTAAGCCCAAACCTGAAATATTAATACCCTAGAATTAAAGCCCATCAGACTCCACAGCTCATGGGATATTAAACTCTAAAACTTTAATATTCAAGACTGCTGATCTGGATGAACTTTATGGTGCATACATTCAACTTCCCCGTCCTTTACTATCTGGGCACAAACCACATGTAGAATCAGAGCCAAGAATCTTGTCAAGCTACAACTTAGCAGGCAAACTTTAAATTTAAACAAACTGTGCAGTAATAGGCCTTGACTACAATAACATATAGAGGTGTAATGTGAGAGTATAACTTAACCGACTTCCACAAGACCCACAGCAGAGTGTGTTGTGTCAGCAGCTCAAGAGGTATAAGGAAAAAGGTCAACTCAGCGAAAATTGATGACTCTGCTCAGACATTTGTGTAAGTATCACCTAAATTGGATGATGGGAGAAAATTGAGAAATATTTACAGGGCGAAGTTGATATTATGTCAAGATGAAAGAATCAGAGGCCATTTTATTCCATTTGCAATTTCAGAACAAGGGTAAAAAAAAGAGAGTATTCAAACATTTAAAACTACTGATTATTCCTAGTTTACCAATTGTAATCAGGTAAGCAAAGCTCTGTTGATATTTTGATGGAAATTTTCAAAAAACAACTTTTGGTACTTTTCTTGGTTCCTTTGGGTGAGCGTTTAAACAAAAAGCATCATATTATTATATTTGTATTCAAAAATAATACAGATATACTAATTTGATAATGTTTTCTCTTCAGGTTGGAGGGGAATTCCTGCCTCAGATGGAGGAGTTCAAGTATCTTGGAGTCTTGTGGAGCAGGAGATCGACAGAAGGATCGGTGCGGCTGCCGCAGTAATGGGAACGCTGTGCTGATCCGTTGTGGTGAAGAGAGACCTGAGCCGAAAAGCGAAGCTCTCGATTCACCGGTCGGTCTACGCTCCCACACTCACCTATGGCCATGAACTTTGGGTCATGACCGAAAGAACGAGATCCCGGATACAAGCAGCTGAAATTAGCTTCCTCCGTAGGGTGGCCGTGCACTCCCTTAGAGATAGGGTGAGAAGCTCGGTTATTTGGGAGAAGCTCAGAGTAGAGCCGCTGCTCCTCCACATCGAGAAGAGCCAGTTGAGGTGGCTCGGGCATCTATACCAGATGCTTCCTGGACGCCTTCCTCGGGAGGTGTTCCAGGCACGTTCCACCGGAAGGAGGCCCAGGACATGCTGGAGGGAATATGTTCCTCGGTTGGCCTGGGAACGGCTTGGGCTCCCCCTGGAGGAGCTGGAGGAGGTGTCTGGGAAGAGGGAAGTCTAGGTGTCTACCTAATCTGCTGCCCCCGCGACCCGGTCCCGGGTGAAGCGGAACACGACGAGTACAAGTACATGTACGAGTATATTTGTATTCATTGTATTTATCTTTGCTCATCATTTTTGCTTAAAAAAAACCCACTCTTTTCAGCTTCCCATAGTATTTTAATGTAACTAGGAGCAAAAATGTATTCCAGTATTTGGCTGCTGGTTCAAAACAATTTTAGATGTTTGGCAAAATGTTCATGGTGTCACTTGTGTAAACAAAGCACAGCATTTGGTGACTGAAAAGGCATCATATAAACACGTTCTTAACCATAATGTGACTGTGAGATTTGTACTAATCTCAGCAGGTCAGAGGTGATTTCATCTATCACTATTAAATATCAATTATCACTATCTTGGCCTGCAACTATCTAACTAAATGCAAAATAAAGGTGAAACGAATATAAATCACATGTTTTCTGAATCTTAAGCAACCAACAGTCAGTCACAAAACAGTAATCTCAAACTTTAATTTATTCATGGGCATTGCAGTGCACACAAACACATTGGATGTGAAATTTTACTCACACCTTTTTTAATCAGGTAATTTCAAAATGTCCCAAAATGTCCCTTTTGCTCTAAACCCAATTATCTCTTATTTCTGCAGGTGTCATCTGGAACTCTTCGTGATATTACTGTTTTTATATAACCTCAGCAGTTATGTTTAAAATGGGTTTGTGTGAGTGCCTGTCGAAATATTTCAAAGTTTAACCTATATGAGGGATCCTATTTTGCTAATTTAATAATTCAGAAAGCTTTTAATTAACACTACTGTATTTTAAAGTGGCACTTCCCTCTTAAGAAAACAATTAAAGCTGAAGCATGACGGCAAGACTGAGGCCCATGCCCTAAATGTGTGTGTGTGTGTGTGGGTGTGTGTGTGTGTTTATTACCATGGGTGGCAGGGCAACTCCTGACTCAGTGCAAACTAACTGGACCACAGAACCATAACAGATGAAGCCTTCACTCAGCACAAACCCACCCTGGTCAGCACGCTGGTCATCCACTACAAACACACACAAGAACTATGTTTTACTGTTCGTAAAAATGTTTCCACGCATGTGAATAAATGTTTTATTAAACATTTTTTTTATTTACATACAGAAGTTTATGTTTTTTGTGCCAACAGATTAAGACAGACAGTAGGTTTGATTTGGAGATGATGTGAGAAGTGCTGATGGATGATCACTTGAGGCTGAGGTTTTGGTGGTAGGAGGTCTGTGCACACGGAGCACTGTGCTACACCAATAACCTCTCTGACCTTTAGATTGGCTCCACCAGACTTGTGAGAAGGAAAATGCTTGGGAATACCTACCCACACATACAGTGTATGTTTTAATGCAGGGTGGTCGAATTATGAGGGCAGCTGTCTAACAATTAAAAATAGAACTTTGATGCTTTACTGAATAGACAGTTCCTCTTTAAACATCTATGAAAATGTTGATGTTAAACCTTATGAATCAACATCTTTCTAAAGATAAAGCAAAATTCTGGAGTTTTTGATACCTAACTTACTTTAAGTTTCTGTTTTAAGGCTGAGACTTTATTTCTGTGCACCTGCTGGATATTTACATCACCCTCCCCACTTCTTGGCAACCCTTATAAAAAAATGCATAAATAGCCTAAAAATGAATTATCCTTTTATTAAATCACCATAAAGTCACACTAAATAATTTAGAAAAAATCCAATATTTAATTTAAGCTCTATTATTAAGTGGGGAAAAATGTTAAAAATGACTAAAAGTTTTATAAAATAAATGTAACTGAATCATTATTTAGTTATACTTTACTTTTCTTAAGATGATAAATGTCTATGAATTTCTAATTAGTAAACCTTCACCTCCTGTTTGTTTTAGGTATAATTATTACATTTCTGTTAGACTGTTCAAAATGGGAATATAAGAAAACATGGTATTCAGGTAAGGTAAGTGTGTGTTGACCATCATAAGTCAGTATATGGCTCCAACAAAAGTGCTTCTTGTCTAAACCTGTTCATATGTTCTGTCAGAGCAAGTATGAAAAAGCTTAAAACAACTGGACTGTGACAAACACTGTTGGCTGAAAACCCAAGGTTATCTTGTAACTATGCATGACAAAGGATGGCAAAACTAATTTCAAAGCTCAATGTTGCAAAACTGCTACAAAGGAGGAGTCTTCATAAACATGCAACACTATTTACATACCATGTTGTTATTTGAGAGGCAATGAAGGAATAAGCATTTTCTGTCTTAAGATGTGAATCTTCAAGATGTGGAATTTGACTAAGGCTATTGGGAACCATGTTGGGTCAGATGAGATTAAGTTTTTCTGCAGCAAACACTCCATTTTGTCATGACTAAAACAAAGATGAATATGTGGAAAAGCATCTCATGCCCTGTAGTGGAGGACCTGTGACGCTGTTTCTCTTCCAAGGCTCTAGGCACGTTGTTAGAGTACATTATGGGTTATTTGAAATGCAAAGAACTTTTATATAATAATATAAATAATAATCTCGTAATCTCTGCCAAAAGCAAAAAAAAAAAACGTGTTCTCATATGATGATCCAAATATATGGCAAAATCACCCTTACATGGTCATTACAGTCCTCAGTCCTAAAATCTACAGCAAACTGACACTGAACAGCAGAGACCATATGAGCAAGAGGACTTGTCAAAGATCCCCATTTCTGTATGCTCCAACCATGTGAAATTTTAAAGGTCTGCCAATAACTGTTGCGCCAGTGATTTTGTTGGAGAAATATGTCTACATACAATATCACCTTGTTACAATCAGAACTTAGCTCACAGTCAGATTATAGTCTGACCACACTGAGACCTTGTTATAATACAAGACACATGACTCTGAATACAAAGCTTTGAAACTACTGTAGAGGTAACACACAAGCAGTGACACACACTCACACACATTTACCCATGGTGATGGTGAAGGCTGTCCACTGTCTGGCGCTGGCTATGAAAGCTCCTCTGTCCACTGAAAGGTAACGAGTGCTGACCGTCTGTGAGCGTAAACGATTGAACAAAGCCACTTTGGAGCAGGAGGATATACACACTGGAAATACATAAAGGTATACTGTAAGAAACACTGCACTTATTCATAGCTCTGGTCTGTAAAGACTAAGAGTGCACATTTTGGTATTTGGTGCATCATTTCCACCTTATGCGATCTACATGCTTGCTGTCATGTGTATACCAATGTGTTGATTGGGCACTGTTAGAACCCTCTCAGTACTGCTTCATGAATGAAGTTCATGTCATGCTTGAAAGCGTTAGCATACTGTGAACTTTTTTTTTTTAATTGTCCATTCAAAATTGTACACTTTTATGTATCTGTACATTCACAGTTTCAATAAACTTTAAAGGAAAGTATTTCATATAGTTATTTTTTCCTGATGCCCTCTGTTCCACTAGATAACATCCTAACAGCAACTGTATATACGATAAAAGAAATGCCCAGTGGCCAAAAAATATGTAACTAGTAAACCTTTAAATGAGCCACGTGCACTTTAAAAAAAGGAAAGGTCTGTACTTAACCCACTCTAATCCTAATTTCTGTTTGGCTGAGTTTTTTCTCTGCTGTCTTCAGGCCAGTGGCAGTCGTTGCTTGGATGGCACCTTAGGCAAGCTTCACAATGTGCCGCTTTGGATTCACCCAACTCTGACAATTTTACATATGGCCCTGCCCCTTTATGACAAATATAGCAGAATAACCTCCTATTAAAAGTTTACAAGTTTAAACGAGAAGTTTTAAAGAGGGGAAAAATCTAACATGTAGAGTCATAAGTCTGGAGGACCTGGATAGAGAAATGTAAGGCAGTAGACTACTGGCACAGAAATTAAAATGTATCATCATCATTTATTTATGTATGAAGTGCTTGACAAACCAAATGGCAACAAAAGTGTTGTACAAGTAAATAAAAACTAAAAGGAAGATATAAAAAATAAAAAGCAATAATCAATAAAATTGAAGGTTGACAATATTAGCAATAAAATAAGCAATAAAAGGCAGAGAAGTAAAAAGTACTGGTCTAATGCCCGTGCTCTCTGGAATTTAAAACCAGTTTAAAACAATATTTTTAAGAGATTTAAAATCATCTAAAGTTAGCAAGCAACAACCTTTTCACATCAGATACACTGAACAATGCGGCTATCGCATCTCCTTTCAGAATTTTCCTTGGTCTCTAAAATATTTGACCTCTGACACAATTTCTCTTGTGAATTCAGAGTTTTCTTGTTCGAAGCAGTTTGCAGAAAAATCCTCAGGACACAAATGGCTGTGCTTGGTGGGACCAGCCCATCTGTCCCTGGTCAGTTTTCCAGCTCTGATCCAGGCAGCTCTGATCCTTTTCGCTTAAGTGAAGTAGTGCAGACTAATACCTGTTGTCGCAGTATTGCTGCAACCTCCAGCAATGCACTGTTTCACCATATTTTCAGGCAACTTAGCTTCTACCTGAATAGTTTAACATTGATCCCTTGCATGATGATTTACCGGAGACTTCCCCATTAACATAACTTCAGGTCCATTTTGGCAAATCTTTACACCAAAATATGCGCGTTTTGAGTCACAATTGTCTTTTATCACATCCTTCATCTTAATATAATGTAAATTACTGCCCAATTTCTTCAATATTAAGATATTTTCTTCCAATTTTTGCATATGTGGGAATAACATGTCACAGGAACTTTAAAAATATAACTAAATTCATTCTCAAAAGACCCAGAGTTGACTACTGGAGAAGTCAAATGTTTAAGTAAATTGAAGTCAACTGATGACAGGTGATTTTTTTGCAAATAAGTGTCTGATTTGTCTCAGAATGTTATACGTATTTGGGTATTTGACAGTGATTAATAAGTGAATAATAAGTGTGAATAATAAGAATACATTTGAATTTCAAATACTTTTTTCCAAACTCCTTTTATCTCTCGATATCTTTTCTCATCTTTTACCTTCAATGGAAGTTTCAAAATGATCATTTCAAAACTGATTTTTTGCAAAAAGCTCTTCAAATGTTTTTTGTTTTTACTTTGTTGTTTATTCTACAACTATTTGTGCATAATTCTTATTTAAGAAATTTAAGAAGAAGAAAAACAAAAAACAGATTGACTTCCTAAATTGAAAAGTGTGACTCACAGTCAGCATTCTTCATGGACTGTCTCTTCTGGGAAGGTTTGGAGATCACTTTGATCATTCTGCTTTGGAAGGAACCCACTTCCTGTCTGTTGCCTAAAAAAAGTCGCAGCAGCAGGCAGAAATGCTTCCTCTTGTCCTGATCAGAGATGAAGAGGGACTTTGCACAAGCAAACAGCTGCTGCAGAAACAAAGACAGTCAGAGTCCGAATGGAAAAGATGAAAAAGTGAAATATAACCTTCTGGCAGAATTCCGGATGAATATTGGACAGAATACTTTCAATAATCTCTAAACCAGAACCAGTAAAGTTTTAAACAAGAGAAATGCAACTTTTCTCTATATTATCCACCTGTCCATCCATCCATTCATCCATCCGTCCGTCCATCCATCCATCCATCCATCCATCCATCCATCCATCCATCCATCGTGGTACTCTCCAGCTCATTCTGTAAGAACCCAAAGATGGGATTTACAGTCCACTATCCTAGACCTACCCCAGGAAAACTTCAAAGGGAGATGCCAATTAGCCCTCCTGATCAGATACCTAAACCACCTCAGTTAACACCTATAGATATAGAGGTGCAGCAACCCTTCTTCTGGCTGACCCTAGATGACGGCGTTCCTCACCTTGTCTCTAAACCAGAACCCAGGAACCCAATGGAGAAAGCTCACTCGAGCTGGTTGCGCCTGAATATCTCTCAGCTTTTTTGCCATGATCCATATCTCATGACAATTACACAGGCAAACTGAGAGCCTGACTTTTTGACTTAACACTTTCTTCACCGAGCTGCATGGTGGTGCATTTGGTAGCACTGTTGCCTTGCAGCAAGAAGGTTCTGGGTTCGACTCACGGATGGGGGGTTTCTGCATGGAGTTTGCATGTTTTCTTCAGGTACTCCAGCTTCCTCTCACAGTCCAAAAACATGACTATTATGTTAATTGGTCTCTCTAAATTGCAATTAGGTGTGTGTGTGGTTGTTTGTCCTATATGTTTCTGTGTTGCCCTGTGATAGACTGGTGACTTGACTTGCGGGTGTACCCCGCCTCCGGCCCATAGACTGCTGGAGATAGGCACCAGCTTCCCCATGACCCACAGTGGTAGAAAATGACTGACTGACTTTCTTCACTATGACAGACTGAAGCACCACCCACAATACTCCACAATCTATCAATCCTTCACCCTCTACACCAGAGGTTCTCAAACCTGGTCCTCAGGGACCACAGTCCTTCATGTTTTAGATGCATCTCTGCTCCAGCACAACTGATTCAAATGATTTCGGTACCTCCTCAGTATGCCATCAATTGCTGCAGAACCCTGTTAATGATCCATTAATTTAAGTCAGATATGTGGCAGCAGGGAAACACCTAAAACATGCAGTGGGCCCTGAGGACCAGGGTTGAGAAACACTTTACCATCACTCGTCAACAAGACATCAAGATACTTGAATTTCTCCTCTTGAGGTAGGGATTTACCCCCAACCTGGGGAGAGCAATCCTTTTTTCTGCTTCAGATCCATGACCTCAGTTAGGGAAGTGGACTCTTATCCATTTCTTACTCTAGTGCAAATTGCTCCAATACAGGTCTTGACCCGAAGAGCATAGCAAAACCACATCATCTGCAAAACCAAGCCAGATCCCCTTCTTTGCAAAACTATGCCCTGGGACTCCTCTCCATGAAGACCATACCCAGGACTGGTCATAATAGGCAGCCGTTGCAGGGTTCAACCCACACTGGGACAAAGCTTAATTTTTGCTGCAAATGTGGACACAACCACAGCTTTATAAATGAATAGTCTTTAAAAGCATCTCTGGTACCCCATACCCCATACAGCACCACCTCAAAATACTTTGGGGACTCGGTTGTTAACCCTCTCCAGATTCACAAAACACATGTAGACAGAGATCCAAACTTCAACCCTCCTCATTAATTCTGCAAAGCTAAAGATCTGGTCAACTGTTTTAGGGTCAGGATGAAAGCTACACTTCTCCATATGAGTACATGGTGACTGAATTGAGGAGATCCTTAAAGTGCCTTTTCCACCAGCAGTTGAACCCAACCCCACGAAATCATACACATGCGTTTTCTTTTTCTAAATCTTTAAATGGTTTGCCAGAACTCTCTTCATCTGAGTTTCTAAGACATACCACCACAGGTCTAATGACGCAATTACAGAATTAATCATCTACCTTTTGCTGAAGGAGACACAATACTAAGTATTGACCAACTTGATGTCTGACAGCAGTACTTGCTATTAGAAACAAGAAAAGAAATCTAGTAATCTAAAACCACTTGGATTCAAATTGTAAATGCCTTTTGTCCCTATTATACCCCTCCAGGTAACACAATCATTACCCATATGGGTTTCTTCACAAGCGCATTCCTAGATTGTAATGCTTCCAGGGCATGTTTTTAAATATTATTCTGGTTACATTAAAAAGATTCTTCAATATACATTTATCTAAATTCAGGATAATAACTTTTAGGTAACAGTTTGAACACCTGCATAAATTTAAACAGCTGGATTCTGAAAAAATAAGTTTCATGTTTTGATTATTTACCTCCTAAAACTCCTCCTAATAGTTGGGTAGGGGAAACCTGCTTGAATAACGCAAATGATCAAAGATTACTGTCATTTGACTGTACTATGCAGTTTGAGCAAAGAAATTGCCCATATGTTGCCATAGGAGCCACTTTCGCCACCTTTGGTCACTCTTTCTCGTGAAGGTTAAGTAAAACACAGGACTGTACTTTTGTTTTTTGGTTCTACATCTGATTAATAACTGACACTTTTGGTAACCAGAAGATTGAGAAGCATTAAGAGCAGCTTACAAAGGAAGCAAATGAAAAATATAGTCTTTACTGTTGTGGAAAAAAGATTTTGCAACAGACTCATAATGTAGTAGTTGGGAGATTCGAAAAATTTTGATAGTTAAGATCAGATCAAACTGGTCATTTGTCATTACTAGCATCTGTAAACAAAATGAATAAATTATGATACTACATTTTGGCAAAACAAAGGATCATAGTTTTCTTACCCTTGAGTTTGGTTGCTCATCAAAGAGCAGTTTGAATGTGTCTGCCTGTGACTGACTGGAGCTGTCCAGACACATGTAACCACATATCCGATAAACTGAATCCCCATAACCTCCTGCTGCAGAACAAGTGGTACAAAATTCAAAAATTAGGGAATAAAAAGGGAGTGGTAGAAAGTCAGACAGAAGAGGAAATAATTAACATTTAAGGAGATGTGTTTGATATTTTAATTAAAATGTTTTTGCTAGTTCACCTTTCAAATGATCCTGCATGACTCTCCATCCATGACCACTGATGTAAACGCAAGGAGGAGGGCAGAAAAACCTGACGGAAATGTGGAAGTGTACATTTTTACAAATGTACAAGCATAGTTTGTACATTTTTTAAATTATCCTACTCTGTTGCACATTTGTTTATATAACTCGCTCTATTTTAAATAACTTTACAGTATTTTTTCTTATGTTGTGCATTGCACTTACTGTACAGTCTCTTATTTTTTATTATTTGCTATTATATTTTACCTCTATGTGGATCTGCATGCTTTCATTTGCCTGTCACTTTGCTGCTGGTACACCTGAATCTTACCACTGAGAGACAATACAGGATATTTCTATTTCTATTTATAATGCAGAATTAAACAAATTTGATGCACGGTGGCGCAGTTGGTAGCACTGTTGCCTTGCAGCAAGAAGGTCCTGGGTTCAATTCCCGGCCAGGGGTCTTTCTGCATGGAGTTTGCATGTTCTCCCCGTGCATGCGTGGGTTCTCACCGGGTACTCCGGCTTCCTCCCACAGTCCAAAGACATGCCTGTTAGGTTAATTGGTCACTCTAAAATTGCCCTTAGGTGTATGAATGTGTGTGGTTGTTTGTGTGTTGCCCTGCGATGGACTGGCGACCTGTCCAGGGTGTACCCCGCCTCTCGCCCATAGACTGCTGGAGATAGGCACCAGCTCCCCCGTGACCCACTATGGAATAAGCGGTAGAAAATGACTGACTGACTGACTGATTATTTTTGCTCTCATGTTTGCTTCTTCCTAAAACTTTAAAATGAATAAGCAAATTAGCAGAGTTTTCCATTTATTAGCTGTTAAAAGCAGGTACATGTCCAACATGTTCCTTAAAGAGCCTCAAATGTGTCAACGCTACACAATAGGCATAGGTAGAATGACAAAATAAAACAAGGTTGTTTCAAGATTATTAGGCCCATTTTTGTATTTTTATTTACATTATCTTTCGCATTGCAGAATGATTGTTCAAATGGAGAATAAGATATTTCGCCAGAGACACATCGTCAGACCTTTTCTCGTTTCCGTAAGACTTCTGAGCAACCTTGGCATGCAGGATGGTGATGCTCTGGTCTGCACGAGTCTCCCGTTGTGCCTCCCTCGCTGCTCCCAAAAACTGACAGCCTTGGAAGCTCAGGTCAAGTCTCCTAATTGGATGAGAATGTTGTCACTAAGATATACCCACTGAATGTATTTTATTTCTATATATCCACTCCTTTAAGATGTTTTATATTTCAGTTTTATCTCGAAAGGGAAATGTAATCTGCAATACTAGGTGATGCTGGGGTCAGGGGTCAAAATACATGTCTTTAAAAAAATCCTGAATTTGCATGCACAACATGTTTAAAATGAACTTCATTATACATTTAGGATTTAAATTTAAAAAAATTTAATTAGCAAATTGAATGTTACTCTGAAAATGGTCGGCTAAACCTATGCGCCTTCAGATAAATTTCCACTTCTCAGTTTAATGCAAATGATTCAGCTTTATCGGTTCAGTTAAACAATGACACAAAGAAACCAGAGAAACATAGCTTAGAAAACAGTCCAACATAGCTTCTCTGCATAGGTCTAGGGTATCTCATCTTTGTCTCCAAACCACTCTATCTGAGCTGTCCCTCTGATGTGTTCATTTCAATTCTGTCTATTTTGGTCACTCCCAGTAAAATTCTTAACATCTTCAGCAATGTGACCATCAGGTTTTTCCTCCTTTGTTTTTGTTGGTACCACTGTCCCCAAACTTACATAAAAGCAGGTGCAATGATCAACTCTCAAGTACTTCACATACCTCAACCTCTTCAAGCTATCTTTTGCTTGTTTCCCACTCTCCATACAGATCACAAATTCATCAGCAGACATTATAATCAATGGGGACTCCATCAACCCATCTATCTTTTAGGGACTTTGAACTAATCCCTGATGTGACCCACTCCTACCTTAAACCTCACACCTACCACACACCTCACCACTGTGTCACTGTCCTTGTACATGTCTGGCAACATCTTCACATACTTCTCTGCCATACTTGACCTGCTCAATCAGTCCCAATTATCATATGCTTCTTTCAGATCTACAGAAAGAGTGAAACTCGCACTGAACTCATCTAGATTCTCCATCAGCACTCTTCTGACCACTTACTGACCATCGCTTTTCCTTAACCCAGCTTCAATATTAACTCTGTTACCTATCTTCATGTTGTGGATAATCAAATGTCTCCATCTTTAGTAACTACAGCTCTGTACATCAACTCAGGTGTGTTATAAAAAAAACTTTAAATTGATATAAAATGTTCCACTTTCTGCTGTTAACAATGGCTGCTGTCACATTAACTGTGTTTTCTCTCCACTGTAATACGAAGGTAAAAGCAGAGTGAAATCCCTGAGGCCTGGACTCTGGAATGTGACTCATAATGAAAACTGTCAACATGAAAGGAGGAGAGTAGGAAGACAGGACCCCACAAAAGGACCGACAAAATTTGAATTATGTGAGTGATGAAAACCCAAGAGGATTAAATATTTGTTGTTGTAATTTCCTTCTTTCAGGAAAAAGGCAGGACAATCTTAACAACTAAGAAAAAAACATTAACAATGTATATTTTCCATTGCTGATAGACTGATAAAATATTAAATATTTACTTACATAAAAAGTCACTGTGGCTCAGTTATTTTTTTCTAAGATTTGTTTTTGCTGCATTTATGGTACCAGAAGCTGTAACCTAGCAGTAGTATTATAGGATATGACTTTTACCTCCTTTTTGCCAAATATGTATGTTTACAAGGGTGATAACTGCCATAGTAATCAAAAACTGATGTACAGAGAACTTTGCAGATCTCATAGGATCGTTTCAAAAACTTCTCATATTAACTTCAGCACATGGCTGGTGTCCAATTAAGGTGTTATCTCAAGGTGCAATTCAAAAGAGTGTCTAGTTTAAATCCCAAATTACATGCATCACCTATCATTACATTCAAAACAACACATATTGGGTGTTGTCATAGTTAAAAGCTGGTTTTATTCATTTATGATATGTAAACATTCTTCAGTTTAACAAATTCATGGTTTATGAAAACTTAAATAGGGCCGTAAAACTCCCCTGTTTCTTTTTACCTATTCCTGCACACTGATGTAGATCTCAGCAGCCTGCTTCACATGTTTGCTTTCTGAGCGGTAAAACAACGTTGTTGGTCATGTTTGAGGGAGATCCCATTCACCCTGTTTAGCACTGCAGCACTCGTTGCTCTGTCCTGGAGTTTTAGTGACTACAATTAGTGTCATGGTTGCAAGCATGCATGACTCCACAGCTGCTGGGGTTGTTAAAATGAACAGGCCCGTGATTGTAAAACTGCAAAATTGGTTTAGGATGCAACACAGCCCTCCTCCAAAACAAAGTTTGCACCAGAACCACCTGACCAATGCTAGTCTCACTAACCTGGAAGGACAGGATTTGTCATAATTGGTAACAATTACATTTAAAACAGTATCTACAAAGCCAGTATAATACAAGAAAGGAGAAATAAAGGCATTTATTGCTTTGTTTGAGGATGGGAAAGATAAACAAATATCCAAAACGGTTCGCTGTTCACCTCTGCACCAAATGTTCCTCAGCTCACTGATTTTTGTAATTCAGTAGCAGGGGGCGCGGTCTCCCCCTCCCTAATATGTTTTCCCCTGGCATCCTAATACCTCCACACAACCCCTCAACTCCTTCATTCCATCGGTGCTCAAAAGAGAGGTTAGAACTTTGAGCACATTTTCACGTCCAAGCGCTCATTCCTCACAGCACGGCAAGGGTTCATCTGACAAAGGTTTGGGATACTCTGAACCGCGACCTTACGGCCTCTAACCCTGGGGACCGTCTTTGCTTTGTGCAAGTTTTTCTTTGTGTCGGAGGTGAAAAACCTCGCTGCTTCCCCGTCTTACCTGTCCCATCCGCCGGTCTGCGGTGCGTCGCGTCCAGGCAGCAGCGTCCCCAGGTGAGTTAGCGTGTTTGTCGGCTCGGGGGGCAGAGGGAAGGAGGGTAGCAGAACGGTGTCTGCGTGGGATAATCTCGCCTGTTGCATGGACGTTTCTGACAGATAGGATGAGACAGATTTGTGTTAATGAAAAAGTTAATAAGAAACATCGTGAGACCATTTTTAAGTGATTTACCTAGACGAGAGACGTTTTAGGTGCAAAGCAAGCTTTGTTATGCAACATAAAACAGCTATGAAACTTTTCAGAAGCTGCAAATTCCAAAATAAGTGGTTACCCAGTTGTTTCTTTTGTTTGTTTTTTATTTGACCAAAAAAACTTGTTTACCAGAAGAACTGTATGTAAGCCCAGTTCCGCCACTCTGATGAAAAATAATTATCTCATTTAGATAGCGAAGTCATAATTGTGAAAAAGAGTACAAATCTTTGGAATAATAAAGTTAACACATCTATTCTGGCTTCTCTGATTTTTGCAGTGATGCTGCTGTAAATGTTAGAAAACATGTGAGCGGGCAAGAACTATTTATTGCAGCCCAGTTAGGGCTAAAATTCCACTTACGCTTAAAGCTATTTAAATCAAACGAGTAACAGACTGAAATAATTTTGATGATATAGAAATTTGGATAGATGCTAGAAAAAAGATGTCACTGTGTGCTTTGAAATCTTGTGTTTGGATGAATGAATGTGAGTGAGTTATGCTCTGGGTTCCCACTGGTTGCCTGGAGGTGACGCTGTATACAGGTAGTCTAAAGCTGGTGGTGAGAGAGACGGACCGATTAGTCTGCCTGTCTGCACAGAAATAAATCAGTTCTACATCAAACTGAAAGCGAGTCTACACTCACATGGAGAGATAACAGGAGATCAAGGGGATCTGGCGTACAAGAGTGTGTAGACTGTTCTGAACAATTGAGGTAGAATATATTTTTCTGCATCTACTAGATCCAGCAATCTACGGGTGAGAGGCGAGGTACACCCTGGACAGGTCACCAGTAGAATGGACATTTTTTCTGTCTAGCAATCTTTTTGCTTTAGGATGTTGCAGCTCTTTGTGGCTCAAGCAAGGCTTTGAATGCAACACATTGATTTGCAAGCCCACTAAAAGTTGGCAACAATAACTCAAGATTAAGAACAAGAATCTCCTGCCTCAAAGCATTAATAACACCCTCTTTCCCAGCTCCTCAAAAGGCCAAACACAAAAACAAACACAGCTGATTACTTGTGGTTTTCTGCCATGACAAATAAGAAAGAAAATAGATTATATAAAATGTTCTGCTTAAATAGTTTACCACATTGTCAGTTGTTCGTGAAGAGCATTGGACGAGAGTTTGAGCTGAGGTGTGTACTTTGTTGAGATTCTTCCACTAGAGGACCTTTTGAATATGCTGATTGAAAAGTAGGATTAAAACTCATAAAATATTAGTCTTCGTTATGAAAGTCAATAATGTGATATTTTTGTACTAATTAATTCAGTTGTATGTTTAGTATAATGTATGAATCCAGGCTCAGGTAGATTTACAGTAACTCAGCATGTAGTTCAGTGAGATAAATGTGCTGGTAGAGCTCCCATAAAACAGCCAGGCAGTCAACGAAACTGCTAACAGTAGCAGAGTCAACATCTGCTTCTAATCTCATGTCACAAGAAGTGCTGTGTGTTCATCACTGTATGTGCTCCAGCTGTCACTCAAATCCCAAATCACTTAAAGGATGGCTTAAAGACTCTCAGACTGTCTGTCCTCACTGTTATTCTTTTTACCTACAATTCAGTGAGAATATCTTTCTGCCTCACTGTGTGTAGACACATGGTCTACGTCTTAGCTATCTGTTTTCCTCTCAGCTTGAATCCAGACTGTCTGTTAAACTTATAGAGAAACCATATATGTTATGTATACACAATAACTCATATCTTTACCTCCTCTGTACATGCCGTTCCTCTCTATTCCACAACTCACCTTCTTTACTCCTCGCTCTAATTTCCGTTCCAGTTAAGAGAGGATCATCTTACATCATGCTCAGTGGGCAAACAAGGGAGAATACTGTCAGAGCTGTACTTCAGATATCAACTCACAAGATCACAAATCAGGATAAAGAATAATTGTTCACTTAAAAATGCAGCCAGTCTACAACACTTGATCCATTTTTTTTTGCGTAACCAGCAATCACTGCATAAGTAAATTATAAAGGTGTAATCTCAGTGGGTTAAGCAGTAGATTTTTAGTCATTTGAGTAAGATGCAATCCTTAAATTGGTCCAGAAGGTGTCACTTTTGTTCTGCTGGGGAACCTGCAGGACCTTCATTCACGTGACAGGTATTGGTGGCAGGAAGTACACTCAACATTTGCACCAACGCTTTCTGAACGCTTTAAATGAGAGTTTACTACTTGTTGGGCAATTTTTAGATTTATTGACTATGACTTATGGACATCTGATGATAAGTGTAAGGAATAACTTGCAACATTTTTGAATAAAACAAGTTTGGACTTACTTACTGATTATTATTTTAAAATGAATAGTGCAAATATTGCTAAGTATATGTGTGTCACTTCCATCTGTTTAACACTTTAGTGGCTTTCAGTGTCTCTTTGGCCTTTATAATCCAAGAGTTATAGGGGGGACACACTTTAAAAAGAAATTGTTTATAATTTAAACTTCCTGTCTGACAAGTTACAAACTGTTAGATATGCATAAACTATTGCACATTCCCCTGTTGCAACTACAATATTTTTAAATTTCCACTGTGGATGATTTTTTTGACATCTGGCCATATAAACTGTTAACATTGAAGCATCATTGTTGTTGTAGTCTTCGTAGTTCTTGGATTTTTGGTTTTAAGTTTTGTCCTAGTTTAATTTTACTTACAACTTTCTGCATTTTTCTTTTTCAGTTGCATGCATCATAGTTACCTCTGAGTTAAAAAAAAACCTACAATAAATAATGGCTGGGACTGAACTAAACATTTCACAAAAACATAGGGTTAGCTATGAATGTGTGTTCAAAATTTTATATTTATGCCAAATATAATGTAAGTAAAGACAAGAAAGGGTACCAGCTGACTGTTTTTATGGTGATTACAGGTGATAAAGTCTCCTGGATGGATACATTTCAATACAGACCAATGCTCTAAATCATATACAAAAACATGCTTATAATTGCAATGTTAGATTTTAACATGCAATGTGTATACAGTGCCTTGCAAATCTATTCATGCCCCTTGAAATCTTCCACATTTTTTCACAATACAACTACAAGCTTCAGTGTATTTTATTTGGATTATATGTAATACAAAAACAAGAAAAAGTTGCATAACTGTAAGCAGAAAAAAAACAATATATGATTTTATTTTTTTCTGAAACAAAAACCTAAAAAGTGTGGACTGAATCTGTATTCAACCTCCTTAACCCTGACACGATTAAATGAAATCCAGTGCAAACAGCCATCCTCTTAAATCACCTAATTAGGAAAAAGAGCCCACTTGTGTGCAATTTTATCTCAGTAAAAGAACAGTTGTTCTTTGAAGGCCTCAGAGGTTTGCTAGAGAACAATAAAGAACAAACAGCATCATGAAGACCAGGGAACACAGTATACAGGACAGAAATAAAGTTACTGGGAAGTTTAAAGCAAGGTTAGGTTATAAAACAATATCCCACGCTCAGGACATCATGCAGAGAACTGTTCAATCCTCAGTTATTCATCTTCTTCTATACTGCTTTTTCCATAGTGGGTCACGGGGGAGCTGGTGCCTATCTCCAGCAGTCTACGGGCGTGAGGCAAGGTACACCCTGGACAGGTCACCAATCAATCGTAGGGCAACAGAGAGACATACAGGACAAACAACCATGCACACACTCATTCACATCTAAGGGCAATTTAGAGAAACCAATTTACCTAACAGTCATTTCTTTGGACTGTGGGAGGAAGGTGGAGTACCTGGTGAGAACGTGCAAACTCTATGCAGAAAGACCCCCAGCCAGGAGTCGAACCCAGGACCTTTGTTGCAACTCAACCGTGCTACTAACTGCGCCACCGTGCAGCTCCACTGTTCAATCCATCATCCAAAAATAGAAAAGAAATACATTGCAAACCTACCAAGACAATCAAGGTGAGCATAAAATAGAAAAACAGCCAGGAGGCCCATGGTAACTCAGGGGGAGCTGCAGAGATCTACAACTCAGCTGAGAAAGTGTGTTTCTGTGACATCTATTGGTTGTGCACTCAACAAATTTAGGCCTTTTGGCTTAAGTGACAAGAAGAAAACCATTGTTAAAATTAAGCCATATGATTTATCACAATCATTGGTGGGGACACATCAAATATGTGGAAGAAGCTGCTCTGCTGAGATGAAAATGTAACTTTTTTTCCTTAATGCAAAATGCTGTGTTGTGGAAGGTTGGTGGCACAAAAACAGGATATAATAAGCACTTTGAAACAAAGATGTTCTATGCATGAAACGTTGCTGTTCTGCGTGCATGGAAATTTCGATATTAAAGGACAAATTTTTCTCAAAAAAATTATGCTTTGGATTATAAAACAACTGTAGTCTTGAATTTAAGAGAAGGAACAAACCAAACCTGAGGGATGAGGAAACAACAGAGTTCATGCCACAGCTCAGACAGTTAGCTGAAGCGGGAGGAAGGAGTCAAACCATCAGGCCATAATGACTGCTGTTTGTAAGCATAAAGTTTTTCAGGTACAGCAATGCTTTAGCTTAATGATAAAAAGCTGGAGCAGCATCGTTTTTTTTCTTATATAAAATTATTATCACTGTGGTTAGCCTGAAGCCTGAACACAGGTGAAAGGGTAAAGTTGAAAGAAAATTATGATGCATTTCCTCTGATTTATTTTAATTTAGAAATACGTATGTTTTTTCTTTACCATTTCATAGTTTAGTTTCATTACAATTGTGGTTGAGGGATTCTTCCTGAAAAGGTTGTAATCAATTTTTTTTTCCATACATAATGTTCTAGTCTTGGCAGAAAAATGATACACATATTTCTGAATAGTATATTTAGTATAGTATAGTATATTTCTTGTATTCAGTGGTGCTAAAACTGTCTGAATACAAGACCCAACACTGGCTCACGTACCAACAGTACTTCCAACTTTTTTAACCCTCCAATTTTTAACCCTCCAATGACTTCTAAAAAAACTGAATGTCGACTAGCTTTTAGACAAAAATCTAATTAAATACAATAAACAAATATAATAGTAGAGTTATTACTCTGACAAATATTTCTCTTTTATTATGGCAAAGATATGCTACTAGCAATAATTTTAGGGTTATTTCATGAGTTGAAAATAATTTCAAAATCCATCGGCTGATGTTCAGGGTCCATGCCCGTCCAGCTTTGACAAGTTGATGCCACTACATCCTACACAGTGGAACGTTAAACTATAACAAAACTATGGTTGAACACACAAACTCGTGCAGTATTTCTCTGGTATTCTCCCCAAAGACGTTGCTCAAATTTGTCTGACAGAGGGCAAAAACAACATTTACTCACCTTTCATTTTATCATCTGTAATGTCCACTTTATCCATGATAGCATTTGCTTGATTTAGGACTGGGTGCACTTCAGGTTCATTGTCTCTCTGTGTTGGCAGCTAATGACTTTACTCTAGGTTCCAGTTTGATGGTCTGTTGAAATGAAATATTTGGTAAGTTTACTATCTGTTCGACCTCAAATAAAAAAGGTTCTTGTGCCAAAACAATCAGTTTCTCCAATTTCACAATTTCCAAATTCATTAGTTTAAGTCTGCCAAATGTCCATCTGAGCCGTGAACTGATCAGTTCAACCATAAAGTGTGATGGTACTTTGGTTCTGTCTACAGTAAGAGGACCTGTGATGGAAAACAAATGTGAGAGTTTATTTCTGTTTGCTCTGCATTGTGGGTTTATTATCTGGTCTCGGTGTGTAAAAATGTGTATGTGTGTGTGTGGTTCAGTCTGTATGCCTAAAGAGATAATCACCTGTTCCTGACCTGCTGCTTTCTCACACACACCTTTCTCTTTAACAAACATACAAGATATTTGAAGGTTATTTTTTAAAACAAAATATTTAATTTTGGCTGACTTAATGTACAGTATATGACTGGGGCATTTCGATGGTAGCAGTTTATGTTTTTATACTGAGGAAAATTGTTGTCTTTAATAGCCTTTAAATGGTAAAATAGCTAACAAGCAAGGAAAAACTAGATCTAAATAAAGTAGGTTATAAAGTTGCTTATCTTATCTAAAACTAGTCATAGACTGGCAAATGGTGAATGTCTACAGTATACTGAAGCTAATCGCACAGAAGAACCATCCAACTTTTCCAAGTACTTAACATTCTGTATATTTAGGGAGCCATTCAATGAATTAGAATATTATTGAAAAGTTAAAATATTTCAGTAATTTAATAACTGAAACCCATTGTATAGATTAATTACACACAGGCTAATGTTTTCAAGCCTTGATTTTTGTTAATTATGATAATTTCCACTTACTAATAAAAACATGAAATTTAATATTAGAATATTACATCATACCATTTAAACAAACATTTAAATACAGAAACGTCAGCTTCGTGAAAAGTATGTTTAATACCTGCATAAATGTTTTTTTTTGTATTAAATATGCCAAAGCGTATGTTAATACATATTTCTACATTTAATGCATTCAGGACATCCTGCATGTCCTGAAGAGCCTTGTTCTGTCATATTTTATCATCTGTTTCCTCTTGGTCTTGGACATCCCTGACAATGTTAAATCTTTTCCTGAATTCTTAGCAGAATGAAATCATAAAACTAATCTTATGGATATGAAAGAACATTGTCTGCAGCAGATCTGCCATGGCACTTTTATTCACAGAGGTGATATAGATGATAAGTTTGCTTCCTCAGTGATGGTGAAATCTGTTTCTATTCATCTTAAAGAGTGACATGTTCTGCAGTTTCTCCAGCTGCTAAAAACATGAGTGTAAAGAAAACAAGCAATAAAACTGTTTTCTATCAGTTAGCAGCAGTATAAACCCAAAGTAACAGTGTGTCAAAAAAGGCGTACCTGAGAAAACTTACTTGCATTATTTACTGCCATCTTCAGAACTGTAGTTATCTGTGAAATGCTTTATTTTAGGTGATGTGAGATACCAGAGCAACAGCCTAAAATCAAATCAGTCAATCTCAACTGAACAAAAATGGAGTTCCCAAAAAGACAGCAATTTGTCAAAGTTAAAATGTGTCGGATTTTACTTAGGTAAAGGTTTCATCTAAATAACTTAAAGAAAATGAAATGCACTCCTCTGTATCACTGTTAGTTTAATAATTAGCCAATCAATCAGCAAACTGAAACCAAAATAAAACCTCTAGATATTTTAAAAATATGAGCTAGAAATCATCAAATAAAGTATACGCTTCTGAAAACAAAACACAGCTGAAAAACTGTGCAATAGCCCCTTTAGTCTTAGAGGCTAAATAATCAGATACCAGCTTCAGAGTCTCCCCCCCTCCACTGAGTGCACGTGGCGCCCTTAGATAGTGCCACCCTGGATGGTGAGCCATATCTGCCAAGTCAATATTCACCCTCTGGAAAAAAAAAAAATTATACTCCATACTTTCTTATGATAATATGTGACCTTTCAGATGGATATTTTAACTTAAAAGCAAGTCATAATGGGTAAAGGCAGCAAAAGCCCTATGGTCAAACAAAACCCCTCACGGCTGTGTTGAGGACACTAGCCCCCATATATTGGTCACCCAGTTTACCACCTATAGTGTGCAGTACTGTTCCGGCTTTTATTAACTTCAGCCTCAGGGTGATGTCTCCCAAAAATGTGAAGTCTTGTATGATTGGTCACGTGATTATTAAAAGATGACCAAATATTCCGTGCATAGATTGTATGAATACTTGCATTTTGGTATTTTGGATATAGTCTAAGGTGAGAGATGGTTTTAACCTGAACCTATGGATAAAAAATGGTTTATTATGAAAACAAATGAATTGAAAATAATATAAATGGACATTATTTTCAAAAACATGACAACCCTTTCTGATAAGAAGCAGTTTTATTATAAAAATGTGCTAATATTTTTGTCTATGCACACATATGGACCAGAATTAGAACTTATTCTATTAATATACTGTATACTGAGGTTTTTGTAATTCTTATGTCTATTGGCAGAAGCCATCACTTTTACTTTTTTATTAATTGTATTTTACTAAATCAACATTTTATAGTTTATTTAGTGGGAGCTTTTTTCAACATAAGTAAAAAAAAATTGTAATTTTTGTTGTACAGTGATTGTTTCAAAAGATCCAAGTGTGCCAGGATTGTACTTCAAAAAATATAATGAGTAAAATGTTGTTTGTATAAAGCAAATTTCCTAAAATAAGACTTTTAAAACAAACAAAACATAACACGAGGTTCATACAAGCCAGAGTTTAAACCTACCACATATGCAACTGAAGAATTATTAACCACAAGAATATATGATATACTTTGCAGCGCCCACTGGTTCATGACCCCAAATATGTTTAATACACATTTTTTTTCTTTTTTGAAAAAAACGACAAATGATCTGAAACAGTTCTTAATTTGTACATGCACGGAAGTCTGATAGAAACATTTAATTGAAAGCATAAGAGGAAACTTTTCAAACTGTATTCTGATCTTGTACTCCCCACTATCCACCCATGTAGTTCCCCAAGATCAAATAGACTGTTACAAAGGAAATGTATTTCGACTGCCAAAATGTAAAAATACATCTGTTGTAGTAATCTCATTGCATGCCAGTGTATGTCAGTGCCAGCCTTGGCCCCAGCTAGTCTTTAGAAGTAGTACTATAAACTTAATGGTTGGTTGACGCTCCAGTACGTGGCATCAAACTGCCTCAAAAACTGCTGCCAGGCTTTGATTTTACATCCAAAGCAAATTTTCTTTTAGATTTATTTCAGATTTTAAATATTAAGTACCTGCTCTTAATGTAGCAGTAAAGCTTTACAGAATAAAGTGTACAACATAGCCAGCTGTTATTCATGAATAAACTGTATTGTTGAAGACAGAGAGGGAGAAGATAGTTGCGATATGTTTAAGACATTAATGAAAGGAAAAAGGATCTCCATTTCTAAATGTACAGCTGAGTAAAAAACACAAGATAACTGCCTCAGTCACCACAATTTGCAGCTTTCACCACTGGTCAGTCAATGGGATGTTTAAAAAAAATATTTGTCTGGGGCTGAATGATTCTCCTTGTGGATAATTATAGAACATATGCTGGTCTGTGGGAGGCAGTGGAGATGTGTGTGTTTGAGTGTCGGTGGTGCTGGGCAGCAGCAGCAGGATCGTAGTGGGTCATTGTTTGGTGACTGAATAGTGAGACTGAGAGGGAGACTCAGGAGGGGAGCGGGAGGGGGTAGTACAGGGGCACTTCACTTCAGAAAGTTACACTGAGGAGTCTCTGTCTGACACACACACGCACACAAAATTCATGGTTAAAACAGACTCACATTTAAAGCTGTCTTATTACTGACTTGGAAAATAAACAGTCTTCTCAATATAGTTTGTGTGCAATTATTTTCTAATAGAATATATATACAAATGCAACGCACATTTTTATATCTTTATTTGATGATGTTTTTTTGTTCTAGAGACACAAATGACCTTAATGTCACAAGCAAACTTTTCATTAATAAATGCAAATTCAACAACCAGTGGCAGTGACCGTCTCCCTGCTATCTCTTCTAACATCACTAAAAGCAAATATTTTCACTTGAATAAAATAACAAACATCCTATTGCTTTTTAAAACAAGTAATCTTTTTTTCTTGAAAAAAATCTTTGTTCACAAATAAAACGAATGTTTAAAATATATAACAAAGTATGTCAGGGGGATAGGCTTCTACAATAAATACATTTAGTACAAAGAAAGAAAAGGAAAAAAAAAACAAGGACATTATGATAAACAAATATTTTCGTTGACCTACAGTATTCATATGTGTTAACAGCGTTTTTGTTTGTACTCTTAGAATAAGTTGACAAATATAGTTTGATTAAATTTGTAAATATGGAATTTGCCACATATTATCATTAGATTAATTACCAGGCTTTTGTTTATATTATTTTTCTTTCCCTGAAAACTAAAAATAATATGCTCATACATTGTGATATGACAATTCCTAATGACTGATGAGTGTTTCTGGATGCTCTTTGCAAGATTTACAGTTTGGGGTCTTTTATTTTAATATATTTCATCATGTATTGATTAGTGGGATAATTTCTCTGGAATTTAAAGTTGTGAAGTCCAGAAAATGTAACCCTGTTTTTTAATAAGAGTTCATTACCACAAATTTTCTTATGTAATGTATATGACTTTTCCATGAGAAATAATGTTGTTGAGTAATGTTTGGTCAAAATATTTCAGAGTTTGATTGTCTAAATGCAGGAAGAGGGCATAATAAGTAACTTGTGATATCTGTAATTGTGGGAGGACAATCGCAAATCTTACATTCATAATTAAGTATATGTTGTGTAATAACAGTTCAAAAAGAGTTCAGGGTTTCCATTTAAGTGACTGAGTGCATAACGTCTGCTCTAAAAAGAGCAGACATAGTTTGCAATAATTTTTGGTTCAGAGGATATTTGTTCTTCTATATTTAACTCTTAAAATGTACTGGATTTAGCACAATGCTTTTCTGATTGAAAAAAAAAAACATAAGAGTTACTGTCACCCTCTTCCAACCATTTTAATCTTGATCTTACAAAGGCTCATTCTGCCCTATTTTTGTAAATTTTGTCCAGCTCATTTGTAAAATGGCTAAATTGATTTTATCATGCTTTTACAAGTCTAAAGGTTTCTTTTTAGAGACCATCATATATTCACAGATGATTTTATTTTCTTTGGCTTTCTTGGACATTTTTAAAACGGAACCATATTGTCTTAGAAACTTTGCAATCTCAAATTTGAACAGTTCCCTGTTGGTGCCATATTGGTGCCATATCTATTTTCACTGTTAGAGATTGTTTGGCAGATTTTTGGTTGTACTGAGTCTAGTTTAAGTAATGCATTATTTAGAATCCAGTTCGCCTTCAGCCTTCCTATTCTGTGATTGGCAGTCAGAAAGATTTATTGAAATGTATAATGTTTTATGGTCTGTGAGCGTAGGTGAAAGAATATTGACAATACTGTTATTGGCATTTAGGCAATCAGACACTAAGCAGTAATCAATACAAGACTATTTAAACCCATCATTATTACTCCAGGTGAAAACAGAGTCCAGTGGAAATCTTTCTCTCCATTCCTCCTTTAAATTGTGTGTTTGCCTGTTGGAATCTTGAGCTCGAGATTTGTCTAATTGATTATCTAATATCATAGTAAAATCCCCTCCTCTAAAGATAATTGCATTGGGGAATTTGTTTAGACCCTCGGTTACATTATTTTCTGTCAGAAAAAGAAGTTGTGAGTTTTCATGTTTTGAGTTATAACCATAAATATCTATTGTAATCATGATCTTATTGCAATAAGATAATAGTGAATACAAAGTGTCCCTGAATATAACATTCATTCAAAAGGATGTCCCCTTCAAATTTTTTTTAGGGTAAGAGTGCCAGCTGAATGGTGGCTACTATGTGACAGATTGACGTTATCACTATACTGCCTTTTCCAGAAATGTATGTCATCATTAGTAGAATATGATTCTTGAAAGAAATAAGATCTGTATGTACTTGTACTCGTACTTATTGTCTTCTGCTTATCTTGCACCGGCCAGCAGTCTAAGCAGAGATGCCCGGACTTATCTCTCCCCAGACACCTCCTTCAGCTCCTCTGGAGGCAGCCCAAAACATTCCGAGGCCAGCTGAGAGACATAGTCACTCCAGCATGTCCTGGGCCATCCCCTAGACCGTTCCCTGGGGTGTATCAAAGGCCTCAGTGAAACGTGGAACACCTCCTGAGGGAGGCATCCAGGGGGCATCCGAAACTGATGCCTGAGCCACCTCAGCTGACTCCTCTCGATGTGGAGGAGCAGCGACTCTACTCCGAGCTCCTCCCGGATGGTCGAGCGCCTCACCCTAACTCTAAGGGAGTGCCAAGCCACCCTGTGGAGGAATTCTTTGCTAGAGGGGTCAGCAGGACCATGTCAATCCCAAAAAGTAGAGACGGGATCCACTTGTCTGCCATGCTGTAGTCCAACATACACTGGGAAAAGATCAGACTTAATGGGCTGGTTCTTTACAAGGGGTCTCCTCTGGTGAAATAGCCAGCAGTGGAAAGTTTTCTTCATTCGGGAGTTTCAGGTCTACTGGATTAGCCATCTTGTAGTAGTCATGTTTTACATGTTTTGCTGCATTAAGATTGTTGCTGGGTTTTTGCTCTTTTTGGAGAATCTTTTTCAGTTTCGATTTCTGTTGTTATGCCTTTCTGTTCAAAAGTACAACATAAGTGGTATAGCGTTTAGGTAAAAGTTTTCCGATTCAGTTTAGGAATTAAGCAAGTTTTGGCACAAAAGGTTGAAAAGCAGCGTCTGCTTAAACCAAATCTTGTCGACCCATAAAACAAACTTACTCAACATTCACAATTTGAACAAATACTTCAGCACAGGGGGGGCAGTAGTATGCAGAAAGAAATGTGCCTCAATTGTCCTCTCTTTATATTAGTGTCATTTAGGACTCTTTATTTTTGCTTCTTATGGAGACATCCATGCAGAAAGGCCCAAGATGGGATTCAAACCCAGGAACTTCTTATTGTGATGCAACATTGCTAAAATCTGCAGCATTGTGCAGCCTGTTTTGGTGATATGAAAATAAAAATTCAACTGAAAGATTTACAGTTAGAGAAACCAGAGTCCATCTATTTCTGTTTTTCTTATTAAACTCAATTGGACGCAGGAAGACCAGGTTTCTGGTGCATTACTGGGATTATTTGTATTTTCCTCTTACATGCAGATCCATCATCCTGCCGATTATCTTCTTTTGGCAATTGATCAAACAGTTTTTAAATCAGCTTCTAGCTCCACTTGTTGCAATTAGCTGTTTACAAATACACAGCACACGTGTTGAGGTACGCTGATTATTGTTTGAGCTTTGCAATGCTCCCACATAGTGGATGTTTTTGGTACTTGCTGGTACAATCCTTAGAAACCAACAGGACCAGCAGCTGAAAACATGCTTTGAAACTGCTTCTTATTGAGCGTATTTGTTCCAAAAAAATCTGTTTTCGCCTTATTTAAGTATAGATTTTACTATAACCTACCGAAGTAGGCTAAAATATTTTTTTTTTTGCTAAGCATAATAAAAAATAACTCATTGATCATTTGAACAGAAAAATGTAAGTCCACATTTAAAATAGCATCTTTAGGGACTTATGTTTGAATCATTTATAGGTTAATGTTAAGGAGCTTAACAAGCAAAAATACTATTCAATGTTCAAGCCAATATTCAAAGATGAAATGTGAAAAGATTTAAAGAAATATTGAAAAAAAATGCTTACACAAATACATATTAACTGATATGCTTAAAATCTCATTAGCATTAAAGTTTGTATATCTTAGAATTGGTAAATATTCATAAATAATGATCATTTCAAAACAGAGGCCAGTCTTGGCTTTGAAGCCAGATATAAATTGGCTTTGGGCGGGTTTTTAACTGTACAAATGCAAATCTTGTTAGTTATTTTTATCTATTACTTAGCCTCATCCAGAGAGATGCAAATGTTCAATGATACCTTATTAGGAAGTAATATAAATGAGTGGGAGAAGGAATAAACCAGTGTGGGCTGCTGTCTTGCGATTTTTAGATGTGTGTCTGCTCCAACATACCTAAATGAAATTAAATGGTCTTAAGCATGATTCTGTAGAAGTTGACTGCATACTCAGAAGGCAACTCAGCCATTTGATTCAGGTGATTTGGGGATGCATCTAAGACTTCAGCCCCTTAGGCCCTGACTTTCAGACCTCTGCTGACAGCATTTGGTAGTATTGTTAACTAAATGAGTGACAGTATTCACTCTCTGCTGTAAGCTGTCTGTCTGATGTTAACTTTCTAATTTGTTTAAAATAAATAAGGAAGACAAATACACAGCAAACTTCTGTGTATTGTCTGCACCAATAAATTCTTAATATCCCTATCACCTATAATATTCAACCCACTGAGGAGTGAAGTAAATAAAGTCAATTTACAAATTGCAATTTCTGCTATGGTTCGAACCAGAATTTTTATTCTGATGTGCAGCAGCATAGCCATTTTTCAAACGGGTTTGTCACCAGAATGATCTTTATTAATTCTTCTTAACATGTGGAAAGACCTATTAGTTATTTAATGCAATATCAGGAGATGTTCTGTATGGATAAAAAGAAAAAAAAATGCTCCAGATAAACTTCATGTTCAGAACAGCACCAGTTCTCGTCTTAGTGGTGTGGCTGTTGACTTCCTGCTCGAACCATTATCGTAATCATGCCATGAACTGTATTGTGTCCTCTTCCAGCAGCTTTGGGTTGTTCCTTAAATTAAATTAAATTAAATTAAATTAAATTCTGTTTTATTTATATAGCGCCAATTCACAACACATGTCATCACAAGGCACTTTACAAAGTCAATTCATTTGAATCATACCGATTTCAAATTAATCTTAACTATCAAACAGTGCAGTTGGATTCAGTTTATCATTCAAATTGGTTAAAAAGTTTTCTATCTAAGGAAACCCAGCAGGTTGCATCGAGTCAGTGACTTGCAGCATTCACTCCTCCTAGCTGAGCATGCAGCGACAGTGGACAACTGCTTGCATTGATTTTGCAGCAATCCCTCATACTGAGCCTGCTTGTTGCAACAGTGGAGAGGAAACTCCCTTTTAACAGGAAGAAACCTCCAGCAGAACCAGAACCAGGCTAAGTGTGAGCGGCCATCTGCTACAACCGACTTGGGGTTTGAGAGAACAGAGCAGAGACACAAAAAGAACACAGAAGCACTGATCCAAGAGAACTTTCTATATGAACGAAAAGTGAAACATTATTCATTATAGCTCATTTAGAGGCTTCAGCTAGGAGAGAAAGACAGCTAAACAGATGAACTCTGAGACAGTTTTCAAGTCTAGAGTATGAAAGAGAGCACATACAGTTAGTCACAGTAGAATCTCAACCAGTAGCTATGTCTAGGAGAGACAGGGTTAGCACTGAAACACAGGGGCAAGTGGATCATGTGTAAAAATCTAAGAATCCATTGCTTCATAATTTTCATGCAAAACCTGTTTCGGTATAGACATTGTTTTTGGTCTTTTTTCTGTGTCGTGAACAGGCGGTCACACTTTCAACATTTTCTAATTGGAAAGGCCTTTTTTGTAAAGAAAACTGTTTATCTAAACGACAAGCGCTTTCAGTTTTACAGACTCAAAGGGTCTTTTTGTGTCAAGTTTAAAAGTCATTTGTAAGAACAATTGTGTTATATGGCTCATACTTTCAAGATGGTTCTGGCTCTAAAATATAATTTTTTTGCCCTTAAAGAAGATGCAATCTGAAAAGAAATTTGCTTAGCTCAAGGTGCATTTTGAATCTGATTCAGGGAGAACAAATGTCTCAACATAAATGTGAAAGCATAATGTACTCCAGATGTTTGGCTGGCCTTTCATTAACTCCAAATATGCTCATGTTAAAATAAAAAAATATAAATTAGACAAGACTGAAGGAAAAGAGAGACAGTAGGCACAGAGAGGAAGAACAGATGCTGCAGAGAAAGACGAGACAGAGACAAAAAGCAGAGACAAAAAGCCAAGAAAAGGTCCTTTGTGCTCAGCTACGTCTGTTGACTCATGATTCTGATCTGAGCGTGTGATGGCTCCAGTTTCTGTCTACCAGTCTGAAAGAGATTAACTCCTACAGGATGGTCTCAGCGAACCTTAAAACAGAGAGGTGGCTTTCATGCTGCTTGTTTGAGTTGACAGGGTTCCCTGAACACAGACACATTCCAGTCATTATCATTACTTCTTTGCTGCTGAGCTGATAGCCTACAGGATTACTGACAGACATAGGCAGATCAGGCATTCGTATGTGTTTCTCCACAGCCTTCTATTAGCAGGACCTGGAGCGCACCTTCACCAGGTGTTTGCAGCCAAGTGGTTTATGATGGGGCAGGACTGGAATGTCCCACTGCAACACAAGCCTGCCATAGCCATCAGGAACACAAAGGGGGGAATTCTGCAGGAACATTTTTCCTCTCTAATCACTGTGTTCAGCATTAACAAATTAAATGAGGCAGAACAGAATAATATGTTCAAATAACACACTGCTGTATGATAATCAGCAAGGCAAATAAAGTGCTTTGTATGTATGTGACAGCCTACTTTTAAGATAACTTCGCTGGTTATACCATCAATCAAGTTAAGTTTAATATTCAAAGACTTTAGCAAAAATATTTGTTCTGGTAAAATTAAAACAAAAGTTGAAAATTAAAGTTTTGAGACATGCGTTTTTGTTTAATAAGTGTGGTGGGCTGAAGGTTTAGCAGTTGGTAACATTGTTGAACTGCTGAAGGAAAGTCCTGAATATGAATATGGTAAGTGCCTTTCTGTGTGGAATTTTCTGGGTTTTCTGTGGGCATGCCACCCTTCTCCCTCAGTCCAAGAACATGTATGTTAGGTTGACTGGCCATTATAAACTGGCTAATTTCACATGCTGTCTCTCTTGTATTTGGTTGTGTTGCCCTATGATGAACAGCGCAGGATGTTCCCTGCCTGTCAGCCAGAGATTGTTGGATATATGCAGCAACCCCCTGTGACCATCCAAGAAATAGGCAGATACATAGTAAATAGATAAATGGATAAATTTGTGGTGTCAAAGCAATTTATATTTAAAAATCACAGTAGATTAGGAAATGACAATTATTTAATTGACACTCTTATCTCAAAACGTGATTTCCATTGTACTAATCAGCCTTTACCTATAAGAGTATCAAATATTAGAAAACTGGAAAACTATTACATTTCATATTTAGGGCCATTCTGAAAACTAGTCCATGGCCACCATTTATTAAAATCAGGGGGGGGGGGGGGGGGGGGGGGGGGGGGGGGGTTCTAGAATCACTATTTTTTTATCTCTGAGTTCACTGGTTACTGATTATCACTGATAATCTTTTAAAGAAGAATTAATGGAAATTAATGTTCTGCAGTTGGTGCCATTTTAGTTCATTAGTCTCCCTTCCTTAGCTCCCTGCTTTCTCTCTCCTCAGCTGTTTCACATATGTCCTGATTGTCACTCACCTGCATCCCATGTCATTCCCCATATCTCCCACAGCATCTAAGTTCTTTTACGCACCATGTCCTTTGCTATATCCTTCTGTCACACTTCTATTAACATGTCCAATCCTTTACGTAGTTTTCCCTGTGACTCCACCCTTTTCCATGTCTTGTTCCTGTACAGTTCTGTTCTTATTCAACAAATTCTATTATATTTATCGAACGCTCCTGTCAATGCCTGGGTCCAACTCCACCACCACACAACCTGATAAATCACTCTTTATGTTAAGTGTTAAAAAGGCAGTTCCAGCTTCATTCTTAGCACACCTAATAATGAGGTTAAACTGTGTAAGCATTAATAGTAAAATCTAAACCGAGTTTCCCAGTATTGACAGTTACATTTAATTCCTTACTGTGTTATTACCAAAAGCATTCCCCTATACGACGAGAATCATTTGTTTCTTTGCATCTTCTCAAAGTAACAACTATTGTTTTACTAACATTGACATTGGATTTAATCTAGATCATTAATTCAGGTCTTTTTGGCCTGGACCTTTTAAGGTTTAAATTGACAGATCATTAAATTTTTTTTTTATTTAAGCCTTATATTTGTGCCTAGTTCTGTATCTTGATCCATGCTATACCTCTGGCTGACCAACCTACTCTCATCCTTGCAGTTTGATCCTTCTCCAGTGGAGGCAAGTCCAGCTGTGGGTGAACATTTTGGAAAATTGTGATCTTTAGAGTGAAGATGGGAAACCTCAAAGCATTGAGTGGCTTCATTTTCTTGACCCTTGCAGTCTTCACCACAGCCAGACCAAAATCAGGTCAGTCTGCCTTTACTAGGAAAACAATATTAAGTTGTAAACATTGTTGTGATTATGAATATGAATATATTATTTAATATTAATACTTTAATATTTTATTAAATAATATTTCAGTCTGTTAAGGGTTGTCCTGTGAATACCAGCCCAATAAATAGGTGATATAAGGACAAAATTGAAAGGGATGAGCCAAGCTCTGGCATTATTGAACAGCAAAACTCTGCAAACATATGGAATGAATTCACACAATTTCTTAAAATATAAGAATTTCTTATTACAAAAATAAGTCAACTCAAAGTCAAACATATTTCAATCAACAAACTTTTTACTATGCCAAAACAACCCAACTAAACTACCAAGCAAAATGAAAGAATAAGGAAGACCAATGGGCTATGTACAATATAACCAAGTGAATCAAAGATGGTTGAAAACCATGACCGAAAGAGTGATGGAACATTACCATGCAATTTTTATGTTTGAGAACCAAGGATTATCTTGTAGAAACTGGAAATGAAGTTAAATTAGTCTTGGAACTAACTTAGGCAATAATTGGTATACCTTCAAAAAAAACATTCATAATGCAAGATTAGATAAAACATTATTTTAATAAATAACATTTTAGAGAATGATTTGCTGAATAAAACCAACCTTCTGGATGACTAATTCTCAATGGTGTTTCATTAGATGCCTTTATTTATTAAAATAATGTTTAAAGAAATATTAAGGAAATATTAAAACAATATTTAAGGAAATATTATTTTGAATAAGAACCAAACCTTTCTGGATAAATGGGTCTTAATGGTGTTTAATCAGTTATTGCGTTTAGCAAAATAATATTTAGGGAAATATTATTTCTAGATTGAAAACTAACAACCTTTCTGGGTAAACGATCTCCAGCTGACTCAAAAAGTGGGCGAGCACGTGTTCTTAGCTGTTGAGTTGCCGCGACGTACACGCAGGAAGGCGTGCGATGCGGTCCCGGCCTTCTTTTCCAGGCTGTGGGGGAAATCCGCTTTGATTAGGGCTGCTTCTGGAGGCCTCAGAAGGAAACCCAAGTCCCGCTTGTCTCATTACACCCTTTATGTGAATGAATGCCGGATACTCGAACAGCAAATCATTACTTAACTTTGTTGCATTTGATCGCATGATCGTAATACACCCTTGGATCCAGTTTGAAGAGTTACGTCTGCTTGCCAGCAAGGAGATATGCGCTTGGTTGCCTCTACTGTCCGGTTCCCGTGGGGATCCGCACTGGCCTTTAATGTTGTAATCCATGGCTGGTCCGAACAACATCAACCAAATATTCGATACAGAAATTTACTGACATTTCTGTAGTTTCAAAGAATTTGCCAGTCATACCTAATTTATATTCCATCTGCAATTCACTTCATGTTCATGGCCAGACAATAGACTCAGATGTCCTTAAACACCTGTTATTGCTCACGTCTGTTTGAAACTTAAGATGGGATCCACAGCGCTCCCACATACCTTTTTTCTCTGACCACTCTGTCTCTCTGGTTAATATTTCCAGTTGAAGCTCAGCCCCTGGGCTGAAACTCTGGACGTGCATTAATCAGGCAGTCCCTTTCCAGCTTATAAATCTGCTGCAAAAACACGGGCTCACCAAATACCTCATTTATGGCTACGGTGTACTTGAACTATGATGATGTTATGACATGAAAGTGAGTCAGGTCAAAGACAAAAACAGATACCCAGTTCCATGCATGAAGCTTATGTTCTAGAAGTTTTTATGGTTTACCCTTTTCATAAGACCTCACTTGAATATAAGTGTTACAGTTTTATATAAATTACTGGTGTTACAAGTAGCAGCACCAATAACATCTTCATCACAATATTAACATGTGCAATATTGCAAATAACAGGTTATGTTTCATGGGACACTGGTTAATACTCTGCATTCAAATAGTGAATTTGGCCAGTTAGACTTTTACTACCCTTGATGCACAAACCTGACATAGGTTCCAATCAGAAATGTTTAAGCTCACAGAAAGTGTTGGGGAAACTGAAGAAGAGAGGAAAATGTTGGTTAATTACAAGATCCTCATTGTAATTTTCAACTGTGATTATTTGTTTGCCTAATATTGTGCAGCCCTATCCCATCAGCGAGAGAGACACACTATTAAGGAAAGGTTAATTAAAAGATAAATACACTTTTCTAGAAACAAAGGTGATTAAAGACCTAAGACCTATCAAAATGTGTTTGACTCTCAGATGCCAAAAGAAAAAGTTAATTTTATTCCTACCTATTTGAATCTAACAGGAGAGATTAAAAAGGCTACAAAACAAAAAAAACAAGGAAATACCACTTGGCTACCAGAATAATTAGCTTTATGTATCGGACCACTAGCAACAGATTAAGAAGACCTTTACTTTTCAGTTAACAGCTACTGTCGGTCACCTTTTTTTTAACAAGAATGGTTCTACATCCACCAATAGTCTTTCAGAAGAAAAGGGTGTTCGGCCTTCAGGATAGAGGGTTTCTCTTCAGCACAAGATTTCTTTTGCATCTGTAGACTCCTCTCTTTGGATTTAGAACCAGTTGACGAGCTGGGAAAATATTACTGAATGCCAAAAATGGAAGTCTTGCAGAAAATCTCTTAAAAAAGAAACTTCAATCAAACATTTAACACAGACCACAAAGTTTATTCAGACCTGGGTTGGATTTTGCATCTGTGGTCAAAAGGAGAGCATTCGGCTCTGGAGATTAAAGGTCAAAATTTGCAGGTGCTCACATAGGATAACAGTGCTCACATATTTTTTGTTTTCGTTTACATAGACTTATATTTTCTAATTTCTGGTTCAAGAAATGAGGATACAGTCATCTGTTCTACTAACTAGCTTAACACCCTTTCCTTGTAACCCATGTTTCAGGTCCTGATCAGAAATGTAAGTCTGGTCCGGTGGATCTAGTCTTTCTCATCGACAGCTCCCGCAGCGTAAGACCACATGAGTTTGAAACCATGAGGAAGTTCATGGTTGACATCCTGAACACCCTGGACATTGGACTTGACACCACCAGAGTGGGAGTTGTTCAGTACTCCAGCCAGGTAATGTTTACAGTTATCATCCAAACCTATTTTCAGTTATCTTTTTTCATAGTTATCAACAATTTGTGTATTGAAAGTGTATTGAATTTGCAGATTTTAGGATGAACAGTTTACTAATATCTGTGTAAACGATCACCTCCTTTTTGCTCAGGTTCGCAGTGAGTTCTTCCTGAAGACACACAGCAAGCTGGAAAACATGGTGAAAGCCATCAATGAGATTGTTCCACTGGCTCAGGGCACCATGACAGGCCTCGCCATCAAATATTTGATGAATGAAGCTTTCAGTTCCCGGCAGGGAGATAGGCCAAAGGTATACATGAATCAAACTACTGTCTTAGGTTAACCTGTTCTTATTTTTTTTGACAGTTTTGGAGATTTGGTTAAATACATTCAGAAAAGACTTTGATTCAAATTAGGGACACATTTTGTATTTTGTTGATTGAACTTTGTAGAGTTTATCGTAATTTTCTTATGAAAGGTATAAAAATGTTATTTAAATGTTTTAGGTACATAATATCAAAGAGACATGAAACATAAAAAGAGAATCTTCTTTTAGCAGAGGAGATCTTACTTGTTAATGCATGCTTTCTTTAGCACTTTGTTATCAAGCTAACATCCTTCTGACTTTCTTCCTCGTTAGGTCCCCAATGTGGCTGTGATTGTGACAGATGGACGACCTCAGGACCGTGTGGCGGAGGTGGCTGCTGAAGCCAGAGAAAGAGGCATTGAGATCTATGCTGTGGGAGTGGCAAGAGCTGATATGACATCACTAAGAGCCATGGCCTCCCCGCCCTTCGAAGACCATGTCTTCCTGGTGGAGAGGTTTGACCTTATCCACCAGTTTGGACTTCAGTTCCAAGACAAGCTGTGTGGTGAGACTGCCAAACAGAAACCATCTCACAACCCCGAAGATTCACTTTTATTACTGAAACTTTAAAAATTATTTTTAAACACAACATATGGTTTTTGAAGGAAAACATTCTGGCTTTTATCATTAAACTGTCCTTGGTCAAATTAGGTGTGGGGTCTAAAATAATTATTTTCCTAATGTTTTAATGAATAGCATATACTGTTTTTGTAAAAACATATAAATATTGAGACAGGAACGTGAAACTCTAATTCATAACCATTTTAAGTACACTGTGGGGCTCATCAATCACCTGAACTCTGCAAAGTCAATCTTCCTGGTTTTGAGATTATGTTTTGTTTGTCCCATATAAACCAAATTTAATTCAACAAATGGCTTACTAGTTTTTAAGTCATCTAAACATTGTGCATGTAAGCAGCCAAGTATTCTGAAATGTGGCTTTACCGGGGCCAAGATAATCTTTACGGAATTAAAAAAACAATAAATGTTCAGCCTGAAGATACAAATTCCCTATCTCATGGCTAAAAATCACTATATTCTTCATACCAGACTTCACAAATCCCTTCAGTCTGAGGTATTTCCACATCCAGCAGCTATTCTGAAATAAACTGTTCCTCTGAAAATATTTACTAGATTTGCTAAAAGGAAGGAAAAGGCAGAAAGTAACCTGGAAACAATACGTTTGAATAGATCAAGGAATTGTTTAAAACTATATGATGGAGCATAGTGTGAAGCTAATGGAGATTAAATTAGGTCCTCGATGTCAGTCAATCATTTTCTATACCGCTTCCTCTATAGTGGATCACGGGGGAGCTGGTGCCTATCTCTAGCACTTTACAGGCAAGAGGCAGGGTACACCCTGGACAGATTTGTCATATCACAATTACAGTTAAATAAGGGTCGTTTGAGTAAGGATGCCGACAGCATCTTCTTCATGTGTTTGCTGTATACACCACATATGGCTCATGGCAAACTCCAAACAGGAGTTTAGAGTTCCATAAAGTTTGACTTTGGTGAAAAACTATGCTGCAGGTAAAGATCTGTGTCTGGAGTCTGACCATGGGTGTGAGCATCTCTGTGAGAGCTCTCCAGGATCCTACACCTGCCACTGCCTGGCTGGATACAGACTGAATGCTGATGGGAAAACATGCTCAGGTAAAAGTATTACCAAACAAGATTTACATTTTATATCAGATTATCCTTGAACGCCACCTGTGGAATAAATGCATAATTTAAATGACATTCAAGTACTTTTGCTTCGGAGGCATGGAGAATGTACACTTGCCTACCCTGTAGAAACATTTGGAAAATGATGTAGATATAATCGGTTATGGTTTTATATGTGATTTTTTTTTCATGCTTCTGTGTGTTTGCATGTGTTTCATAGCCATTGATCTGTGTGTCGTGGGAAAGCATGACTGTCAACAGATCTGCATCAGCTCACCTGGTTCCTTCACCTGTGACTGCGACCAAGGCTATCACCTGAATGACGACAAGAAGACGTGCTCACGTTAGTCTCACACACTCACACAAACCACACAATCTCTTACATGTTAAAGTGTGACCCTTTAAAATAAACTGTTGCTATCTTTTCATATTAATCAATATTTTGTCTGCATGAATTCATATCGAACAGATTTTTATTAATGGGAATTTGCTACATTTGCTACGTTTTCCTTTAAACCGAACCGTTTGGTTTAGCTGGATAGTTTTGTGATGATCACTGTATATTTGCAATATTACTTGGCTGTAAAAAATAACTTTTTAATGTGCCAGTTTAAATTGCTTTAAAAGTAGGCACTATTTTGGTAGTAAATAGTGTAGTGTTTGTAAACCAACCCTGTGTTTTATTTGTAACTACCTGTGGACCATGCAGTTTGCATCATCAAATGGATTTAACTCTTAGGAAATGCTGACTTATTAATTTTCTGACTGACTTCATGCAAATCATAGAGAAAGCTTCTCTTGCTTCTTGCTCTAACTTGATGCAAACTCAAAATTATGCCAGGCTGTAGTAGTGCTTGCCCTGTCCCTTTTTGCTCTGATGAGACTGGTTAAATGATGGCATTTAACATGTCATAGCTGTCAATTCCAAGGTCTTTCTTTGTGTTCTTATGCCATTCTTCCACTCCACCAAGTGTTAGTACACAAAAAAGTTCAACAGCAAAGATAATCAAACCACTTCATGTCATTATGGTGTTTGCAGTATTTTAATCATCTTCTTGGTGTAACACAATGCATAAAAAAAAAATTATCCCGAATTTAACAATTAAATTTTACTTGTTAAAATATTTACTTTCTCAAGATAAAGTAGCATACCCTTAAATCTTTAACCAATATTTGTAACATGTAAAAAATGCATGACCAGCAATAAGAATTTTTTTTACCAGCTATAAAACCCAGGCATATTCACCCAGTGGTATGCTTGTTTATATTCATGCCCTCTGCACATGAACTCATTTACAGATGAAGTGCGGCAAGCAACACCTAGAGCTAAAGATCATGTGGACAAAAAAATTTAGACACTTTAAGACCTTTGGGTAACCCCAAAATTACAACTCTTTTCACACAGATCTTCAAAGACTGAGTACTATGTGACTGTTGTTAACAGAAAAATGTGTTTTTAATGACAGATTGTCAGCTATTCTGATTTATAACAGCAACTTTACAAGGGGCTGCATAGAGGTTACTGGTGATGGCATATGTGAAACAAATGATTATGTGTCTTTTACCATGTTGGAGAACTGTTCTCACAGTGTGCTTTTAGAGAAAAAGGTTTTAATACACAATCAGTTTAACTTTATTAATGTGTGTAATTTAGCCATTGACCTGTGCGCTGAGGGAAAACATGACTGTGAACAAGTCTGTGTCTACATGGGCCCGGGCAACTTCACCTGCGACTGCAAGGAGGGATACAGACTCAATGTGGATGAGAAGACATGCGCACGTTAGTCAAACTTTCAAAAAAATACTCATTGAAATATCATGAAGACACACATCACATAAAAGAATTTAAGTTGAAGCGTCAGATTTTTATTTGTAATATTCTTGTATTTTACCTGTGTTCAGTCTCAGAAATCTACATAAATTTCTTTATCTATTGTTAATTTTTTTTTTAAATACTATGACTCAAATATTTAGAGTATCCTCCCATAGACTTCTTTCCACCTTCCTTATCATTTTGCCGTTTAGGTTCTGTGTTCTTTTGAAATAGTGAATATAAATGTGTATTTTGAACTCTATTTGCTGCTACATGCTTTAACGTTTCATTGTACACTATATTAACAAAAGTATTAGGTCACACCACTAAATCAATGAATTCCGGTGTTACAATCACTTCCATGGCTTGAGGTCTACAAGGTTTGGTGTGGAGAAACTTGACTGGCCTGCAAAGAGTTCTGACCTCAACCTTCTTGAACATCTTTGGGATAAATTAGAGCGGGCGGCAATTCTGGTTTTCTCATTTAACGCTGAACACACTCCTAAACCTTGTGGAAGATGTTTACAGAATAGTTAAAGTTGCTATTGCCGTCACATTCAACAAATTGGACCTTATAGATTAAGAAGAAGTTTCATCAAAGTTCATGTACATTTAAAAGTAGACAGACAAATGCTTTTGGCAATATAGTGTATGAGTGCATCTGTTGTTCACCATAGTTTTAAAACATAAAATTTGAATCAAATAACATTAAAATGTGCTGGATGACTCACCTAGCTTGTTAGTGTTTATTACCACTTATTAACGCAAACATAAAAAACAGCGTTATTTAGATGAGCTTTTTATACGCCCTCACGATACCGATAATATATAAGACTTAAAAATATATATTGTTTGTATTGCTGGAGAGTAGATTTCGCAGTAATTTTCAAATGTTTAAAAATAAATGGCTAGATACCTGTACATCTAACTTGAATGTTTACAATTTAGCCATTGACCTGTGCACTGAGGGAAAACATGACTGTGACCCAAATCGGCAAAAATGGGCCCGGGGGATCTTCACCCGCAAATGCAACAAGGTACAGAAATCACATGGATGAGAAGACCTGCTCACGTTAGTCCAGCCCTCACAAGAATACACACATACACAGGCATTTTTACAGATCGACAGATAGACATCCAATGATTAAGGATTCAACAACAAAGTTGAACTTATTTCTGTTTTGTCTTTTTTTTACCAAGTGGAAACCTAAACTACCATATGTCACTGTAATTTTTGAAATGTCGGTTTAAGAGCAATTTTGAGCCTTATATCACCTGGCAAGATAGGCTTTATTGAAGACAGAGATTGCTCCAGTAGTATGAGGGACCAAAAATGACAAAATGAAAAATATAAAAATACACATATAAATGTATAAATAAATAAATAAATACACATATAATGTATAAATAATTACACATATAAATGTATAAATAAATAAATAAATAAATATAAGAAGAAATAAACACACATATAAATATATAAATGCATAAATGAATAAATATAAAAATAAATAAATACACATGTAAATGTATTTATTTAAATACAGAGTTATTATCAGTATAAGCAAGTCTGCATCAATAAAGGCAATGTTATGTTTATTCAAAAGTTCAAGATGAGGTACTCTATATGTGCTATGAGTTTGATGGCATAAAAACATGCTATAGTGAAGTTTGCCCCATTTTTAACATTTTTTTTGGGTTTTAAAAAAATCATAAAAAAATTTTTTAAGTACATTTTCTGAAGTAAGAGTTGTAGTATGATCAAGATGAGATGATCTATGTGTGCTATGAGTTTTGATGGCACTACAACATACATGCTATAGTGAAGTTATTGACCATTTTATGCATATTTTACTGAATATTTGGCTTTTTGTGCTTTTTTTTTGGGGAAATCCAATTTTTTTTTTGTTTTAAATTTCCAATCCAAGAAATGTAGTATGAAGAACGTGAGATCACATACACATACAATGATTTTAATGACAAAACCCCTCTTTTGGGGCTTTATTGAATATTTCTTCCATCATATTTTTCTGGTGTTGCAATTTGCAGACGGTCCCTGCGCATTAGAGGAGCAACGAGCTCTGCATAGAGGCCAATGCATGTCTCCCACCGCGGTGTTAGGCTCGTTTTGAGGAAAATACGATTGTAGCTCACTTTCTGCCTTGCTGTGGTTGCAGAGAGATGTTGGTTTTCTAGAGGCCATGTTCCACTGATGAGTTATTGAGCCGGAAAAGCCGAATCTGTGAATACCTTTCTAACTTTACCAAAGTAAGTTGGCGGCCAAGTTCCTCCAGACTGTCCAATATAGTGGAGTCAACCTCCACATCCATCTCAGCTTGGAGCTGATTGAAATCCTCCATGACCCGTGCAAAACGAAAATGGAGGTAGTCATTGGGTTCATTTTGGTCAATATCATTTGCCAATGACTTTAAATAATTGGCAATGGCTGTAAGAGAACCCTCCATCGTCCCTACGAGGTAGCAGCAGGATCGGGATCATAAACAGAATTCTAACCAATGGTGCTGAAGACAAATGTTAGACCCATCCACCTCATTAACATACGGACACAGAAAAGCATAAATAAATAAATGTGGAAATGTAGAAATACAGAAATAAATGTAGGAAGAAATAAATAAAAGTATAAATAAATAAATGTATGAATAAATAAATGTATAAATGAAAAAATGTATAAATAAATGAATAAATAAATACATAAATGTATAAATACACAAAAAGGAGAAAATAAATGAATAAATAGATAAATAAATACATTTACATGTGTATTTATTTATTTTTGCATTTATTCATTTATGCATTTATATATTTATATGTGTATTTATTTCTTCTTATCTTTATTTATTTATACATTTATATGTGTATTTATTTATACATTTATATGTGTATTTATTTATTTTTCATTTTGTCATTTTTGGTCCCTCATACAGTAGCACTTGTGAAATAACAAACTCAATAAAAATTAGATACCACGATTCCTCTGTTGATGGAGGCCTATGAACATTTTTTTGGATTTAGATGTATTTATTAATTTGATAAGACTTTTGATGATACAATATTGATATACGTTTTCATTAATAGTATGTCTTTACATACCTTAACAAAACTACTGTTGCTGCGATAACAGTAGCAGCATCAACAAATATTGATTCAGCAATCAATATGAAGTAATTTTTATGTAAATGTAAACACAACTACTCAATAATATTTGAAAGTCAAATCATTTGTCAGATCAGTTGCAGTTATATAACAAATATTTTTGAAAGTTAACTTGCAAAATGAAAAAAAGCACATATATACCAATTATTTTGCTTGTTGGACCCATTGAGGATCCAGTGAGTAATTCATAAATATTTTCAGGATTAGAAGGCTAAAGAAAAACAAGTTTAATTGACTGAATGTTTGTAATTTAGCAATTGACCTGTGCGCTGAAGAAAAACATGACTGTCAACAAATCTGTGCCTACTCGGGCCCGGGCATCTTCACCTGCGACTGCAACGAGGGATACAGACTCAATGTGGATGAGAAAACCTGCTCACGTTAGTCCGGCCACTGATTTTGACCTATACAATTTGGTTTATCACTCCAGCTAAAAACTCAATGGTTACAACAAATGCAATAGATTTCATACTGCCATTATTTATGACAAAAGATCAGTTAAATTGGAAAAGATGCTTTTGAAAAAGTCCACCATTTTCTTAGGATTTAAGAAGCAGAGTAAGGATCAGGTCTTGTAAATAAAATGCACTTGATTAGTTGATCTTCAATCAGCGTGACCACCTCAGTATCAGCAATGGTTTGTGCCATTTGTTGGTGTGTGTTAAACACAATGCAATTATAAGTGGCAAACTCTGAAAACAGTTGCCAATCTTCTCATTGGTTTATGTCCCTGCAAATTCACCCTAAGGTGAGACCCTGCAGTTGCAAGATGTCAAACGTTAAAGGTATTGGCAGTACAATTGTTAAAAGATTAAACAAATATGGCTTGTTTGGATGAGTTAAAAGAGAAAGCCTTCTAAATGGAATATGGCAGCATGACGGCCATCTGAATGAACCACAAGACTTTTAGAATAATATATCTGGGTGGTATATGTGGTAACACCAGAGTAGAGATATTTGGCCATAATTCATTAAACATGGGTACCTTGTGGTCATAGGGTTGACCTTAAACTCATCTGCATACCAAAGTATTGTTAAATGGGTCCAACTAGGTTAACAGAATAATGATGCCAAGCACAGCTGCAAATTAATGTCTAAAGAGTCAAGGTGTTGCAATGACTCAAACAAAGTCAACCTCCTTATTAAATTCCAGGAGTGGAACCTTAGGAGGGTTGTGCTTAAATGACTACCTGCTTTAAGTTGTCCAAAATAAAGGGCAGTCTTGGGGTGTACTTAGGTTTCATACACAACGTTTCTATTATCCTTTTATCTCTGTTTATAAAATAATGGCAGTGTGGAATTTATGGTCTGTATTTTTACACTTTAAGCTAGATTTATATAATTTAGGAACCTGGTAAAGGCCAAGTAATGTTAACAATGTACTGATATCTAAAACCCTACAATTTAAAACAAGTTTGCTTTCTTGTCCCCATGCCAGTAAATGCAGGTATATTTTAGTGTAGGTTGAAAGGTAAACGTACAAGACTGCCAAATATATTTGTTTCACTTTGATAGAGAACAGTTTCCTTAGTTGTTAAAAGGCTTTTTATCAGTAATGAAAAGATTGAAGACCAACACGTTTAACTCAATGAATGTGTGTAATTTAGCCATTGACCTGTGCGCTGAGGGAAAACATGACTGTCAACAAGTGTGTGTCAACATGGGCCCGGGCATCTTCACCTGCGACTGCAACGAGGGATACAGACTCAATGAAGATGAGAAGACCTGCGAACGTTAGTCCGGTCCTCACAAAAATACATTCATATACAGACATTTGTAGAGTTACACAAATCTGACAATGCAAATAATTATGTTTGTTCTGTATCAAAGTTGAGGATGCTTTTTCTACTCGTTTCCTTAAGCAATATCTTGTCCCAGCTATTATTCACTACTGTTACACAAAAGTTTAAGAGTACAGGCTTACCATTCAGATTAGGAGTCATCCTCTCCTTTATGTCCTTTGACAAGATAGTTTATCTTGTAGCACACCCAAACTCTTGAAACCAGTGCAGCTGCCAACTCACAAAGAATCGAATGAGGAAAAATATTTGTTCAGAAAAATTATCTTTGCATCTTCTCAAAGAAGGGAGTCTAGATCTATTCATTAAAAAAATGAAGGCCCTGGCTGCTTAAATGGCATTGTTTATTACTAAGTTTATTTCACAGAACCTTGCATGAACCACCCACGTATAAACATAAAGTCATTCTTTATGCAGATTATGAGGTACTTCTACTTCAAGGCGAAACACAAGACTTCAAGAATCTTTTAATTTGATATTTTGGGTGGATTTGTTGGGATACTTTTTTTAAACCCAATTATATGATAAATAATTAAGTCACAAACAACATTTGCCTAGACACAGAGCAAGTCTTATGCAAGGACCTAAATCATTGAAATCTTCTGTGTTTTGTCAGTCCACAGATTAAGGCCTGTTTTGCAAATATAAAAATGATTTATTTTGCTACTATTTGGATACAGGGGTTATTTGAAAGTCAAAAACTGCCATATGAGAAACATTGTTTTTCCTTCTTGGAACTATGGTGGACATTTTCAAGTATTTCATACATTTTTAAACAATGGCCATGATCAACAAGTTTAACTCAATGAATGTGTGTAATTTAGCCATTGACCTATGCGCTGAGGGAAAACATGACTGTGAACAAGTGTGTGTCAACATGGGCCCGGGCATCTTCACCTGTGACTGCAACGAGGGATACAGACTCAACGGGGACAAGAAGACCTGCTCACGTTAGTCAGGCCATCACAAAAATACACACATGTACAGACATATGCACATATACACAATTCTAATGATAGATAATTACCTTTGTTGATTGCGTTTTACAACAAAGTTGAAGTTTTTTTTCTCTTTTTTCCCAGTAAATTATTGAATAGCTGTTGCTGCTTCCAACATTTTCCTGCAACAAGGAACACTTTTTTTAGGATAGTTTGTAGACATTATGTTTATATTACCTGAGAACATGTTTTATCTAGCAGTCATTGACTCTTATCACCATACAATACAGATGTAAAACCCTATCAGACAAAATAGCAGGAGTTATCCTGACCTCTTGTAGCCCCACCAGATAGGTGTTGGTAATGTAAGTCATTGGTCTTGTAGTGTAAGCTCAACAAATATTTAATTTCATGATTTATTAGGTATGAAAGATGACCTCTTAAAAAATTATTTGAAAACTCTTTGCATATTTACAAAATATAATTTACTATTTAAAAAATTGTCTAGGTAACATCAATAACCACAGTTACCAATCAAATGACATCACAGAATTTTACTTCACGTAAACTTTGTGTAGCTGCTTTGAATCAACGAGTGTTTAGTCCTTTCCAAACGTTCACCAGTAAATGGAGTCATACTTAATGCAGATGATATGTTACGTATCCTTCAAGGTGAAAACACAACTCTTCAAGAATAATTTATTACCTTCAATAATTATTTTGTAGTATTAGTCAATGGTCTCAAGTTTGTGAGATTAGTAGGACTAATAATCCAAAATTTTGCACTACCTAATTTGTTGTATAACCCAATTATTTACTTAAAAAACAAAATCTGGGGTCCCAAACATTGTTCCTCAGGGCCCACTGTCCTGCATGTTTTAAATGTGTCCCTGCCCTTCCACACCTCTTGCATTAACTTCTTAACATGCCATCAAGCTCTGCAGAAATCTGTTTATGACCCATTCTTTTAAAAAAGCAAATTAGTAATAGGTAACATCTAAAACATACTAGATAGTTGACCCTGACGATAAGGATTGGGGACCACTGGCTTATAAAAAATATTGTGTCAGGAGACAAAGGTTTCAGAACTATATTTTATAAATTAATGTTACTGCTTTCAAAATAGCATAGGTTTTGCCATCTTGAGGAAAAATGCTTCACATTACTAACTCTACAGTACTGTTTTTCCTCCTGCCACTTGCTCAGAACAAGCCATACCACTTTAACAAAAATCACTGGCAATGTTCTAATTAGTTTTACAGTTGCTTTCTTTATTGATTATTTAATGGAATTGATCTTACATAGTATATCAAATCCTGACCTACACAACCCTGAAAAAGTCATCCTATACTTTTGTTGTTTGGTCTTGTCTTGTTTTCTGTGTTTTGTTATATAACATTATGCTCGTGTAGAAGAAAATAGAAGTTTTACAAATACAGATGTTAGTTTTGAGTTAGAATTAGCTTTTTATGTATTATTTAATGTATTTACCTTGTCAGAACTAATTGAACTAATCTCATAGTAATTCATGAAAGCTTTCTGGAAATGAAGGATAAAGAGCAGGAATTTAACTCATTAAATGTGTGTAATTTAGCCATTGACCTATGCGCTGAGGGAAAACATGACTGTGAACAAGTGTGTGTCAACATGGGCCCGGGCATCTTCACCTGTGACTGCAACGAGGGATACAGACTCAACGGGGACAAGAAGACCTGCTCACGTTAGTCGGGCCATCACAGAAATACACACATACACAGTGAAATGTACTGTATATATTTACACAAATTTAAGAATAAAGGCTATTTTATTTATCTGACAACAAAGTTTAAGTTAAATAATTTTTACATGTTTTCTTAGTCAAACATAAAATATCTGCTGCTGTTGCAAGCTTTAATATTTCTGAGTAGGAGTTAAAATGTGCTAAATTGGTCAAAATAAGTAGTAATTTTTTTTCCCCCCCAAAACACCCTGATTAAACTTATCAGTTGTTCTGTCTTAACATTATACTTGGAAAACAAAACTCCCAGGATAAAGTTAGCAATATGACAAAATCATAGCCAGCATATCCTTCTTAGACCCAAGTTTTGACATAAATTCTCTTGGTATATCATTCTTTTTAACCTACTTTAGTAGTTAACCAGCCAGACAACATCCTACAAAACCCAGGCAGGCTTTATACAAGAACATAAACATTTCAGTATTTCCATTGAATAATCAAGCTGTTTTCTAAATGTAAATATCAGCTTATTGAGGTCATCTTAGTAGAAAACTCCTCATACCACCAACTCTACAGTTCTATCTTCCCTCTCATTTCTTGTTACTTAGAGTTGATCTTTCAGTAAACAAGAAAAAACTAAAAAACACTCCATCCTCTCCTCTTTCTTCTTTATCTGTTTTTTTCTACCAAATCTTATTACTATGATTGGTCTTATTGCATCTTGCTACATATTATTATTTATTTTTTATGTTATTATATATTTCAGTAGGCAAGTGAGTCATATGTATTTTATCAAGAAAAAGTTTAAACTAACAACAGCTTAAAACAAATTATTGTGTCTGATTTTAGCCATTGATCTCTGTGCTGAGGGAAAACATGACTGTGAACAAGTGTGTGTCAACATGGGCCCAGGCATCTTCACCTGCGACTGCAATGAGGGATACAGACTCAATGAAGATGAGAAGAGCTGCTCAGGTTGGCAAACACAAATATATAAACTTTTGAACATATACAAGGCTCTAGTGTCAAATAATGTATCCGAGTGACAGAAAAGTATGTCTTCTTTAATCATTCTTATTGGTTTTCACTTTTTTGTAAAGTATTCAGTATACATCCTTATTAGCCTAAAATCAAATAAATTCCAAGTACTTCTGAGGGACTGTGACCACTAAACAACCTTTAGAAAACAACTAAGCAGTGGTTATAAAACACACATATAAACCCCTATATAAATATGTATTTTCTTCTCTCCCTAGGACAATATGCTCACAGTGTATTTTTTTTTAGCCAGTCACCTATTCAGAGTCAGTTTGTTTTGTGTTATCTTTTGTATGTGAAACTTGTTATGAGTGTTTTATTTATTGCCTTAAGAAAGAGGTTTTGTGGACTAAATTTGAATGTGTGTTATGTTTTAGTTCCTGCCTCAAGACCACAGATGAAATGTAGCTATTGCACTAATTCTGGCCTATTTATATTAAGGTATTTTGTCGATGCTGATTAATGTTAACTGTCCTAAATAAATAAATAGACTCAAACTGAACTGAACTTAAATTTAAAAACTAGGTTTCACTTCAGATTAAATAACATATTTTATGACCTACAAGTTGTTCTTCAATTCAATAAAATTGGGGGAAAAAAGTAGCCCCTTCTACTCTGTGTCCAGGAACCAGGGCAAGTCAGAGAACTGTTTCCAGCATTTGGAGGGAAGTCACTCAAAGTCAGAGTAAAGTGGTTTTAATGATTTTTTGTGTCCTGTCTACTGGTCACATATGAATGATGCGGGTTTCACAAGCAGTCCACTGATCCTAGAACACACTGTGACAGAGCTATGTAGGCAGTTTCTGTGATACAGGCTGAGGGAGTGGGACCAGCAGGTAATAGAAAATGTGATAACACTATGAAGGAGTAGAATGTCAGTAAAATATTTTCCTGACTCCAGAGGAATTAAGCATCCTAAGGAGGTAATCAGGTTGCTGGAACTTTCTGAGAATAAATTCTGTGTTGAAGGAGAATCTTAACACATGGTCGAAGATTTTCCCCAGATATTTATACTCCTCAGCTAGCTCCACTGGCTTCTCGAGCATGACAGTTGCACATAGTACATTTCTTTTTAGCGGAGGTAAACACCATGTGCTTTGTTTTGCTGATGTTCAGTTCCATCTCCTGCACAACCTGTCCTGGGTTATGAAAGAGGCCTGAAAGCAGACACAGGAGTGTAGCTACTTCACCAAATGATACTTGGGCTCTGTTCCTCAACAGTCACCCATGTAAAGGATGAAAAGGAATTATAGCTGAGGTAGTTTTGAGAAAATGTTCATGACCAGTACTCTGTTGGTCAGTGAACTGTTGGTCAGAAAGTCCAGAATCCATAGGATTAACTTCCAGGTGAAAGTAGGACGACATTTAGTGACCAGCATGTGAGGCTGCAGTGTTAGATGTTGAGGAGAAGCCTGACTGAGGAGTTGAACTGCTTCAGATGTTTGTTCATGGTGTTTAGTGGTTTTTGCATCAACAGCACCTTTACCTTTGTGATAAGCAAATTGTGCTTTCAACACTTATGAGGTAAGAGCCACAGGTTGAAAATCATTCAGAGCTTTGGCTGTGCTATTTTGGGAAATGGTATGAGTCTGGCCTGTTTCCAGCAATATAGTGTTTATAATCAAACGAAAATACTGTAATAATATTATCATATTGTCTCATTTCACTCCAGCCCCAGCATACATAGAAACTGATATAATGATACACACAAGAAAAAAAACGTTGCCCTTTAACTCTGACCAGAAAAACGAATTTTGTTTATGTGTGTAATCTTTTAGCCATTGACCTGTGTGCTGAAGGGAAGCATGACTGTGAACAGATCTGTATCAGTGCCCCCGGGGTGTTCACGTGTGACTGTTACAAAGGATTCAAACTCAACAAGGACAAGAGGACCTGCACAAGTCAGTGAATAAATTTGCTTTTTCTGCATTGCATCACCGACTAAAATGTATTTACACATCACTAATATTTTCATATCTTTTTGTTTTCCTGTTCACTTATTGAATCATTTCAATTATTGCTTTTTTTATCCATCAGTGACTTACACGTTTTTGAGAAGGCTGACAAATTCAATTGAGAGATTTAAAGCTTAGTGAAATAAAACCTAATTTCTGGGACTTCCTAGCAACGTGTGTGTGTGTATGTGCGTGTGTGTGTGTGTGTGTGTGTGTGAAACAGAGTACTAACGTCTGGTTTAAAATTACATTTTTGATTTGGCTGTCAATATTATGGTCTTTTAATGCCTAGAAAGGGACCTTGTTTGTCCAAATACTGGATGAATTTGACAAAGCTTATACAACTTTTAGTTTTCTATTTAGCCAGTAAATCTTTGCATTAATGTAAGAAATTTAGATAGATTAGATAAATTAGAGATATATCAATAGCATATATGAATGATTTCAGGGCATCATCCAGCACACCAGATCAGTTGATGTTGTCACACATCAACATTCTTACATGTCTCCCACCTGACTAAAAAACCTTCGAGCAAACGTTGTTAGCATTCTTTGAGCTGCCAAAGCTCCAGTCTTTATTTCACTCAAAAAATGTTAGTAGGATGAAGTTAGCAAAAAACTTATGCAGACATAAAAAGGTCCAAACATCAGATCCTTTGGGTGCTGAATGAGAAACAGGCAGCTTTTTCTCAGAAACGATCAGGGATATGTGTGGCTCAGGAGGACCATATAGCTGGACACAATAATGTTTTCTCCACATTATATTACTGTAATTTAAACACTTTGTGAAACAGTAAATATGAATTGGGCTATTCTTCAGCAACATACTGGTAGAGAAACCCTGTTGGACAAAAAAAGCAATTAGTTTGTGTACTTGTCAGAGGTTACCTAAAGAAACAAAAATATATAATAATCACAATCACCTTTTATTTAATTAATATGGTGTTGCAATAATTATTAAATTAGTTTTGCTCAAAAAGCTTATTAATTTTCAACATTTACTTATCATCATCTTATCATTTATCACAGCAGCATTTCCTTCATAAATGATATGTCACGTGTTTTTTCTAAATGTCTTGTGTTGATAAAATGTTTATCTCCTTGTATTTTTTAGACATGGACATGTGCAACACAGTGAAGCATGGCTGTGAGTACCAGTGTGTTAACACCCCTGGATCTTACTACTGTATCTGTCCTGAAGGACAACTGCTTCAGGAGGATAGCAAGACATGTGGCGGTAAGTTAATTAATATATAATAAAAAGTGCATCACTGAATACAGACCTTTAATGAAAAATTTCTAAAATGCTTTTTATGTGTCAGGAGATACTAAAATGTCTTGACAGGTTCTAACTTTTTTTTAAAATCTAAGATCAAATTAGCAAAAATTACACCATAGCTTTTTATTTATTTATCAAGCAAATGCCAAACGTGCCCAGTGAGTACAGCTATAGTCACTGTATTAATACTTCCTAGGTACATGGCTGTAAAACGTATTGCACCAGTAAGAGCAGAGTGTGAAGGTTCAATTAGCAGGGTTAGAGCACAGTTTTGCTCAAAATATTGAGCTCCACAGGGTCAATATACACAGCCGGGCTGCTATAGCCAAACCTTCGGTCACTCATGCCAATGCCAAACGTCGGTTTCAATGGTGCAAGGAGCGCAAATATTGGGCTGTGGACAATGTGAAACATGTATGTTGTCTGATGAGTCCACCTTTACTGTTTTTCCCCACATCCGGGGAGTTACGGTGTGGAGAAAACCCCAAAGAAGCGTACCAACCCAGACTGTTGCATACCCAGATTGAAGCATGGGGTGGATCAGTGATGGTTTGGGGCTGCCATATCATGGCATTCCCTTGGCCCAATACTTGTGCTAGATGGGTGCGTCACTGCCAAGGGACTACTGAACCATTTTTGAGGACCATGTGCATCCAGTGGTTCAAACATTGTATCCTGAAGGCGGTGCCGTGTATCAGGATGACAATGCACCAATACACACAGCAAAACTGGTGAAAGATTGGTTTGATGAACATGAAAGTGAAGTTGAACATCTCCCATGGCCTGCACAGTCACCAGATCCTAAATATTATTGAGCCATTTGGCGTGCTTTGGAGGAGCGAGTCAGGGAAACGTTTTCCTCCACCAGTATCACATAGTGACCTGGCCACTATCCTGCAAGAAGAATGGCTTAAAATCCCTCTGACCACTGTGCAGGACTTGTATCTGTCATTCCCAAGAAGAATTGACGCTGTATTGGCCACAGAAGGAGGCCCTACACCATGTATAGCCTAAATATTTAGCTGAATTTCCAAAAATCAAGTAATTTTTTAATTATAAAGTTTTTTTTTTCAGCTAGCTGATTACCTAAGCTTATGTATTCCGCAAAGAGGGACATTTAATTACATTTAATTACTGTGCAAATATTTGAGAAGTTTATGTTTATGGCATTGATGGTATAATTATGACATACAATTATACTAGTTTTAAAACAGCTACTATTTTAAAGGGGTGACAGTGGTAGGAGTCCATCTATGACCGGCAGGTTGCTGGTTCGAACCCCCGCTCCATCAATCTTAGTTGTTTTGTTCTTTGGCAAGACACTTCACCCGTCTTGCCTGCTGATGGTAGTCAGAGGGCTCGGTGGCGCCAAATGTATGGGAGCCTCACTTCTGTTATTCTGCCCCAGAGCAGCTGTGGCTATGATATGGCTTACCACTGTCAGTGTGTGGAAGTGTGAATGAATGGATGGATGACTGGTGTAGAGTAAAGTGCTTTGGGGTCCTCAGGACTTGAATGAGCGCTAAACAAGTTCAGGCTATTTATCACTTTACCATTACACATGTCTGTTAAGTGATCTGATATACATTCCAAGTCAATGTAACACTAAGAAGGAACAATATATGCATACCATATTTATACCTTTTAACTACTAAGTGAAAGATTCTTGTATTGGATCACTCTATTGCAATGCAACTGCTTAGCTTAAGTCTAAGGCATTGCTGACATCTACATCTAGAACGGTTTGATTTTGTAATGTATTTTAATGATGAATTGATATTGCTGATAAAGATGATAGTGGGCTGCATGGCGGCACAGTTAGTAGCACTGTTTCCTTGCAGCAAGAAGGTCCTGGGTTCGACTCCCGGCCGGGGGTCATTCTGCATAGGGTTTGCAAGTTCTCCCCGTGCATGCGTGGGTTCTAACCGGTTACTTCGGCTTCCTCCCACAGTCCAAAAACATGACTGTAAATTGGTCTCTCTAAACTGCCCTTAGGTGTGAATGGTTGTTTGTCCTGTATGTCTCTGTGTTGCCCTGCGATGGATTGGCAACGTGTCCAGGGTGTACCCTGCCTCTCGCCCGTAGACTGCTGGAGATAAGCACCAGCTTCCCCGTGACCCACTATGGAATAAGGGGTATAGAAGATGAATAAATGAAGGATATTGCTGATAGAGATGATAGTACCTTAAAAGAATGGGTGCCATTATATAAGAGTGACATTTAGTGTTGAGTGCAAAGGAGGTAAACATTAGGACTTATGGTGGGAACCTGACTAAAAAAAGTGGGGTGGTTATGTCTCAGAACTGACATGAAGATAAATAAGAGGTTGAAGAAAACCTACACTGATGCGAAAAACAGCTCAGTCATGTCTGAAAAAAATGGCCTGAATCTTTGTGAGGATTGTTTTTTATACTTTTTTTTTCCTGGAAGGAGAACGGAAGACAGGGCCTGACCATTTTTAGGCTTTATGACCAAAACTGTTTCTACTCCGAAAAAAGGGAAAGTTTATCAAATAATAAATCTAGTGTAATATTGAAGTTGTAGTGTTAATTATATTCTTTCTAACACAGGGGAAATACAATTGTTTGACAATACTAATAAAGCCAGTCTTCCATTCCTTCATTTAATGGAGTGTGTGTTAAACAAGGTTTGACAATTTGAGGTTATTAGTTCATAAAAATATATTTATTTACTGATATACCTAATATTTAAAAGTTTTTTGTTGAGATTTTAATCTTATGTTTTAGCAGTTAGGTAAAAATGGAACAATAAAACAGAATTAAAAATCCCTCCTTCATAGAGCAAATAAAATCCTTCTGTTGTTCGTGTTCATTTCCAGCCTAACACTTGTATCCTCTTTAGCTTGCAAGTCTGCAAACATCGATCTGGTGCTTCTGATCGACGGCTCCAAGAGTGTTCGCCCTCAAAACTTTGAACTTGTCAAGAAGTTTGTCAATCAGGTAGAGCCTTTTTTAGAGTAGAGTCATTTTTGTGATGTATTACGGGATATTGCCAATGTAATGCACGGACAACAGAACTGTGACAAAAGGTAAATGTGCAGTTTTGATCATGATTAAAGGAATGCATCATGTACATATTGATTTAAGATAAAGAAAATCTTTTGTTTTTAGCTGGATTTAGGCACCAGCTCCCCCGTGACCCACTATGGAATAAGCGGTAGAAAATGATTGACTGACTGACATTTGTTTTTAAATATGTAATGTTAGTGTTTGTATTATCCATCCTAGTGGCAAAAGAATATTCTTACAGTGGGGTGGATTTTTTTGTGTGAAAGTTTTTTCTTTACCTGTAGGACTGAAAAAACCGGTACAGGAAACTGATGTCATACACTTATTTCCTGACGCCCTCCAGGTTGTGGACTCTCTAGACCTGTCTGCTCATGGTACCAGAGTCGGTCTGGTTCAGTACTCCAGCCGGGTCAGGACCGAGTTCCCACTCAACATGTACCACACTGCTGAAGACATCAAAGCTGCAGTCATGAAGGTAGCATGACAAAGATAAAATGTATCTTTATTTTATGTTGTGGAAGTCGACCTATTATTTAGCTAGCACATTTAGAGTGCTAAAATCAGCTTTAACACAGACGCTGAAAAACATTAAAATATAGCACATTTTTAAAGGAATTGTTTAATGGCTTCACGGCATTTGTTATTTTAGGTTGATTACATGGAAAAAGGAACAATGACAGGTCTGGCACTGAAACACATGCTGGAAAACAGCTTCTCAGAAGCAGAAGGCGCCCGTCCAGCCAGTCGCAATATCCCCCGAGTTGGACTAGTTTTCACAGACGGACGATCCCAAGATGACATCAGCGAGTATGCCAAAAAGGCTAAAGAAGCAGGTCAGTACGAGCTCCATCCTAATGATACTGTCTGTATTAGTGTCCTTTTCTATCTAGCCACAATAAAAGGTTTGCATTCATCATTCATCATGGGCATGACTGTCATATTCTGTGCTTTTAACAAAACAAAAATTTTGTTTTCAGGGTTAATTGATAATACAATTGGTCTGAGGTCAGAGCAATCCGAAAAGGTTAATAATACCCTGTTTTATTTATTCTAAAATAGGTCTGATGTGTGTTAGGGATCATTGCCCTATTAGAACACCAAACTGTGTCCGTGTCTTAACCATCTTAGCCAAACTATTCCTTATCAAATTAAAGGAAACTGGTTAGCGTGATCAGGAACAATCTATAAGTAACCAATTAGAGACCAGCATGAAGTCACATGGAAGCCATAAGTTTAAGAAAATCCAGACACACTCTTTTGGTCAGTACCCCTCACCACTGAAACATATGTATTTAGGGCTAAACACCCAAATAAACCCAAAACGGAATGGGAATGCTGAAAATCAAAAATCAGACACAGTCTATAAGTGAAGAGATGTGATAATTGCTTTTTTATTTTGTGATTTATGTTTACTGTGTCTATACTTTTGTCCTGCAATTTTGATGCGGGTGGCACCCCAGCGCCCCCTGTTAACAAGCCACAACTGGTCCACAGTGAAGCAAATTATCCATTGGTGCCGACCAAGAAAGAAACTGCTTCTCTTCAACTGCAGTTTAACTGCAATTTGCAGCTGTGAACATGGACAAGGCAAATGCCTTCTGGAGGAAACTTTTTTGGTCAGATGAACAAAGATGGAGCTACGTCCAAGAAAGCATGAGCTGTCAAAGCATGGTGGAGGTAGCATCATGCTGTTTGTGTTACCATAGCATTAAAAAGTGGATGGTATTGTTAAGACGAACTACGTTAAGATTCTACAACTGCATCTTAAATCAACGGCTAGGTGGTTGAAACTCTGGCACAGTTTGTTGTTTCCACAGGATAATCATCCTAAACACAAAGCTCAACACACAAGGAAAAAGCAGGCTGACATTAATCTCCTGCAGGGGGCCTCTCTAAAGTCTGCAACCTGAACTGTTACGAAAATATGTTTGAACTTAACAGTCATCACTGTGTGGGAACACCAACAAATTCAAATATACCTCACCATTTCTTAAAATAAGAGGGGTCAAATTGTAGCTTGAGTTCTTCCAGGACCTTGTTGATGGATACAAAAAGTGTGTAGTTTGCCAAGAGACATTTACTCAAATATAAGTAGGTGTGTATGTATGCATACATTTCAGCTTGTATGTATGAGCTTGTTCTGGTACCAAACAAAACTCACCCATTAGTTCTCAATGACTATAGTCCTGTTGCCCTGACATCCCACATCATTAAAGTCCTAGAGAGACTTCTGTTGGCCCACTGAGTAAGCAAACAATAAACTATCAGGACTCCCTTCAGTTTGCTGATCGCTGTGGAGTTGGAGTTGAAGATGCCATCGTCCACCTGCTTCCACAAACCCACTGTCATCTGGACAAATGGTGAAATTATGGTCTGCAGTGGTGCTCAGACTTCCAGTACAACAGACAGATTCCTGTCACCTGCAGAAATACTCGGATGATTCTTCAAGTGGGGTGGATCATAGACGGACAAGAAGCTGAATACACGGAGCTGGTTGACCACTTTGTGGCATGGTGTGGAAACAATCATCTCATCTTGAACGTGAATAAAACAAAGGAGATGATTGTGGATTTTAGGAGAAACAAGAATAGGTAAAACACTATTTCCATCATAAGAGCAGAAATGGATCCTTCGGTGTTTGCAGCAAGATGCTGCATATCTTCTATAAGTCTGTTGTGGAGAGTGTGATCTCTTCTGTCATCATCTGTTGTGGTAGCAACATCAGAGCCCTCAGCCAGGAACTTGAAAAAGCTCAAAAAGGTAATAAGGAAGGCTGCCTCTGTTCTGAGGACTCCTCTGGAACCTCTGGAGATCACAGTGCAAAGAAGGATTGTACATAAAATGAAGAACATTATGGTGTTCAAAAATATCCTTAAAAGGCCAACAATATGTAATTCATGCGCATAATGAATGCACTTTAGCTTTTCTAATGTATTAAACATCTTTATGCATTAATATACAATTTGGCTTAAATTTTTCTTGTGTGCATGCAGGAATCACTATGTATGCTGTTGGTGTGGGCAAAGCTGTGGAAGATGAACTGCGTGAAATTGCATCTGAGCCTGTGGAGAAACATTTCTATTACACAACTGATTTCAGTGCCATTAACACCATCGCTGAGAACCTCAAACTTAATGTGTGCCCAGGTAAAAAACAAAAAGCAAAACAAGCACCTCAATTAGAACTGATGTTCTGCTAATTTGGTTTATTGTCCTGCTCTACAACCTGTTGGATAAAGCCACAGATGCTATATTTAAAACAGGCATGAAGCCCAACATCTGTGCTGACAGTGGGAGTTTCTAAGTCAAGTAATGAAGTCAGGAATGTGCGTTTGCTGAAGAAAAAAAAATTGTGCTGTGTCGCTCTCTATTACAAAAGATGCCCTGTTGCTTGAGGCCACCTACTGACACACTTATAACATTGCAGTTTCATAGCAAACCGCATCAGAATGTTAGGCAACAGCAAAACATCACCGATTATACATACACACATTTTACTGGAGATCCAAGTTGAGGTAAAGGATAAAATTTGACTTTATCATAAAGTGGACAGTTTAAACAGAACCAGACAGACTTGTTGACCTATACTTTGAAGTATTCTTGTTTATGAATAATGAATGAAATGACTTTGTGAGAACAAAATGTTGACCTTGTTTGTCTGCAGCGGAGAGTCAGGGGGAGGTTGAGATGAAGGATCCATGTGCCTGTGAGAACCTGGTGGAGTTCCAGCGGGCCACCATTAACAGTTTGGATCAGCTAACACAAAAGCATATCCTTTATTAATTATTCAAAAAATCTTTAGCACACAGGTATTACTCCTTACATATATTTATGATTTGAAATATTTACTCAGTTTGGAAATAACTGAAATAAGTGTTTACACCCAGCTCTGTGTCTTCGCTTAGTGTCAAATTACTTTTTTATTTCTTTCTCCCACACATTAGAGACACTTTAGGCTTTGAGGTTGTTGTGGGGGAAACTCTGCTGTCAACAAGGATTGGGGTCTTGCATACCCCAGCCACGAGCCCATTTTTGATGCACTTTAGACATACACATCTACATTCATCGCAACAGATGCATCACAACACTGAATTGCACAGTTAGAGATGGTGATGTGGCTGGGTTGAGTTGGCTCGGTGCCCTTCGTCTCACCCTGTGCCTTTTTGGCCTGGGAACTGCTTCTCCTGTGCTTCACTGACAACCTACCTCAGTGTAGGATGTATGGCTGCCCAAGGGTGATGCCTCGTGTCTGTATGCTTGGGGCTGCTGCAGCCTTCCAGAGCTAAGATCACCTGTCTCTTGCTGCTTTTGGGTGCTGTGTGTTACAGGCCTTCTATGGTTCTTGGTACTCTAACAACTATGTACCCTGCTCATACACACCCACTCAACAAAAACACAACTATTTCTACACATACGCTCTTACACCCAGCCACCCACACACACCTACCTAAGCTCAGAGACACGTATAACCCCAATGATTGAGCTCATACAAACACAGGTTACTATTACTTTGATACTGGATCCAGTCTAGATTTAATGAACTTAATTACTCCATCTTCAGATATCCTTTTTGTTACCAGCTTCTCTATATGGTATGCATAAAATGCCGCGACAGGACATGTGGAAAAAAAACTAACCTTTCCCCCATAGTATACTCTTCATAAGTATTCACATGACTTTTTTAACATTTTGTCATGTTACCACCAAATACTTTATTGAATTTTATTGGGATTTTATATAACGGAGGAACTTAAACTAGCACATAATATTGAAACAACAGGAAAATGATTTATTCAGTTTTCATTTACAGATAAAAATCTAAAAAGTCTGGTGTGCATATTTATTAGGCTACCTTTATTTGGATACCCCTAAATAAAGTCTAGTGCATGAAACTGGCCTTAGAAGTTACCTATTTAGTCCACATGTGCGTAATTTAATCCTAGTATTAGTATCAGTTGTTCTGTGAAAGCCTCAGAGCTTTGTTACACAACATTAGTGAATTAGCAGCATTATGGAGACCAAGGAACACAGCAAACAGGTCAGAAAAAGAGTTGTAATGAATTTAAAGCACAGTTATGAAACAATATTCCAAGCTGTGAACATCTCACAGAGCATTCATCGTCCACAAAATTGAAGGAGAATGGGATAACTGCAAAGCTACCAAGACATGGCACCTTTAGGAGCACTGCAAAGGCTCAGGTGGGAGAGTCTTTGCCACAAGCAATAGGTGGCACAGGAGATGTAGAAGAATGGAAAATGCTATGTGTGGCAGTAAATTAACACTGCACATAACTATGAAAACATCGTACCCACCTTTTAACATAGTTGTAACAGCATTATGCTGTGGGGATGTTTTTTCCTAAGCAGTGACAAGGAAGCTGATCGGGGGTGAATGGAGCGTGGATGGAACCAAAAATGGGGCAATACTAGAAGGAAACCTGTTAGCCTGCAAAAGACTTGAGACTTGGGCAGGGGGTTACCTTCCAATCCAGGAGGTAAACGACCCTAAACATACAGCCAAAGCTTCAATATAATGCTTAAGATCAAAGTAAATTAATGTGTTAGAAATATCCAATATGACTTAGCTTGAGCTAACTGGCAAAGAATGAGTAAAAAATTCAGTCTGGAGATGAATGAGGCTGGTAGAGACATATCTATAGTTAAGTAACTGCTATTCTTTAAATAGTAGATGCACGGTATTCTTTTCAGATATATATATTTGTAAGAACATTTGAAAACCATGTATAATTCTCATTTCACTTGGCAATTATGTGCTGTTTTGTGTTGATCTAATACATTTGTAAAAAAGTTGAAGGGGTGTGAATACTTTTGCAAAGCACTGTGACACAGACACTTACATTCACGCATGCAGGCAACTGCAGAAACTTATGTTATTTGTTACTCCTTAATAGAGTATACACTAGCTTCAATGGCTGCCCGTTTGGAGCAACTGGAGAACCAGCTCCTCTCTAGGAAGTGATTTGGTCGACAAGAGTGACCAATGAGGACAGCACACAGAAAAACTGGTGGAAAAAAGAAGATGACCCATCCTGGAAAATGTTTATTAACCAATTGAGATCTGCAGCATGAGCAAAAAGTGTTTGAGAAGCAATCAGAAACTCATCATAAAAAACAGTTGATTTTACAAGACCTTTGCAGTTCTTCAGGACTCTGAACTACATGGCAGTTTTTTGTATTGAATCAAATTTCTCTTGTAACTGTAAATGGCATAAATAACCAACATCGGCAAATACCAATGCACAACAGCTGTATTTGAAAAAAAGCAGACTTACATTGTGTTTTCACACAGAACACCATGAATACCTTTGTGTTTATTTTATGTATTGGATGACATTTGTTACTGGTCTCTTTTTTAAAAGGACTCCATTCTAAACAGGCTGTCTGTTTTTGTGAACTAGATGTAGAAAGTGTAGTGTAGGTATAAGACGTCAGATTAAAACTGAAATATCAGGTTTTGACATAGTCACAATCATCTGCCTCATTTATAACGGATCCTTTTTACAGTTTGACAAAATATGTATTTATGGCAGATTGCAGTTTTCATTTTTTAACCAACAGCAGAAACACAAAAGCAAAAAAGGACATGAGTTGGAGAAATTATGTCCTGATACCACTTCTTTTAACTCTCTGGCTTGTGTCACATTAAACTTGTTTTTCTTACCTCTTAAGCAAATGTCTAGACCAGATCCACTTTCCAGAGATGAGACAATTGAGAAGATAACTGGCTTTAATATGAAAAAGGGAATTAAGTGAGTCTTAATGTTTACTTAAGCTGTGGTGTTAATTCAGTAAAGGAATCTGCAAATCCTATAGAACTTATTGCTTTTCTTTTATTTGAATATTTATAATTTTCTGCTTTTTTCATATATCCTGAAATATAATATATATTTAAAAAGCTATTTTTTTTAGAAACTTCAATTGAAACTTATTAAAATTACTTCTAGTTTAGGTGTGTACTTCTTACAGTTTGTAATAAAAACATACCGACATAAATTTATAGCTTTTAATATTTGAATATCTGTCTGATTTTGTATATTTTTTAATATTTACTTTTTTTTTATGAATCTTTGTATTAAACCAAAGAGAGCAATAAAGAACTAAATGCTTTGCTGCTGAGTGTTTAACTGGTTATTTTTAGATGTGCATTTTTTTCTCACAGTGTAAAAAATTGTAAGTTGCCAAGAAAAATACTGGGTAAAAAAGGAAGTAGGTTATTTTGGTAATTAAATCTAATTTTAGTCTTAGCAATTGAGAACTGCATGTTGTTGATTTTACCCAGCAGTTTCCAAAGACAAAAAAGTAATTGTCTGTGGAGCAACTTTGTTTGTTTTTGCGGAAACATGGACAGGTACAAGTGAGCTTCACCCAGAAGGATAAACCCTAATTCCTTGTGGGCTGTATTTAGCTGCATTAGAGAGCTGGTGATCACTTACTGCTTTCAGACAGCATCATTACTGATGGTGACCTTTAATGCATTTTCTCAACAGACTGTGAACCAAAATATGTTTATTCCAAAAGTTTCTTTCTTTTAAACAAGTACAAAAAAAAATGATTCCCCTTTTTCCTTATTCATATGTTTAAATGTCATACATTTTTAAACAGTGTTAAACCCTACTGTTAATGTTTTTTTGGAGGTCAAAGTCCAGACAAAGACTACATTACCACAACTTAAAAATTAAAAACAAAAATCACTTGTTAATTCATCCCACAAAAGATCCTGAGCTTGAGAAAATAGTTGCTAATCAAATGTGTGAGCATTTACACAGCAATTACCTGTTTGAAGAGTTTCAGTCAGGCTTCAAAGCTCATCATAGCACTGAAACAGCTCTGCTGAAAGTCACTAATGATATTCTTATGGCCTCAGATAATGGACTTGTGTCTGTACTTGTCCTCTTAGATCTCAGTGCTGCATTTGATACAGTCAACCATAATATTCTCTTAAAAAGGCTGGAATATGCCGTAGGGATCAGGAAAACAGCGATAGGCTGGTTTAAATCTTATCTGTCTGACAGATCCAGTTTGTTCATGCAAATGATAATTCATCTTTAAACTCCAGGGTAAATTAGGGAGTACCACAGGGTTCAGTACTTGGGCCAATTCTCTCTATATATATGCGTCCAATAGGTCAAATTATAAGGCAGCATAGGATAAATTTTCACTGTTACGCTGATGATACTCAGCTTTACTTATCAATAAATCCTGATGAACCCAACCAGTTAGATAGACTACAAGCATGTCTGGAAGATATAAAAACTTCACATTTTTTGCATTTAAATTCAGACAAGACAGATGTTGTCGTCTTTGGACCGGAGTCTTTAAAAAGAAGCTGCTTAGTCAATCACTTATCCTAGATGGCATTAAATTGACCTCCGGTAATAAAGTAAAAAACCTTGGTGTTACTTTTGACCAGGACATGTCATTTAAATCCCATATTAAACAGGTTTCTAGGATGTCCTTCTTTCACCTCCAGAACATTGCCAAAATTAGAAATGTCCTATCCAGGAGTGACGCTGAAAAACTAGTCCATGCATTTGTCACTTCAAGGCTGGACTATTGTAATTCTTTACTATCAGTATGTCCACAAAATGGAGTTAAAAGCCTTCAGCTGATTCAAAATGCTGCAGCAAGAGTTCTGATGAAAATTAAAAAGAGAGATCATATTTCTCCTATTTTAGCTTCCCTTCATTGGCTCCCTGTTAAATCCAGAATAGAATTTAAAATTCTCCTTCTCACATATAAAGCCCTTAATGATCTCGCTCCATCATACATCAGAGATCTGATTGTTCCATATGTTCCTAACAGGGCACTTCTTTCTCAGACTGCAGGTTTACTGGTGGTTCCTAGAGTCTCTAGAAGTAGAATGGGAGGCAGATCCTTTAGTTATCAGGCTCCTCTCCAGTGGAACCAGCTCCCAGTTTTAGTCCGTGAGGCGGACACCCTGTCTACTTTTAAGGCTAGGCTTAAAACTTTCCTTTTTGATAAACCTTATAGTTAGAGTGGCTTAGTTTATCAGGGAGGGAGCCTTCCTCCCTTCCTCTTGGATGGAGTAAGGGGGAGTCAGGTTTAGCCTAAACCGGCTCAGTTATGGTTGAGGTGCAAAGACACCCTCCATTTCTGCTACCTGTATGACCCCTTCTCTTTTCCAATGGTTATAATCAGTCTGACAGAGAGAGGTATCCCAATCCTTGTGGTTTTTAGTATAACAATGCCCATCAATGGGACCCTTTGTGGGGTGCCTTGAGACAACATTGTTGTAAATAAGCGCCGTCTAACTACATAATCTGAACTGAAACTATCTCGCTAGTTATGCTGCTATAGGCTTAGGCTGCTGGAGGACATAATGACCACTTTCACCCTCTTCGCAACATTCTCACTCTACTCTCCAATTTTGCGTTATTTGCTGTTACTTCAGCTTTTAACTTTGTTCTCTCTCTTTTCTCTTCCTAGAAGTTACACCTGGCCTGACTCTGTGTCTACCTGTGACACCTTTCTGGAGAGGGGCATCGTCCGAGCTTTTGCTGACAACAACTTAATGCTCACCCTCTACCGATGATCCACATTGAGCAAAAGAGCAATTGACTGAGCTTTACTGTAACTAATTATATGTGCTCTCTTTCAGACTGAAAACTGGCTCAGAGTTTATCTGTTCTTTCTTTCTAGATGAAATGACTAAAGGAGCTACATCCATTCACATTTACTTTTCCTTCCCATAGAAAGTACTCCTGGATCAGTGCTTCTTTGTTCTCTTTGTGTCTCTGCTCTGTTCTCTCAAACCCCCAGTCGGTCGTGGCAGATGGCCGCTCACACTGAGCCTGGTTCTGCTGGAGGTTTCTTCCTGTTAAAAGGGAGTTTTTCCTCTCCACTGTCGCTACATGCATGCTCAGTATGAGGGATTGCTGCAAAGTCAACGCCAGTGACTGTCCACTGTCTCTACATGCTCATCCGGAGGAGTGAATGCTGCAAGTCACTGACTGGATGCAATCTGCAGGGTTTCCTTTCCTTAGACAGAACATTTTTTTATCCAATTTGATAACACTGTTCAATGGTTAGGACTAATTGGAATGTATGTACCTGACTTTTGTGAAGTGCCTTGAGACAACATGTGTTGTGAATTGGCGCTATATAAATAAAACTGAACTGAATTGAATCCTCGGTATATTATGTATAATGCAGGCCAGCTTTTATTTGGTCCAATCTAATCAAATTCAGATTTAAATCATTTTACAAACATTTAAAAACGTTTGTTTTAAATACAGTACTATTCAGTTCACCATGGTAATTAAAGTACATCAGTGTTTAGTTTGATTACATACTTTGCACATGATCTTCAGAAGAAAAAGACAAAGTTCAGCAGAACAAACTCAAGATCGACAGTGTTAATGGTCTGTGTTGAATGGGCAGGGATATACAGTATCTCACAAAAGATCTGGAAATTGTACCCAAGCAAGAACCAGACTTGTGGAGGTCCACAGATCTCTTTCAAGGATCTTGCCTGATTCTGTTTGATTTTTTCATGATGTTGCATAAGGAGGCAGTGTGTTTGAGGTATTGCTTTAAAAACACCTGCAGATGGACCTGCATTTTGCTGAAATTCTGAATGTACTCATCAAAACCTTACAGAGTCATGACATCATCATCTAGGCTTTCCCAAAATGTTTAAAGGCGCAGAGTGGATGTAGACCTTTGACTTTAAAGAAAGTAAAAAAAAATTATCTTCCTCATTCTTACATAATGCTACTAAAATTTATGTAGGAAAAGTTTTATCTGATTTATTGTTAAACAGTGAGAAAATAAATGTTATGTGTATAACTGAATGATAATGTCAGATCTTAAAGACACATAAGATGGTTAATACTTTTAGGTGAAGGCCTACCAGCCATATTTCACAATGCAGAGAACTGGTACATCAGGCATTGGGTTATCAACTTTGGATAAATAAAAATAATAAAAAAAATTAATAAAAACCCAAAAATATCCAGCGGGCATCCGTGAATCTGTGACCATGATACGCCGAAGATGCAGAGATCTCTAAAGTAGGAACTGTGGGGGATCCAATACGTATATTTTTCGAGATACCAGTCGGATGGGTATCCGGAAGTTCGGATATTTTTGTGGGCCTATCAGGGAATATGCAAAAACAGAATCCCTCACATATGCATGTGGATTTTCCCGTATATTATCTATATATGTTCCATATACTGACATATTGCCGCATCGGATAGTAGCCTACCATATCTCAATGCTTTTTATGCAGTGAACAGTAACACTGTTGGTAAATTAATATGCACACTATACTATTGCTAGGTAAAGTTTCTTCCAAACAACCCTGAAAATATTTTTGGTTGCCATTGCTATAAACTTACATTTATATATAAAACCACAGCCACGTAAGGAATTATGGGATGTGTGCCTATAAAGGAAACCCTTGAATATCACAATTTCAGGAAGATTTGGGACAGCTTGTTGTTACAGTGTTCTGATATAATCGGCCTTCAAATGTGCAGCAGGGATAGATTTAATGTTTATAGTTCATAAAACTATGAAAACAATATGGGCAATCTGGAGACATAGAAAATGAGTGCATGACTCTGTCCTGCAAAAGCTCAATTGTTTGCATTTTTGTTTCTAAAATAGCCAAAAAGTGTAACTAAAGCAGTAAAGAGTGATTTATCACAGCTGTAAACATAGACTGACTGTTGGCATCAAATTCCAGGCTTTTATATATTGCAAAAATAAACAATATAATGTTTAAAGATGTAACTGATTTCTGTTTCGTTTTACATTTTATTTGCCTTAAAAAGAAGCACTAATGCACATTTCTGTATAATGTAGGCTACATGATATGGCACTGAATAACTATAAAATAAAGTTTAAAAATCCAAGATCTTGCTCAGTTTTTGTTTAGAATTGCTAACATCTGATCTAGTCCAGAATCATGTCTTTCTGCAACTTTGGTTTCTGTTTATTAACTTCATTAACAAAACAAAGTCAAATCTAGTTAACCAAGTTATTGATAAAGCTGCTGTCCTGGTGGATTTGATTAGAGAATGTGTCTATGGAGAATATTTGTTTTAAAAGAGTCTTTCTAATATCATTAACCTTATTCGTGTGTTCTCCAGTGAACATGCTGCACTTCGTTTCTAATTAGCAATGCCATTTCAAGCAAATAAAAAGTCTTCAGTTTCCTTTACTGATTCTTTTACTGACAATCACAACAGCCTCTCTCAAAAGACATATTTAATGATCCCCTTGGTGGTTTTGTGGTGAATAACACATTGAATGCCAGATAACAACCCACTTCACTGTGTGTGACCTTTACTATTAGTCTCTAATGAGGGTTAATGAGATAGTTGTTTGCTTGTTCTGGTTCACGACTCGCCTTTTGAATTCTCTGAGGGTTGCTGAAAATGTCAGGATGTCCCAACAGTATTGCTAACAGATGTAAGTGCAATAAAGTTGTGAGTTTTCAAAAGAAGTTTTGATTTATATGTAAAACCAAAAAGGCCCATAATAAATCCACTAAATGTGAACGCAGAGTAAAGTCTTTACTCTTTTAGCACAGTCAAAGAGGGTTAAATTTAAGAAACAAGATGTTTATGTACCTGTTAAAATCTTACATATTATGCCTTTGCTTAAAGTCCAACACTTACAATTTGTAATACTGATCAGTCAAAGATAATCCATGCAAGAATTACCACTAAAATGTTTTAAAACTTTATTTAGAACACAATTTATTTTCATTCTCTATCAAAATAAGAATGTACATTTTTATACAATGTAATCATATTTAGTGAAAAGATCATGATTTAAGACAGAACAAGAATTTTCAAAGCAGGCCCTAAAAAATGACATGCATTAACTGTTTAAAAACTATATTATATAATAAAACTAAGATTTTTATTTCAGTTAAAGAGTGGTATAAAAGACCTGTAGCTGTAATTGTTAGTGTTGTTGCAAACTAAAGTACTTTGGTACTTGAATTAAATTCTACCCTTTAATGTTTCTCTTAAATGCAAAGTTTTTATTAATTTGAACTAATTTAAGTAGCTTAATCGAGCTGAACACTTCGGCACAACAATAATTCAACAAGAATATATAATATATTATATCATCATTATTTCCAGACGTTCAGATTTATTTCAACTTTAGATATTATATAGACTGTTAAAAAGTAAATCAAATAACAGTTGTATTGTATACAGGCCATTGGCCTTGGCACAGAAAAAAGTTTTACACAGCAATATCTCCATGTCCTATTGGCATGTTTGAACAGAATATTTGGCTCTATAGTCTAATTCCTCATAAGTTCGTAATGATTTTTAAGCAATAAATTACAATAACACGATTGTGAGTTTAATTTATTTAAAGACTTGTTACCAAAATTAGTAACCTGGCAAACAATGCAAAAAGTACACCAACAATGACCTTGGAGAAGGAATTGACAATCAATCAAAATAATTTGATTGAGTATATGTCAACTTCGAAAATATTTAAAGAAGTTGAGAAAGTAAAGCCAAACAAGTTAAAACTTGCACCAATCTACTTGTACAGCACTTGTACCAATCTATTCAGAAGCAGACCACCCAGCAAATTCATCCCAAGGTCCAACTGGGAAATTTCTAGAAAAATTACAAATAATCCAGGAGGTTCATTACTAACACCAATTCAATTCAATTGAGTTTATTTATATAGCACCAATTCACAACACACGTCTTCTCAAGGGCCTTTGCAAAGTCAATTCAATGAAATAATACAGATTTCAAGTCCGGGACATACATTTCAGTTGATCCTAACTATGAACCAGTGCAGTCAAATTCGGTTTATTATTCAAACTGGTTAAAACGTTTTCTTTCTAAGGAAACCCAGCAGATTGCATCGTGCAGTTACTTGCTGCATTCACTCCTCCTGGATGAGCATGTAGCGACAGTGGAAAGTAACTTGTAAAGTCTTTGCAGCAATCCCTCAGACTGAGCATGTATATAGCGACAGTGGAGAGGAAAAAATCCCTTTTAACAGGAAGAAACCTCCAGCAGAACCAGGCTCAGTGTGAGCAGCCATTTGCCACAACTGACAGGAGGTTTGAGAGAACAGAACATACACACAAAAGAACACAGAAGCACTGATCCAGGAGCACGTTCTATGTGAAAGAAAAGTAAAACATTAATGGTAGTGTCATAGTGTTCTTTATAGATTTGACCCACATGCAGAATGACACTCAGGAGGCAGGAGAAAAGTTTAACAAGTTTATTTGACAGGTTATGCGAATTGGACTGGAACCGGAACTGGAGGCACAGCACTGTACGGGAAAGGTGGACAGGTAAGTTCTCTGAAGATAAACGGAGTACTGGGAATTAAATGAGACTTGAGCTTACTGTCTTTGATGAATAGGGGGTGGTGTGGAGGAATGATGCAAAGCCTGGGAGAAAATGCTGTGTCGGCTTTGAGAGTCCATTTGAATTGTTATTTAGTTGATGTGAGGGCGGTTAGAGGTGGTGTGACCATGCTGAAGTTCCTTATAAATCCTCTGTAGACGTTTGCAAATCCAAGAAAGCGCTGAAGCTGTTTGCGTGAATCCGGAGTGGGTCATTCGAGTACTGCCTTGATTTTGTCTGGATCAGAGCGAACCTGCCCACCCTCTAATATGAAGCCGAGGAAGGTGACAGATGGTTTGTGGAACTCGCATTTCTCTGCTTTAACAAAGTCTGTTTTCAAGAAGGCGTTGAAGTACTAGGCGGACGTGACGTTTGTGTTCGGTGGTGTTTTTAGAAAAGATTAGAATGTCATCAAGATACACAAAAACAAATATGTTTAGGAAGTCTCTTAACACATCATTCACCAAGGCTTGGAAAACTGCTGGGGCGTTGCTGAGCCCAAATGGCATCACCAGGTACTCAAAATGGCCAAGGGTTGTCTTTTTTTTTTTTTTTTTTTTTTTTTATAATTTTTTTATTTCATTTTATTTTATTTTATTATTTATTTTTTTTTTTTAAGACACCCAAGGGGTGTCTTAAAAGCTGTCTTCCATTCATCACAGTGATGTAGTCGGACCAGATGGTAGGCGTTGCGGAGATCTAGTTTTGTGAATATAGTTGCGTCTTGGACTGGTTCGAATGCGGAAGACAGCAGAGGTAGAGGATATTTATTTTTTACAGTGATCTGATTTAGTATTCTGTAATCAATACATGGACGAAAAGAACCATCCTTCTTACTCACGAAGAAAAACCCTGCTCCTAAAGGAGAGGATGACTGACAAATGATTCCTGCAGCAAGAGACTCAGAGATGTATTTTTCCAATGTTTGTCTTTCAGGTCGTGAAATATTTTAAAGACGGCTAGATGGGAGAGGTGCCCCAGGAAGGAGGTCATACGGGCACAATCATACGGGCGACGGGCTGGAAGTGATGTGGCTTTTGATTTACTGAATACTTGTTTTAAGTCAAGGCATTCCTCGGGAACTTGTGACAAATCTGATGATTCGGTCTCCTCTGAACTGACCGGAGTGGAAATGGATGGAGCAGCTGACTGTAAACAAACACATAAACAATGTGTGGACCAGGCTTCGATACGACCGTCAGACCAGTTTAGATGGGGGTTGTGTTTGAATAACCAGGGAAAACCTAAAACCAGAGAACTTTGAGAGATGGGAAAGACAAAAAAAGTAATTTTTTTCACGATGATGGCCGGAAATGATTAGTTCAACAGAAAAAGTCTGGTGAGTTACTTGGTGAAGGGTTTTCCCATCCAGGGCAAGGACTTGATGGGGTGGATCTAGGGGTTCTACTGCTATCTTTGCTTGTTGTACCAGTGACAAGTTAATTAAGTTTTGTTCGCACCCAGAGTCTATGAGAGCAGACAGGTTTAACTGATCTTGATGAAGTAGGAGGGTTGCTGACAAGGTCAGTCCAGGGTTTTTTTCTTTGGTAACTCTTTGGTCCACCATCTCCACCTTTAAAAAGGTGGTTGACCCTCTCCTTTGGCCGGACTGGACAAGCTATAACAAAGTGATCTGGAGAACCACAGTATAAACACCGATTAGACTGCCTGCGGCACTGTTTCTCTTCCGTAGTTAAGCGGGTGCGCCCCAACTGCATGGGTTCTGGTTCTGGGGACTTTACACTCATCTGTGGGCGTGTAAATTGTGATTGGACTGATGGATGGGTCTTATCAACAAACTGCTCCTTTCTAGAATGCTTTCTTTCTCTTATGCGATTGTCCATTCGAGTGGCCAGGGTTATTTAGAAATTTAAAGTCTTGGGTTCTTCAACCAAGGCTAATTCATCCTTTAAGTGTTCATTCAAAGACTGAAAAAAGGCAGATTTAAGAGCATGGGAGTTCCAGTCAGATGCTGCTGCCAAAGTACGAAATTCAATGGAAAACTCTGACACCGGTCTATTTCCTTCTTTTAGTGCCATTAGGCGCCGGGCCACACTAGTTTGATCTAATTCAGAAGAGAAAGTTTGTTTGAATTCCTGAATAAATTAATCGAAAGAGCAATCGAATTGACAACAGTCTGTAAATCTGGCTTCCGCCCAACGAAGCGCTTTTCCAGTTAACAATCCTATAATAAATGCAATTTTAGCATCGTCATGGGGGAAAGACTGAGGTGAACGGTTAAACACCAAATAACATTGTGACAAGAACCCTCCACAATTACTGATCTCACCGGAGTATTTTTCTGGGTTAGGTGAGGTGACGTCACGAGAGAACGGAAGTTGTTGAGACACTGGAGGTGAAGCAGATGACTCAGCGGCTCCCTCTGGTGACTGGGATGTCCGATGTTCAGGGCGTGTTGCAGGAGTGAGGCCATTTGATCCAATTGTTGACTGGAATGCCATTGTTGTTCCAGGAGGGTATAAAGTGTAGATCCATGTGATTGTATTTGGAGGCTATGTTCGGTTAGAGTCCTCCTGAGTGTCTCTGCTGGGTCAGATTGTCCTGAGTGTTCTGTCATAGTGTTCTTTATAGATTTGACCCACATGCAGAATGACACTAAGGAGGCAGGAGAAAAGTTTAACAAGTTTATTTGACAGGATATGTGAATTGGACTGGAAACGGAACTGGAGGCACAGCACTGTACGGAAAAGGTGGACAGGTAAGTTCTCTGAAGATAAACGGAGTACTGGGAATTAAATGAGACTTGAGCTTACTGTCTTTGATGAATAGGGGGTGGTGTGGAGGAATGATGCGAAGCCTGGGAGGACTGAACAGACGCTGCTGCGGCACTGGTGAGTTGTTTAGGATGATGGTGAGTACTTTCTGCAGAGGCTTTGGTGAGTATAGACAATGGAAATCCTTATCAATAAATGGGAGATGAATTTACCTGGTGAGTCGTTGGAGATAGTTGGTGGAGGGTTCGCAGGGTTCGCTTGTCTGAAGGAATTGGTATTGAGCGGTCAGCTGTAGATGGAACCAAACTTGGATTCTTCTGAGGTTTGAATACTTAGGCTGAGGCGGGATCCAACACTGAGGACTTTGAGCCAGAGCTGAAGGTTGCAATAGCATGAAACCAGGACTTGAGGATTCCTAAAGAAGGAGCACAAAAAAGGTAATAAACTTTGAGCATAAACTTTGGGCTGAGAATACAAGGCTTGGCCATTTGAAGTTACCACAGAGTTTAACACTCAGGCACTGGAGTGCTGACAGCTCCACCTTCTTATACTCCAGCAGGTGATGGAAATGCGGCAGACCTGCTACCCTCCACACCAGGGGATCTTGGCGGCATCTGGTGGTGAGTAAGTGTTAGCAGCAGGTAAAAACAATACAAGAAACTCCCAGGCTCCGACAGGTAGTAGCTTCTTTAGTGGCTTCATCTATGAGAGAAAGACAGCTAAGCAGATAAACTGAGTCAATGTTCAAGTCTAGAGTATGAAACAGAGCACATGCAGTTAGACACTAAAAGTTTAGTCAGTAGCTCTGTCTAGGAGAAAAATAGGGTTAAACACTGAAAGACAGGCCAAGTGTATCATCTGTAGAAGGAGAAAATTAAGTTGTTGCAGCAGTAACTAAATCGGTGTCCCCCTCCAGGAAGGTGTCACAGTTAAACACAGAGCCAGGTCAGATGTAGCTTCAATTAAGTGAAAAAGAGAGAGAAAGTTAAAAACTGAAATGACAGCAAATAATGCGAAATTGAAGAGTAGTATGAGAATGTAGCAAAGTGAAGGAAAATTGTCATTATGTCCTCCACCAGCCTAATCCTTTAGCAGCATAACTACAGAGATAGCTCAGGATATCCTAAGCCACTCTAACTATAAGCTTTATCAAAAAGGAAAGTTTTAAGCCTAGCCCTAAATGTAGACAGGGTGTCTGCACAGCAAAATTGGGAGTGTTAATTCAACTCAGTGTTAAATTTAACACTTTTTCCGAGTTTATATAATTCTCACGGATTCAGAGTTAAAATTACACTTTGAAAAGTAAGTGATAAATATTTAACACTATTAAAGAGTTAAAATATTAACACCCTTGGTGTTGTTTTATGACACCACAAAAGTGCACGTTTAACTCAAAATTGTGTTATACTAACATACATCGTGTTATTTTATGACACACTGAAGTGTATTTTGACACAAAAATGCTGTCATTTGCTTTCACCGATGTGTTAGTGAAGAGTGCATTCCTTGCATGCTAGCCTAACAAAGGTCACCAAATCTGAAAATTCCTGTAGTCACCTGCAACGTTACAGAACATACACAACACACTCTTTACAGTTACAGGGGTTGGACAATGAAACTGAAACACCTGTCATTGTAGTGTGGGAGGTTTCATGGCTAAATTGGACCAGCCTGGTAGCCAGTCTTCATTGATTGGACATTGCACCAGTAAGAGCAGAGTGTGAAGGTTCAATTAGCAGGGTAAGAGCACAGTTTTGCTCAAAATATTGAAATGCACACAACATTATGGGTGACATACCAGAGTTCAAAAGAGGACAAATTGTTGGTGCGCATCTTCCTGGCGCATCTGTGACCAAGACAGCAAGTCTTTGTGATGTATCAAGAGCCACGGTATCCAGGGTAATGTCAGCATACCACCAAGAAGGACGAACCACATCCAACAGGATTAACTGTGGACGCAAGAGGAAGCTGTCTGAAAGGGATGTTCGGGTGCTAACCCGGATTGTGTCCAAAAAACATAAAACCACGGCTGCCCAAATCACGGCAGAATTAAATGTGCACCTCAACTCTCCTGTTTCCACCAGAACTGTCCGTCGGGAGCTCCACAGGGTCAATATACACGGCCGGACTGCTATAGCCAAATCTTTGGTCACTCATGCCAATGCCAAACGTTGGTTTCAATGGTGCAAGGAGCGCAAATCTTGGGCTGTGGACAATGTGAAACATGTATTGTTCTCTGATGAGTCCACCTTTACTGTTTTCCCCAAAGAAGCCCCAAAGAAGCGTACCACCCAGACTGTTGCTTGCCCAGAGTGAAGCATGGGGGTGAATCAGTGATGGTTTGGGAGGTCATATCATGGCATTCCCTTGGCCCAATACTTGTGCTAGATGGGCGCGTCACTGCCAAGGACTACCGAACCATTCTTGAGGACCATGTTCATACAATGGTTCAAACATTGTATCCTGAAGGCGGTGCCGTGTTTCAGGATGACAATGCACCAATACACACAGCAAGACTGGTGAAAAAATGGTTTGGTGAACATGAAAGTGAAGTTGATCATCTCCCATGGCCTGCACAGTCACCAGATCTAAATATTATTGAGCCACTTTGGGGTGTTTTGGAGGAGCGAGTCAGGAAACATTTTCCTCCACCAGTATCACGTAGTGACCTGGCCACTATCCTGCAAGAAGAATGGCTTAAAATCCCTCTGACCACTGTGCAGGACTTGTATAAGTCATTCCCAAGACGAATTGACGCTGTATTGGCCGTAAAAGGAGTGCCCTACACCATACTAATAAATTATTGTGCTCTAAAACCAGGTGTTTCAGTTTCATTGTCCAACCCCTGTATGGAACAATCAGATTTCTAATGTATGATGGAGCTAGATCATTAAGGGCTTTATATGTGAGGAGGAGAATTTTAAATTCTATTCTGGATTTAACAGGGAGCCAATGAAGGGAAGCTAAAATAGGATAATACGATCTCTCTTTTTAAATTTTCATCAGAACTCTTGCTGCAGCATTTTGAATCAGCTGAAGGCCTTTAACTGCATTTTGTGGACATCCTGATAGTAAAGAATTACAATAGTCCAGCCTTAAAGTAACAAATGCATGGACTAGTTTTTCAGTGTCACTTCTGGACAGGATATTTCTAATTTTGGCAATGTTCCGGAGGTGAAAGAAGGAAATCCTAGACACCTGTTTAATACGGCATTTAATATTTTCATACAATAAAAAAGGTTGGTTGTTATCATCAAACAAAAACGCAAAATCATCCCCTTATTTAGCAATTGAACAAGTATTTCTAATTGTTTTAAATTTCTCAATGAACGATCAGTTATATATTTAGGTTATCTATGGTAAGTTTTGTTAGCCTGGAAGTTTAATCCTGTCAAAGAAGGACCCAAACACACGTACAAGTGCAGTATCCATTAGAGCTGCTAGATTCTACGTATGCACAGGCACACCCATGAACCCTTACATTGATCCCATCCAAACTATATAAAGTATGGACCATCAGTATTGCTTTAATCTGTCAAAGTAGATCTCATGCAAAGATTCGGCATAAAAAAAACAACAACAAAAATAAATAAATAATAATTACCAAGGAGTAAAACAATAATAGTAAGCCTTTATAAGTTGATCTGGATGTGTTTAGTAAATTTGAACCTTTTTGAATAAGGAACAAGTAAAACAAAAGGTCTGCTGGAAGAAAAACTGATTTAAGCCGATTTGGCGATCCTGAAATTGAGGTTAGTGCTTCTATTATACCTTTTAAAAAATTTCAGCTTTTACAATCTGATGTAAAGTTACAATTACATGCTGATACTTTACTACAGAGACTGACAATCTTCTGTTTACAGGCAATGTGCTGTTTGGCTGATCTCACTAAGTCATAATGTTATATAATGATTTGATTTTAATGATTCTGAGCTTCAGATTGAGATTTATTATTTTACCTTGCATAACTGCAAAAAAGGCTCATTACATAAAGAAAGATTCATATAACATTGATACCACTGAAATGTTGAGTGAAAGATTTCATTTGTTATTACTTTGGCATCTGTTCGTAGTAGGCAGTAGAGCAGGCATTGTATAACTTTAAAAATACTTGTGATTGTTATCTAAATTGACGGGTGATGTTAACAAAATTGAACTGAGGTTAGTGCTTCTATTTTACCTTTTGAAAAATTCCAGCTTTTACATTCTGATGTAAAGTTACAATAACATGGTGACACTTTGCTACAGAGACTGACAAGCTTTGTTTTACAGGAAATCTGCTGTTTGGCTGCTCTTACTAAGTCATAATAAATTACAATGATTTGCTTTTAATGATTCTGAGCTTCAAACTGAAATTTATTATTTTGCTTTACATGACTGCAAAAAAGGGGCATTACATAAAGAAAGATTCATATAACATTAATACCACTAAATGTTGAGTGTAAGATTTTATTTGTTATTACTTTGGCATCTGTTATTAGAAGGCAGTGATGTAGGCATTGCACAACTTAAACAAGGAATTGTGATTATTATATATATTAATGGGGATGTTAACAGGAGGTAGGTGTATTATATTTAAGAAAGCATACACAATGAACTAGATGGGGTAATGTTTCCTAAAGATTCATTAATCTGCAGAAAAAATAAGGTTTCAAATATGGTCTGGATCCAATTGTGAACCATGTCACAACCTGATGTACAATATTCCAAAAACTAAATGGTTAATCATGAGAGTGCAAAAATACAGAGCAGTCTCATTACCCATGCTGACTTCTGTCAATATGTGAAAAAACAAATATGAGCTTGAAAGCATCAGAACGGCTTCCACACGCTTATAGACCTTTATAGGTTTTACAGTTCTATAAACCTGAGCTGTTATGAAAAGCAGAAACAGAAAAGTGCTTTTGGGGTTGCCATAGATCTCTTTAAAATATTTTACTCTTTCTTATTTTACCTTTACAGGTTTGAAGAAATGAATGTGTCCACTGCCAATGTGACAGTGGTTTTAGATTATAGGGACTCCTTCACCAAGGCTGTGATCAAGAATGTCATTGTTGTGGTCCTTAGCATTTCCATCAACTACATCAATGCAGGAATCATTCATACCTTCTGTGAACACCAGGTCAGACATATTTTGATAACATTTACTGCCTTAAGCGTACATTATAAGAAATCAATGACATAATCTCACAATAGTGTTTTTAAATTTTCTGTTTATCATCCTGATTTGACCAAAGTTTTACATTTAAATTGAAGCAGAATTAAATCAGACTTTAACTTTTCATATTTTCTCTTGTTACAACCACAAACCTCAAAAGGAATGCAAAAGGAAAATGATAGATGGTTTTCAAAGTAATTCACAAATAAAAATCTTGAAAGTGTGGAGTGCGACTATTTAGCCCCCCTAAGTCAATAATTGGTCTTTCTCTGCAATTACAGCTGCAAGTCTTTTGATGTCTATCCTTATGAGCATTGGTTTTTAGATCTTGCCACAGATTTTCAATTTTAATTTAGGTCTGTATTTGGACTGGATCATTGTAACACATGGATATTTGAGAAAATGCGTAATTTAGAACACAAAACTGCAGCTATAATACAAAACCTAACCCAATTTACCAAAAAACAATGTAGACCTTAAAATATAATTGTTTTGCTTAGATGCAAAAAATGTGTTTGTAGCATGTCAGTAAATGGTGAGTAAAAAATTCCAACAGTTGAAGTTTTTAAATACAAACCATTTTTTAGGCCAATATTAACCCAATATTATTGATTAATAAACCACAAGTGTTTTATTTTGATCTGACATCAATGGGCAATGGTACACTCTTTAACTTTAAAACAATTCCTTTCACTTCATAACAGTATTGCTTAAATCCTCAAGTGTTATTTAGTCCATCGTTTAAGATGATACATCATTTCATGACTTTTTTAACCATTACTACATCACGTACATATTGTTTGTCTCATATTTAGATCTTCTACACAAATCCTCGCTACATCCTGTTTGTCCACTTGGTGATCAATGACATGATCCAGGTGTCACTGACTGTTGCACTTTTCATCATTAGCTACATCCTCTACAAGATACAGGTGTTTGTCTGCTGCATCTTAATGCTGATTGCCCTATTCACCACTGAAAACACCCCGCTGAACCTGGCCTGCATGGCGGGGGAGTGCTACATCGCCGTCTGCATCCCTCTGCGTCATGCTCAGATCTGCACAATCAAGAGAACGCGGCTGTTGATTTCTTTAATCTGGACCACCAGCCTGTTGTCTGTTCTCCCTGATCTCTTCATTACCTTGGCCACGGAGCCACTGGACTATTTTAATTCACGTGTGTTTTGCCTCAGGGAAACAGCTTTTCCAAATCCCAGAATCATCGAGAAGAGAAATATTACCTATATTGTATATCTCGCTGTGGTATGGTGCATTATCTTTTACATTTATTTCCGGATAATATTCACAGCTAGAATAGCAAGTAAAGATGCAAAAAGGCGAGGAACACAATCCTCCTCCATGGGTTTCAGCTTCTGTTGTGTATGGCAACGTATGCAGAACACCTGTTGAAACAGGCGTTGTTGAAATGGTATCCTAAGTATTATTCAGACTCTCTGTTTGCTTGTTATATAATTTTCCAAATACTACCAAGATCTATTAGTTCAATTATCTATGGCATGAGGGATAAAACATACAGAAAGCACATAAAAGGGTATTTACTTTGCAAAGTGAGCCCACAGTAACATTAATGGAGTATGTACTTCAGATTTTGTTATTCAGTCTTGTATTATATATGACCTGAAATGAATGTAATACAATTATTTCACAAATCTTTGTCAAATGATTATCTCTCAAGGAGTTCTATGTGAAACAGTACTGTTGTTTGAGCACATTTTCCTATCTTGCTTTTTCCTTCCACTCAACTTTTTAGGAATATGCTTGGATACAGACTTCTGTGAACCACCAGCTTCATTAGCAATGAGTTTTTTTGGCTTACCCTCCTTGTGGAGGATATCAATGACTCCTTTACATCATTCCAGTCTGCAGTCTTTGTCGTGATTATGTACCCTACTGACCCAGACTGAGAGACAAATTCAGGAAACCTTTACAGGTGTTTTCAGTAAATTAGCTGATTTGAGTGTGACACCATGCGTTTTTCAAATTAAACTTTTTAACAATATTCAAATTTTCTGAAACAATGAATTTTGGGTTTTCATTATCTGTAAGCAAAAATCTATGAAATTACAAGAAATAAGGTCTTTAAATATTTCACTCTATGTGAATAAAATCTGCATAATATGAGTTTCACTTTCTGAAATGAATGACAAAAACTATTGAACTTTTTGCGTATATCAATTAACAATTTTTTTTAGATGTACCTGTATGCTGATATAATGGGCCATAAACTGCTCCAGTATTAAATGATCAAAGTATGATTACAGTTACTAAAGATATGATGATTTTGCAGTTTTTGTATTTAAATTTAAAAGAACAATGTGCAAAATAATATTATTGCTGTTATTTTAAAAAAAGCTAGTTATTACTGCTGATGCTAAAATATTGCAAAACTAAGGTTAAGAAAATACATTCGGTCAGTTTTCGTGTTGACCATTGTTTCCATTTCTGATCACTCCTCCTCAGATCTGCTCTGGAAACAACATCTGCTGCACATAGACAAAAATGATTTACCCTAGATTTGGGTACAACTCATCACAGTAATGGTGCGAGCTAAATAAAACCTTAGCATGAAGATATCTGTGAAAATCTATATTCAAACTTTTTAACACAATAGTATTTTGCTATTTATAAAAAAAAAACTTTTAACATATTTCCAAAAAGCAAAAGGTAAAAATAAAACTGAATTTGACCAATAAATTAATTTCTGTAACAATATTAAAATTTTTAGGTGTAACCTTGATTGTGAGAGCAAGAATTAAGTAAGTATACAAGCAGTGGTTGGTATGAAGGCCAATATCCTTTTTTAGCTCATGCATTGTCTTCTGCTAACATCATTGTCACTAACACTAATCATTTGTTAAATAACCAGAAATTCATGTTTTTCCTTCATTTTGAATCTATCTACAGATTTTCAACATGAATCCTCGGTATATCCTTTTCATCCACATGGTGGTCAACGACATGATCCAGGTGACCCTGGCCATCAGCTTGTTCATGATCAGCTACACCATCTACAAACTCCATGTTTCAGTGTGCTGCATCCTGGTCCTACTTACTCTCTTCACCACTGAAAACACCCCGCTGAACCTGGCCTGCATGGTGATGCAGTGCTACATAGCCATCTGCATGCCCCTGCGTCACGTTCAGACCTGCACCATGAAGAGAACAATGATGTTGGTGGGATTAATCTGGGCGACCAGCCTTCTGTCAGTCCTTCCTGACCTGTTTATAACATTGGCCACAAAACCGCTGGATTACTTTCACTCCCAAGTTTTTTGCATCAGACAAACCGCCTTTCCAAATGTGCTCCTTTTAAAAAAGAGAGATATCACATATTCAGTATTTTTAGTTTTACTGTGGTTTGTCATCTTTTTCTCTTACTTTAAGATTCAGTTCACTGCAAAAACAGCAAGCAAGGATGCAACTTAAGCCAGAAACACAGTTGTCCTGCATGGGTTTCAAGTGGTGCTTTGAATGACTACATACGCAGCTCCTCTCCTTCAAAATGTTCTGCAGAAGTTGTTTGCCCTAAACTGTAATGACTCTCTCTTTGCCTTCTACATCATCGTGCGGGTCCTGCCACGATCCATTAGCCCCATCATATACGGCGTGCAAGACAACATGTTCAGGAAGTACCTAAAAAGGTATGTGTCGTGCAAATTTAGGCAGAAACCATTCAGAACTTTGAGAGCTTTTTAGTTAAAGACAGCTCCTTCCATTAGTTGTTCCTACACAGTAACACATAGAAAGAGTGAAGCATGGAAATGTAAATTGTACAGTTTAACAACATAGATATCGTTTAGGTGGTAGATAATTTCTTGTTTTTAAAGGCCTTTTTATGAGGCTTTCTAATTGTAACCCACCTGGTAAGGGTTAACATATATTTTTTATTGTTGTTTCTAAAATTTATATGCATTATTGGTTTGTTTTTAAACCAGAAGTCTGTTTTGCATGCATAGGAAGTGTAATGCATGAAAAAAACATAGTTGACTTGGGAGCTCACTCACAGAGCACAGCTTTTGCACACATGTTGAGCAGTGAAAGAGAGATAAAGGTATGAAAACCATATATCACTGTACTTAACTTGGGTGTATGTCAGCTTGTAATGTTACCTTTGTAAAACTCTTGTTTAGCGTTGGATGAGTGCAGAGTGAGGAAGGTAATGTGGTAAATCACCCCAGTCCTTGGTAAGTTAGCTCTCACTCCTGTTGCTAAATGCTGAATGATCATGTGTCACACAATTTGGATGAAAATGAAAAAGGGGAGAACATTATTTTGCACATAAGTTTAGTCAGTCAGTCATTTTCTACCGCTTATTCACGGTCATGGGGAAGCTGGTGCCTATCTCAGTCTATGGGCGAGAGCCGGGGTACACCCTGGACAGGTCGCCAGTCCATCGCAGGGCAACATACAAACAACAATGCACACACTCATTCACACACCTAAGGACAATTTTAGAGAGACCAATTAACCTAACAGGCATGTCTTTGGACTGTGGGAGGAAGCCGGAGTACGTGGTGAGAACCCACGCATGCACGGGGAGAACATGCAAACTCCATGCAGAAAGACCCCTGGCTGGGAATCGAACCCAGGAACTTCTTGCTGCAAGGCAACAGTGCTACCAACTGCGACACCGTGCAGCCCATTTTAAGTTTATTAACAAAGAATTACAGTTTATATTTTATTTAATTAATTAGGCAGAGAAGTCTTTGTAACATACACAGTGTCACTAAAATAAGCCAGAAGTGATTGCATCAAAGTAATTGATGGGAAATAAAATAGGTTAGAGATAAATTATTCTGACACCATGATAGCACCAAATAAAAACCACTCAGTAACCACACTTCTCTTCTAATTTATTGTTGTACAACATTTTTATTTATGAGTATAATTAATCTGATAACTACATGATATGAGAGCTTAGACTATAACCTGTCGTAAATACAGGTCAGGTCTTTTTGATAAGTTGGAGGAAAGTTAAGCTCCTGGCCCTCATATCCAAAAAAGCCTATGTGTAATTATTTGATAGTGAGCCTCCCAGATCCCCAATTGCATTGTTTGTCAGAAGTGCCTATTTATTTATCTAATGGGGTACATTTTAAATTTGATCAATTTTTAAAATAACACAAAACAGCCTTTGACATTTTTTTGGATGCTTAATAAAATGCTGAAAGATTATGAAATATTAATAAAAATTAATGGATTGAAGGATAATTATTAAATCTTAATGTGATAAAAGGTTTATGTTTATCATGGAAATGAATGTAATATTTACTGCTTTTCTGAATACATTTGAAAGTTATTTTTTCAGGGTTGATATGTATGATAGAGATCATGTATGATTGATCATACAACAATAGGTCTGAGGTCAAAGACGTCCCTTTTTTATCTGTTCTAAAAACAGTTTGATGTGTGTTTGGGATCATTGTTCTTTTTGAACACCAAGCTATGTGTATCTGACCATAGACCAACACAAAAAAGTGAGAAATATTGAAATGATAGGATAATGATAAATGGTTTTCAATTTTCTTTTACAAATAAAAATCTAAAAAGTGTGGTGTGCATATGTATTCGGACACAATTATTTAGATACCCAGAATTAAATTTCAGTTCAAGGAACTGGCTTTAAAAGTCACCTATTAAACAGAGTCCACATGTGTGTAATTTAATGTCAATGTCAGAGCTTGGGGTTTTGCTTTGTGTTTTTTGCTTGCTGTTTACTCTATTTAGCCTCTAAATGCTGCCTGAGCTGCCGGTTCCTTGAGAGCGACAGGTGCAACCTGTTAACCACTCATCAGGAGGAACTTAAAGAGGCTGGGCAGTCAGCACTCCAGTGCCTCAGTGTTTTGCCAATGTGCTAACTCTTGCTGGCCAAGCAACTGACTTTCTGCATTCCCTAAAGGTGTAGTTTTCTGATCTCTTGTTGTGTGTAGTTTAACACTCCTCTCTGCAGCTTCTGTACTGCTACCCACCCATTACCCTATTAAGACAGTGTCTCGCCCACGGCCAAAATTGAATAGATTAAAAAAATTATCTAAAAAGAGGAAATCAGGAAAATCTAATAAAAATAAACACAACTCAGACTAAAAATAAAAATAAAACAATTAAATGTGGCTTACTGAACATAAGATCTCTCTCTTCAAAGACTTTGCTAGTTAGTGACCTGATTTGTGACAATCAGATTGACTTATTTTGCCTCACAGAAACCTGGCTGCAGCAAGAGGATTATGTTACTGTAAATGAGTCAACTCCTACTAATTTAAATTTTCACATTCCTCGAAATACTGGGCGAGGAGGAGGAGTTGCAACCATCTTTCAGTCCGATTTATTGACTAGTCCCAGACCAATCAATAGCTACAACTCTTTTGAATATTTAATCCTTAGTTTTCCTCATCCAAATTGCAAAGCACTAAAACCACTTCTGTTTGTTGTTTTGTACCGTCCACCAGGCCCTTACTCTCAATTTTTAGATCAGTTTTCAGACCTTTTATTTAACTTAGTGTTAAATACAGATAAAGTTATTATAGTAGGGGATTTTAACATTCATGTTGACACTGAAAGTGATAGCTTAAATATAGCCTTTAATGGTATCTTAGACTCAATTGGCTTTACTCAAAACATTAACAAACCTACCCACATTTGTCTTCATTCTCTGGACCTTGTGCTGACGTATGGCATTGAGTGTAAAGACATAACAATATTTCTCACAACCGTGCGTTCCTGACCATTTTTTAATAACCTTTGAGTTTAATTTAACAGAGTATTCCACACCTGAAAGAAAATTTCATTATAGTAGCTCATTATCAGACAATGCTGTAACAACCTTAAAGAATCTGTTCCACTTTTAATTTCCTCATTATCACAGAAAAACAGAGTGGAGGGCAATAATTTTGTTTCTTCCCCTTCACAAATTGATTCTCTTGCTCAGAGTGTTACTTCATCATTGCGTGGTGCATTTTGGACAATGCAGCCCCCCGAAAAAGAAGGAAATTATTCATAGGAGGCAGGCTCCCTGGTTTAATTCAGAGCTGCGTACTTTAAAGCACAATGTTAGAAAATTGGAGCGAAATGGCGCTCTACACACCTAGAGGATTCCTACTTAATCTGGAAAAATAGCCTACTGTTGTTAAAAAGACACTTCACCAAGCTAGAACAAACTTATTTCTCATCCTTAATAGAAGAGAATAATCCTAGGTTTCTCTTTAATACAGTTATCAAAACTTACACAGAGGTCATTAGCTCTGTTTGGAGCCATCCATTCCCCTTAGCTCTCAGCAGTCATGAATTTTTATGGGATTTTCCAAAAAAAAAAAGGGTTTTATATTAAGAAGAAAAATTTTTGACAAAACCCCGAAGATGATTACTTCATCCCAACAAGGGGAGACAGAATTGGAAGTAACTGTAGAAACCTGATCTGTTTTTGGACTGTTTTGATCCTGTGGAGCTTCCAGAGTTAAATCAGAAATATTAGCTTCATCTAAACCCTTCAACTTGAGGGTTAGACCCAATCCCAACCCAAAAGTATTTAAGGGAAGTGTTCCCTCTGATTATCAGCCCCTTTTTAGATATGATTAATTTATCTTTAGTAAAATGGGTATGTACCAAAGGGTTTTTAAGGTAGCTGTAAATTTAAAACCCTTTTGCTTAAGAAACCCTTTTCGCTTGATCGAGATGACTTAAATTTAAAATTACAGACCGATATCCAATTTTCCATTCTTTTTCTAAAAAATTCTTGAGGAAAATAGTTGCCAAAATCAAATGTGTGAGCATTTTACACAAGCAATGACCTGTTTGAAGAGTTTTCAGTCAGGTTTCAGAGCTCATCATAACCACTGAAAAACAGCTCTGCTGAAAGTCACTATTGAATATTCTTATGGGCTCAGATAATGGACTTGTGTCTGTACTGGTTCTGTTAGATCTCAGTGCTGCATTTTTTTTTACAGTGGGATCATAATATTCTCTTAGAAAGGCTGGAAATATGCTGTAGGGATCAGGGAACAGCGCTAGGCTGGTTTAAATCTTATTTGTCTGACAGATTTCCAGTTTTGTTCATGTAAAATTAATAAATCATCTTTAAAAATCCAGGTAATTGTGGAGTACCACAGGGTTCAGTACTTGGGGCCCAATTTCCCTTTTACTATTAAAAATTCTTCCAATAGTTTAAAAATTATCAGGCAGAAATAAATTTAAATTTTTCACTGTTACGCTGATGATACTCAGCTTTTGCTTATCCAAAAAACCTGAGAAGCCCAACCAGTTAGACTACAAGCATGTCTTGAAGACATAAAAAACTTGGATGACTTTAAAATTTTTCTGCTTCTAAATTCAGACAAGACAGAAGGTTTTGTCCTTTTGGACCGGAGTCTTTTAAAAAAAAGGGGGGGGGGGAAAACCCGCTTTGTCAATCAATTTAAACCCGGTGGGATTAAATTGACCCCCCGATTTAAAAAAGTAAAAAACCTTGGTGTTATTTTTTACCAGGGGGGCATGTTTTATTTTTAAAACCCATATTAAACAGGTTTTTTAGGGGTTTTCCCTTTTTTAACCCACGGAACATTGCCAAAATTTTTGAAAAAATCCTGTCCCGGAGGAGCGAAAAAAATAAATTTATGATTTGTTTTTCAAGACTGGACTATTTAATTTTTTTACTAAACAGGATGTCCACAAAATCCGTTTAAAAAACCTTCAGCTGATTCAAAAGCTGAAAGGGAAGAGTTCCCGATGAAAATTTAAAAAGGAGAAGGACAATTCCCCCCAAATTTAGCTTCCCCTTTAATTTGGCTCCCTGTTAAAAAACCCAGAAATAAGGGAAATTTAAAAAAAAATCCCCCTTTCCCCCATTAAAAAAGCCCTTTTAAAATTTATTAGCTCCATTCATTAAAAAAGAGATCTGATTGTTCCAAAAACGTTCCAAAAAAAAGAGCACCCCGTTCCCAGACTGCAGGGTTTTCTGGGGTTTTAGAGTCTCTTTGAAGTAGAATGGGGGGGGCCCGCTCCTCCTTAAAATTAAAAAAGGCTCTCTCCCTGTGGGAAAAAAACCCGCTCCCCGTTTATTTGGGCCGTGAGGCGGAAACACCGTCTACTTTTTAAAGCTTAAAGGGGTTTAAAACCTTTCTTTTGGAAAAAAAGCTTAAAAAGGTTTAAGGGAAAGGGGGAAATTAGGTTTTCCGGAACTATTTCCTAAAAAATTTTAAAACCTCATTTCTTCCCCCCCTTGTTTGGAATGGGCAAGGGGGGGGTTCCAAAAGGGTTTAGCCTAAAAAAACGGGGTCAAATTAAAGGTTGAGGGTTCAAAAAACCCCTCCAAATTTTGTACCTGAAAAGACCCCCTTCCTCTTTCCCAATGGGGTTATAAATCAAATCTGGAAAAGAGAAGAAGGGGGATCCCCAAACCCTTGTGGGGTTTTTAGGGGAAAAAACAAAAGGCCCCCCAAGTGGGCTTAAAAAGGGAAAAAAAACTGGGGCTACTTTAAAAAAGGCTTAAAATTTTCCCTTTTTGATAAAAAAATTATAATTTAGGAAAAAGGGGTTAGGTTATCCTGAGCTTAATTTTTCTGTTTGTTAAAGGGGTGCTAAAAGGTTTTAAATGTGGAGGAATAAAGAAAAAATTCACCCTCTTCGCTAACCTTTTCTCAACCCCTACCCCTTCAATTTTGTTTATTTGCTGGTTTTCCAAAAACTTTTAAACTTTGTTTTTCTTTTTCTCTTCCTGAATCCTTGGGTTTTCAATGGGTTAGTAAACCTTTTTCTGGGGAGGGGAAAACCCCCAAGCGTTTTGTTTGCAAAAACTTAATGGGTCACCCTCTAAACCCAATTTTTCCACAAAGGCCCCGTCTTTCAGTGTTTTAAAACCCTTTCTTCCCTAGGGCATAGCTACTTTACTGAGTTTACTTTGGGCTAACTCTTGTGCCCCTCTTTCAGACCCAAAATTTAAAAAAAGCTCAGAGTTTATTGTTCCCCTTTTTCTAGGTGAAAAGCCCAAAAGGAAACTACACCATTAACATTTTCATTTTCCTTCCCCTAGAAATAAGCCCCTGGATCCCGTGTTTTTTTGTTCTCTTTTGGGCTCTGCTCTTTTCTTCTAACCCCCAGTGGGGCGGGCCGAAAGGCCCGCTCACCTGACCCGGTTTTCTGGAGGTTTTTCTGTTAAAAGGGAAATTTTTCCTCTCCCCGTGCTACATGCATGTCCCGATGAGGGGGTTGCCCGCAAAGGGCAAAAGCCCGTGGGCTGGCTTTCTTTCTAAATATTCCCTCCAGGAGGAGTGAAAGCTGCAAGGGCACTGACCTGGGGGGGGGGGTGGGCCCAATGCCTTTCAGGGTTTCCTTTCCCTTTTGATAGAAAAACTTTTTACCAATTTAATAAAAACAGAAACTGGCCCCCGCACTGTTTTAAAGATAAGATTAATTTGGGAAAGTATGTACCGACTTTTGTGAATGCTTGAGACGACAAAGTGTTTGTGAATTGGGCTATATAAATAAACTGAAATTTAATTGAAATTTTTTTTCCCAGGTTAAATTTCCCAAACCCCCCGCCAGTTCTTTGGAACCTTTCCAGACCCAAAATAATAGAAAACCCGAAAAAATTCTTTTGATCAAGCTCCAGGTGGTGCCCCGGGTTTTCATCCCTTGACCAGCCTCAGCGAATCCTGCCCACCCCCCAACCCAAAACCCACGGCCCCCGGCATTTTTAAGGTCGCCAAAAGGTTTGGGGGATTTTGTAGGTGAAATTTCCGGATTTAAATCAAAAATGACTCAGGCCTTAAGGGGTGAGGTCCCAATTTTTTTCTAATTGGGACAGCCATTTCAAGTAAATTAGTTTTGAGATTGCTTTACTGATACTTTTAATTCACAACAACCCAGACATTTCTAATAGATCATCTTGGTGGTTCTGTTGTGCATAATACTTTGAATGCACAATAACTGTCAGGTGTGGTAAGGTGGAGGACCCCAGAATGCAGAAGGGCAGACATCTTTACCGTAAGTAAAAACTGTTTATTTTTGGCAAGGTAAATTATTCAAAAAAGGTAGGAACAAAACAGGCACAGATGGGACCCTCAGAGGCTGAAGCAGAACCGGCGGGACCCTCGGAGGCTGAATCAGAACCCCTCAGGAACAGGATCAGGCAGCAGTTCGTCTTTGAACCCTTAGTCACTGGGTTCAGAGACCACGACAAGGATAGGTTTCTCCTTGAACTGCACAGGAACAGGATCAGGCGGCAGTTCGTCCTCGAACCGCTCAGGAACAGGATCAGGCAGCAGTTTTTCTTTGAACCCTTCTTCACTGGGTTCAAAGACCAGGACAAGGGCAAGTTTCTTCTTGAAATGAACAGGATCAGGCAGCGCCTCGTCCTCGAACCCCTCGTCACTGGGTTCAGCGACCAGGACGATGACCAGTCTCTCCTTGATCCCCTGAAGGGCCTTGGAATCAAGAGTTGGAGTTTGGACGTCTTCAATTTTTCCGGAGGCATCCAGCTGCCCCACAGAAGCTGGAGCACTAGCTGGAGCATCGAGCCGACCAACAGCGGAAGCAGGAGCTGGAGGGACGCTGAGACCCCCGATGACTGGAACAGGAGGTGAGGCACAACCGAGACCCTCAGTGGTTGGAGCAGGAGCTGAGGCATCCCCGAGACCCCCAATGACTGGACCCAAGGAGGCATGCTTGCGGCAGCATCTGCGATGTGCAGAGGCAGTTAAGGCTCCTTTGACAGCTCTGGAGACCTTGCTTAGGCTGTGCAGCAACGCCACTCTGGAGGCATGGTGTAGAAGACATGACATGGGCTGAGCTGCAGCACCGCTCTGAAGGTCTGAGGTGGGAAGCAGGAAAACTGTCTTACAGCTGTCCCATAATTCTCCTCCATCTCCCTGACTTTCTCCTTCAGCTCTGGAGAAGGATGCTAAAGCACACTTCTTCTAAACAGCCTGAGCTTCCGAGCATACATCCTCACCAAATCCTCCAACTCGTCAGGCGTTGCCCCGGTAATGTGGGGAGAAGACAGCAGAGGCGGAGGAGACAGGCGGAGACAGGCTTGGAGACAAAGCTGTGGCAGACAAAGGTGCGGGAAACAACGCTGCAGCTGTTCCAGCAGCAGACATGGGAACCTCCTCCTCGCCGGCTGAAAGGCTGGAAATCGCTCCACGCTGGCGTTTCCTGCGGCGGGAGGAAGACGTTCGCTTTGCTGCCATACGAAGGAGAGGAAAAGAGGAACAGTGACTAAGGGGACCTGTCCCCGGATATGGAATTGCCAACCTGGTACCATTATAAGCCAACTGCGGCACAGACAGATCCGCAGTACGGCGCAGTGTCTTCTCCGCCTCCTGAGATAGGTAGGTGAAGAGGTCCACTGTACCCGCCGCCAGACACAGGACTAGCAGGTGTGAGCTCCAGCGTTGGCAGCAATAAGGAAGCGCTGGAGCTGACAGAGAAAGCCCGGTCAGAGGCAGAAGAAGGGGAGCGCCCCCTCAGCTTTCATGCTCCATTCGCTCCAGCAGCAGTGGCGAGGGGAGAACCTCCAGATTCTCAGGGAGCAGTCTCTTTGCCTCCTCGGTCTTGTTTGAGTCATCCATTTTGGGTCAAAAGTTAAACATGTACAGTCAACAGAACCCCCGGGGATTGTAAAACCCCAAAAAAATAAATTTTCTTTGCCATTCCAGCGTGTCTCACAGGAAAAGCATTGGGGGCGCATTTTGGAGAGACAAAGCCGCAGGCGAATTTTTGCTAAAAAGGCCTTTCCCGGAAGAGCTTAAAGCTGGAAATCTCTGATACAAAAAGGTAGAAATTATATACCGATAGAGACCCCCCCCGACCCCCGGCGCAGGGAAAAACCCACAGGGGTTTTTTTCCAAAGGGAGAAAGTTTCTCCTTGTTGTTTCAGTGACAAACGGTTTTTCATATTTTCTCCCGGTGGATGAAAAGTTTCCTTTTTTTTTTTTTTGATTTGATAAAGGACGATGACCCCCCCTGTTTTTTCGACCTGACCCTCCTCAACCGGCGGAGAGAGAAATTCGAGAAATTTCACTTTTATATTAAAACAGGGGTGCATTTAGAAGTCTGGGCAGGGGGATAGTTAAGGTGTTTTAGAATCACCAGATTTAATCCAAAGGCATCATTGTGCATGCAATATTTTTGAAGTTTTTTTAGCTGAGCTGTGTTTTATTTGCTGTGAATCGGCGTGTTCATTTTTGTCGGTGACCCAAAATCACCCAGGAGTTAGAAGTTGGTTTTTAAAATCAGAACGAATAGAATCAGCTTTTTTGCCAAGTTTAAATACAAACAAGGAATTTGCCCCGGTAACTTTGCTCTTTGGTTTTTGTTTTTTTGCATTACAGAATATAATTTCCAATTACATATCAAATATAAATAAAAAAAAAAAAGGTCTTTTGCAACTTTGTATGCTGTTGTTTTGTACTTTTTTGAATTTTAACAGAGAAACGCCTGGGGGAAGAAATGTCTCTGTGGCGGCGGTTTTAGTGAACAGGCTCTGTAGGTGGCCGGGGAAGGCAGAAAATGTAAACAGTTAGTGAGGGTTGTGGGGTCTGCGAGTTTTAGAGCTCTTTTCCTGACCCTAGACCGATAAGTCCTGGATGGAGGGAAGGCAGCCCTGATGATTTTTCGCAGTCCTGATTTTTGTTGCAGTCTGGGGGGGGCCCTGCTGTTTTTTGGATAGTTTGAAAAAAATTTTTTAAAAGTTTTCTTTAAACAACTGCGGCTGGGCCTCCCGACCACTCCTTTGTTTTAGTTTTTTTAGTGGGGTTTTTTTACTGATTCCCACCTCAGAGTTTATGATCTTTTTTCGAGTTTTGGGGCGTTCAGCGATAGTGGTAAAGGGGCGTGGCCCCCTGTTTTAAAAAGCTGACCTGCAACGAGCACAGCACACCAGGGGATTCTCTTTCCATTTACCCAAATTAAACCCCTTTTTTTATAAAAAACTGGTTTGACTTAAGACCCCCAAGAGCATTATTTTTCTTTTTTATTTATTGTTAGGTAGCATTTTTATTCCCTTTTTGTAGAATAGGCTTGTTAGTTTGGTGAAGGGTTTTTGGGCCAGAAACTGGTATACAGAATTATTTTGGGTTTAAAAAAATTTATAATATATATTATATATATTAATATATATATATTATATATAAAAATTTTAAAAGAAGCGTTTGGTTTTTTCGTGAAGAGTGATTTATCTGTCAAAACAAAGGTCGAAGTTCCCCCCCCCTTTGGTGAAGGGTTTAAAAACGGTGAATTTGGGTTTTGGTAAATAATTTAGCAATTATTAATGATGAATAGCTAATTGTAATCATTAAAGAGATTTGAGCCCATAATCACAACACCAGAGGACATCTCTGATTTCTATTCGTAAGTAATGAGTTTTGGTTAAGAATTTATTATTTTTTTTTCAAATTATGATTTTAAATTATAATTCTTGATGAATATTAATTAATCAATAATCCTAATCCTAACAGTCTGGTGTTTTTAAACGAACGATCCATGGCAGCGTCCTGTCCTTGGTCTGCGGGGTCCATGTTTGGCGGAAACATTCTGTGGTAAGGTGGTAAAGTATGGAAAGGTGGAGGATCCCGGAATGTAGACAGGCAGACATCTTTACCGTAAGTAAAAACGGTTTATTTTTAGCAAGTAGAATACACGCACAGACAACAGCAGGAAGTAGTGATGTTTTTACGATGAGTAAACAGAAAAATTGTGTATATATTGGCTTGAGTGAGGCTCTTCTGAGAAGATTGTCTGGGAGGAAACGTTCTCCAGGAGGAAGGCGATTGGAGTGCCAGAAAGCTCTAAACTTCATGGAGACGTCTGCAGGTTTTAAGGGAATATTCCCCGCATTACCCAGACTTGAAAAGGGATAGATATAAAGTTCTGTCAGGAGACAAAAGCCAAGTTTTCAAATGGGACAGAAACAGAGTTCTAAGGAATTGCCTACTCCCCAGGGAGAAATGTTTGACATTTGGTAATACTATGGATTTAAAAACACCAAGTGCATCAATGAATGTGCTAAAGAATTATATTTTTCCAACAGGGGGTCTGTCCGCCCTAAAAAATAGAAATTCATTGATTTAGGTCTGGCCTGCATGGTGACGCACACAGCCCCTTTTTCTAATACATATGCCTCCTACACCTGGTTTTTGTCATCAATCAGGATGTTGCTGCTAAGGTAGGAAGGTGCCCAAGTCCACCATGGGCCACAGGACGTGAGGAACCATGTCCTTCAGGCACAGTTAGACAACTGTCCCTTGCTCAGACAAACACGGCCCTGTCCAGGCCTGACGTGGGGCCTCAAGATTCACTGTGTTATGGGGAAGGGTTACGTCTCCTAGAAGCAGTGTAACATTTTTTTTATTCTCCATTACCTCACGAGTTCAGGTTGAACTTGTGTTGAATAATATGAGGGATGTAAACAATCCATGATTTATTTAAACAGCAGACATTAAAAAACACAAGTAAGTGGTTTACAGAAATCAAGAGTGTCAGGTTTTTCTTTTTGTTTAAGTAAAGCATAAAAGGCCTGTAATTGCTAGTGTAGTTGCAAACTGAAGTAGGTAGGTACTGTAATGAAATTCATTTAGGTTTCTGTTAAGTTCACATTGGTTTTATTGAGGGCTGCAAGTTGGTGCAGTTGGTGGCGCTGTTGCCTTGCAGCAAGGAGGTCTTGGGTTCGACTCGTCTTTCTGCATGGAGTCTGCACGTTCTCCCCGTGCATGCGTGGCCCTCTCTGGAGATTCTCCGTGGACTCTAGCTTCCTCCCACATTCCAAAATCATGCCTGTTAGGTAAACCAGCCTCTCTAAATTGCCCTTAGGTTTGAGCATGGTCATTTGATCTGTGTCTCTCTGTGTTGCCCTGTGATGGACTGGTGACGTGTCTAGGATATACCCTGCCTCTTGCCTGCAGACCGCTGGATATAGACACCTGCTCCCCCGTGACACTGTACAGAAGAAGCAGCTATAGGAAATGGATGGATGGATGGTTTTGTTGAACCTATACTTATTTAAGTAGCTCCATTAACTTAAAGACTTCAGCACAACTACAGTAATTCACCAAGAATATCATCAATACCTCTAGGCACCTCTAGACTTTTAAGGTTCAAGGCACAAGGTTACTTTACTTATACTTGTAGGTAGATTTGTTTTGCAGTGGTTTAAAACGCATACATACCCACATATACTGTAAAAAGTAAAAACATCAATATACCCAGAACCATTTGCACATAAGAATGCTCAAAGTGCTTGAGGCTCCACAAGTCAAAACACAGCAGGACACATAAGACAGCCAGACTTTAAAATTAAAAACCGGACTGTAAAAATGAATGAAAGAACAAATAAAAACACGACTGAAGTAAACACACTGGGCTGTGATTAACTTTTCCTTAAAACAAATACAAAATCCATTGATATCCAAAATAAAATCCATAGAAGTCCATTAAAATCTTTTGAGAGTGTCCGCATCATTTCAGCTTGTTCATTTCAGTAACAACAGTAGGAAGAAAGCTGTTTTTAAAATGTGTAGTTCTCCATTTAGGGACCAAAAACCTCTGTCCGGAGGGAAAAAGCTGGGACTCCCTGTGAAGGGGATGAAAGTCATCTTTTAAAACAGAAGAGGCTATCCGCTGTACCTGCCTGAAGTACAGGGTTGCAACTGACTGTTGGGACTCTCCAAACAGTCTAGACGACAGTTTAACAATCTGCTGCAGGGAACTCCTCTCTTTCAAAGTTGAATGACCAAACCATGACACTAAAGAAAAAGATTAAACCGATTCAATAAAAGCACAATAAAACATGGTCATTATGGTTGGGTCAATGTTAAATTGTCTGAGTATCCTTAAGCAGAAAAGACGCTGGTGGGCCTTTTTACACAGTTTTATAGTTCACTTGAAAGTTTAATTGTTCATCTAAAATAGTCCCAAGATATTTATATGTCTCCACACTCTCAATGGCTTGGACTTTAGTTAAAGTGGCTTTGTGCTTGTGAGGTCTCCTCCTGAAATCAATGATCATATCTTTGGTCTTACCAGTGTTAAGGTGGAGGTAAGACTCCTCACCTCATTGAGCAAACTCATCAGTCACTGGGCCGTGGCTGCTTTCACTCTTCTTAAGAAGGCTAACAATAACAGAATCATCTGCATACTTCAAGATGAGCCTGTTGTCATGTTTGCTCTGACACCCATTTGTGTGTAGAATAAAAAGTAGAGGTGACAGTACGCAGCCTTGAGGTGACCCAGTGGAAGTATGTTTAAAATCTTAGCGACACTTGTTTACTCTCACTCTCTGTGTCCTGTTAATTAAAAAATCTAAAATCCAACCAGCCAAATTGTTATTTGAGGCAAACTGTTCAAGGAGCCTCTTGATAAAAATGTGGTTTGGATTCTATTAAATGTCACGTCTTGTTGGGCAGAAGAGATATTATCAATTTCTTAATGTTTTTTAAGAGAAACATGGTTAAAATCACCTAGAACAACATTTGGTGCATCAGGAGAGATGGACTGCAGTTTCTGCACAACATCGAAGATCGTGCTGGAGGTAGATGTAGGGCCGCTTTCAGATGAATGTACAGAATTAATATGAAAAGTTGGGGAAAGTCACAAGGAAGGTAAAAGGGCCGTTATGACACAGATAGCAGTTCAACGTGCGGTGTACAAATATGCTCCCTCTTGGTCACAGAAGAACAGTAACGCCGGTAAATATATAGACAGATCCCTCCTCCTTGAGATTTCCCTGTTACTTCTGCCTGTCGGTCCAGCCGAAGTGGAGCCCCAAAGTCTTCCATGGATAAATCAGAGTCCAGGTTACGCTCAGTGAGCCATGTTTCAGTGAGGGGCCAAGACTCAGCAGTCTTTAAAATCCTTTTTGTAGTGAACGCTACCTTGGAGTTCGTCGAGTTTATTCCTGATGGTCTGGACATTTGCCAAGATGAGAGAAGGAAGGGGTGTCGGGAAATTGGGTTGTTGGATGAAAAGGCGAAGCCGATCACCGCGTTGTTTCCTCAGCCAAAGTAAAACTGGTACGCTTCTACACAGAAAATTACAAATTATTCCAGGTTCATTACTAACACAAAAGGCCTTAATAAATGTTAAGGTTCATTATGGTACAATTAGAAAAACACAAAAAGTATGACTTGTTTGATATGGTTGCCAAGTGGAAGCTGCTTCTCACTAAAACTAACTTCTGTCATTTTGAAATATGAGACCACAGTTGAGATGTTTTGCGATGATGTATGGTATCATGTTTGGTGAAAACCAAACAGCATATTAGTACTTTGTAGATATTGGATGACCACGCAAACTTGACTTCTTTTTGTTTTGTCTTCTTTGATCAAATGTGACGCCACCTGTCTGTCAAGATAAAACTGAGTTATAACCAGTGCAATGATCCCAAACATGATGCACATCTACTACACAGTTACTGAAATATAAAAGAATCGATGTGCTGGATTGGCCAAGTAAAGCCCAGACCTCCATCTAAAAAAACTTTTGTTCTTGGACCTTAGAGAAGCAGAAACATGTCAACAAACCTTAATGTAATAAGAGGAACAAATATCTGAATTCAATATTTTAGTAAAAGTAAGAGGGACGGTCCTCATCAAACAACAGGATAGAATAACTTTGTGCTGGACTCTGAGAATGAGGCTGATCTACATTGAATTTTAGTCAGATCATCCTTTGCTCGTGTTGCAGTGCAACACTAACTCTCATAACTTTTGCTTGGTTGGTTCATGTATTATCTAGTAATTGTAAAGTATTTGTGATTGCTTGAAATGTGTCAATGACAGATCAATTATGCATGTAAGACATCTATAGTGTTTTGTGAGCCTGGAGGTTTCATCCTGTAAAACATGGACACATTCACATGTACACATGTACTATCCATAAGGGCTGCTAGATACTATGTATGCAGGCACACCCATGAACCCTTAGACTGATGCCATCCAAACTATATACAGTATGCAGCATCAGTATAAACACCCGTATAAGTGCAGATTAAGAGCAAAAGTTTTGCATTAAAAAAGAGGGAGTGAAACAATAATAGTAAGTTTTTCTAAGTTGAATCTTTGATACATTTTAACTTTCCTGAATAAGGAAATAGTAAACAAAAGGTCTGCTTGAAGAAAAACTGATTTTTGCTGATGTGGTGACCCTGAACCTGAGGTTAGTGGTTCAAGTTTAACTTTTGGACATTTCCAGCTTTTACATCCTGATGTTACATTTTGGTTTTTTGTTAAAATGTTAAGCATAATTACATGGTGATGTTTTACCATATAGACTGGCAGGATTCTGTTTATTTCTGTACATGGATTTGTGCTGTTTGGCTCCTCTTTTTTCTAAGTCATAATGTTTTATAATGTTATGGTTTTAATGATTCTGAGTTGAAACTGAAATTGATTATTTTGCCTTATATGACAGTGAAGAAAAAAGATCCATTTAACATTAGCAGCATTGAAATGTTGAGTGAAACATTTAATTTATTGCTTTGGCATCTGTTAGTAGTAGGCAGTAGAGCAGGGATTGCGCAACTTTAAAAATACTTGTGATTGTTATGTAAATTGATGGGTGATGTTAACAAAATTTAACTGAGGTTAGTGCTTCTATTTTACTTTTTGAAAAATTGCAGCTTTTACATTCTGATGTAAAGTTACAATAACATGGTGATACTTTGCTACAGAGACTGACAAGCTTCGGTTTACAGAAAATGTGCTGTTTGGCTGCTCTTACTAAGTCATAATATATTACAATGATTTGCTTTTAATGATTCTGAGTTTCAAACTGAAATGGATTATTTTGCTTTACATGACTGCAAAAAAAGGCGCATTACATAAAGAAAGATTCATATAACATTAATACCACTGAAATGTTGAGTGTAAGATTTTATTTGTTATTACTTTGGCATCTGTTATTAGAAGGCAGTGGTGTAGGCATTGCACAACTTAAACAAGGAATTGTGATTATTATATATATCAATGGGGATGTTAACAGGAGGTAGGTGTATTATATTTAAGAAAGCATACACAATGAGCTAGACGGGGTAATGTTTCCTAAAGATTCATTAATCTGCAGAAAAAATAAAGTTTCAAATATGGTCTGGATCCAATTGTGAACCATGTCACAACCTGATGTACAATATTCCAAAAACTAAATGGTTAATCATGAGAGTGCAAAAATACAGAGCAGTCTCATTACCCATGCTGACTTCTGTCAATATGTGAAAAAACAAATATGAGCTTGAAAGCATCAGAACGGCTTCCACACGCTTATACACCTTTATAGGTTTTAAGGTTCTATAAACCTGAGCTGTTATGAAAAGCAGAAACAGAAAAGTGCTTTTGATGTTGCCGTAGATCTCTTTAAAATATTTTACTCTTTCTTATTTTACCTTTACAGGCTTGAAGAAATGAATGTGTCCGCTGCCAATGTGACAGTGGTTTTAGATTATAGGGACTGCTTCACCAAGGCTGTGATCAAGAATGTCATTGTTGTGGTCCTTAGCATTTCCATCAACTACATCAATGCAGGAATCATTCGTACCTTCTGTGAACACCAGGTCAGACATATTTTATGACATTTACTGCTTTAAACATACATTTATTGAAGAACAAAATACAATAACAATCTTATATTAGTGTTTAATATGTCTGTTGATCATCCAGATTTGGCTAGGTTTTACTTTCAAACTGACATAGAAAAAGACTACTAATTGCACCAAAGTTAAATATAAATGTGATGTGGAAAGAAAATTATACATTGTTTTCAAAAGTTTTTACAAATAACAATCCAAAAAGTGAGGATTGTGATTGTATTCAGCCCCCCTGAGTCAATAATTTGTCTTTCGCTGCAACTACAGTTGTAATTCAGCTGTAAGTCTTTTGTGGTATGTCTTTACGAGCTTTTTGCCCCTTCTTTGCAAAATAGCCTAAGGGACGTGAGATTGGATGGTGAGCATCTTAGAGCATTGGTTTTTAGATCTTGACACTCTCAATTAGATTTACGTCTAGATTTTGACTGAGCCAATGTTACCAATGGATATACTTGGGAATAAACAATTACTTTGTAGCACTGGCTGTATATTTAGGGTAGTTGTCCTTCTGGTAGGTGAACCTGCAACCCAGTATCATGTATTTGAAGCCTCCAACAGGTTTTCTTCCAGGATTTTCCTGTATATAGCACCATCCATCTTACCATCCAGTCTGACCATATTCCTTGTCTATGCTGAAAGAAAGTCTCCCAATAGCATGATGCTACCAGCATTCTGCTTGACCATGGGGATGTTCAGTACTTGGGCCAATTCTCTTTACTATATATATGCTTCCCATAGGTAAAATTATCAGGCAGCATAGAATAAATTTTTACTGTTACGCTGATGACACTGAGCTTTACTTATCCATGAATCCTGATGAGCCCAACCAGCTAGATAGACTACAAGCATGTCTTGAAGATATAAAAACTTGGATGGCTTTAAATTTTCTGCTTCTAAATTCAGACAAGACAGAAGTTGTCGTCTTTGGACCGGAGTCTTTGAAAAAGAAACTGCTTAGTCAATCAGTTAACCTGGATGGCATTAAATTGACCTCCTGTAATAAAGTAAAAAAAACCTTGGTGTTATTTTTGACCAGGACATGTCATTTAAATCCCATATTAAACAGGTTTCTAGGATTTCCTTCTTTCATCTCTGGAAAATTGCCAAAATCAGAAATATCCTATCCAGGGGTGACGCTGGAAAACTAGTCCATGCATTTGTTACTTCAAGGCTGGACTATTGTAATTCGTTACTATCAGGATGTCCAGAAAATGGAGTTAAAAGCCTTCAGCTGATTCAAAAGGCTGCAGCAAGAGTTCTGATGAAAATTAAAAAGAGATATCATATTTCCCCTACTTTAGCTTCCCTTCATTGGCTCCCTGTTAAATCCAGAATAGAATTTACAATTCTCCTCCTCACATATAAAGCCCTTAATAATCTAGCTCCACCATACATCAGAGATCTGATTGTTCCATATGTTCCTAACAGAGCACTTCGTTCTCAGACTGCAGGTTTACTGGTGGTTCCTAGAGTCTCCAGAAGTAAAATGGGAGGCAGATCTTTTAGTTATCAGGCTCCTCTCCTGTGGAACCAGCTCCCAGTTTTAGTCCGTGAGGCAGACACCCTGTCTACTTTTAAGGCTAGGCTTTAAACTTTCCTTTTTGATAAAGCTTATAGTTAGAGTAGCTTAGGTTATCCTGAGCTATCTTCCTTATTTTTTACCTCTGTCTTCTTCCCTCCCTCTTGGATGGAGTAAGGGGGAGTCAGGTTTAGCCCAAACCGGCTCAGTTACGGTTGAGGTGCAAACACACCCTCCATTTCTGCTACCTGTATGACCCCCTCTCTTTTCCATTGGTTATGGTCAATCTGACAGAGAGAGGTATCCCAATCGTTGTGGTTTTTAGTATAACAATGGCCATCACTGGGTTCTAGATGGATAAACTGTCTACTTTTAAGGCTAGGCTTAAAACTTTCCTTTTTGATAAAGCTTATAGTTAGAGTGGCTTAGGTTATCCTGAGCTATCTCTGTAGTTATGCTGCTATAGGCTTAGGCTGCTGGAGGACATAATGACCACTTTCACCCTCTTCGCAACATTCTCACTCTACTCTCCAGTTTTGCGTTATTTGCTGTTACTTCAGCTTTTAACTTTGTTCTCTCTCTTTTCTCTTCCTAGAAGCTACACCTGGCCTGACTCTGTGTCTACCTGTAACATCTTTCTGGAGAGGGGCATCTTCCGATCTTCTGCTGGCAACAACTTAATGCTCACCCTCTACCGATGATCCACATGGCTCTGTTCTCTCTAACCCCCAGTCGGTCGTGGCAGATGGCCGCTCATACTGAGCCTGGTTCTGCTGGAGGTTTCTTCCTGTTAAAAGGGAGTTTTTCCTCTCCACTGTCGCTACATGCATGCTCAGTATGAGGGATTGCTGCAAAGTCAACGCCAGTGACTGTCCACTGTCTCTACATGCTCATCCAGGAGGAATGAATGCTGCAAGTCACTGACTGTATACAATCTGCTGGGTTTCCTTAGACAGAAAAACTTTTTATCTAATTTGAATAAATAACTGAATTTGACTGCACTGTTCAATGATTAGGATTAATTGGAATGTATGTACCTGACTTTTGTGAAGTGCCTTGAGACGACATGTGTTGTGAATTGACGCTATATAAATAAAACTGAATTGAATTGAATTATTAGTTCTTCACATGTAGGCCAAGCACCTCAATTTTGGTCTCATCTTACCAGAGCACTGTCTTTCACGTTTACTGTGTCCCCTGCATGGCTTGTGAAAACCTTTAAATAGGACTCAGAAAGCAATTCTAAACAATTGTTTATTCATGCCACTTTTTTCTTAAAGGCCAGATTAGTGGAGTATAAAACCAATAGTTGTCAAGTCAACTGATTCTCCCATCTTTGCTGGAGATCTCTGTTGCTTTGTCGAAGATAACACGGGCCTCTTGGCTGCTTCCCTGACTAAAGCTCTGCTTGCCCACTCTGTCAGTTGAGGGGGGTGGTCAGGTCTTGGTAGTATTACAGTTATGGCATCTACTTTCAACTGTGAGATATTAATAGCTTGGGATATGGTTTTGTAACCTAACCCTGCTTTAGACTTTTCAAAAACTATGTCCCTGAGATGTGCATGATATTAAATTACTAATTAGGTGAATTTCTAACAATGGATTTAATCTAGGGGTATTGTTGAAAAAGCGGACTGAATTCCACATCAAATGTTTTAGAATTTTTTTGGTTACAAAAAAAGAAAACTCTGCAAAAAATTTTGGGCAGTGAAATTGTCTTTTTACTTTATTTCCATTATTGACATGATGTATCATTTCATGACTTTTACAATCATTACTACCATCACATCTGCTTTGTTGTCTCATCTCTAGATCTTCAACACAAATCCTCGCTACATCCTGTTTGTCCATTTGGTGATAAATGACATGATCCAGATGACGCTGCTGACTGTTACACTTTTTATAATTAGCTACATCCTGAACAGGATGCCCATATTTTTCTGCTGCATCTTAACACTGATTGCCCTATTCACCACTGAAAACACCCCGCTGAACCTGGCTTGCATGGCGGTGGAGTGCTACATCGTCATCTGCATCCCTCTCCATCATGCTCAGATCTGCTCAATCAAGAGAACGCGGCTGCTGATTTCTTTAATCTGGATCACCAGCCTGTTGTCTGTTCTCCCTGATCTCTTCTTTACCTTGGCCACGGAATCAATTGACTATTTTAATTCACGTGTTTTGCCTCAGGGAACTAATTTTCGAAATCCCAAAATCATTGAAAGTAGAAATACTACCTTTATTGTATATCTGGTTCTAGTTTGGTGCATTATCTTTTACATTTATTTGCGGATAATATTCACAGCTAGTATAGCAAGTAAAGATGCAAAAAAGGCGAGGAACACAATCCTCCTCCATGGGTTTCAGCTTCTGTTGTGTATGGCAACGTAAGCAGAAAACCTGATAAAACAAACGGTGTGGCAGTGGTTTCGTAAGTATTACTTAGATTCTCTGTTTGCTTGTTATCATAAGAGATAAAACTTCCAGGAAGCACCTAAAAGAGTATTTACTTTGTAAGGTGAGCCCACAGTAACATTAATGGAGTATGTAACCCTTTTTTTCGTGTTCTGATATATATCTATAGATATATATATCTATAGATATATATCTATAGATATATATATATATATAAATCTATCTATATATCAAATATGACTGATTTAAAAGTTTTATCTCTGACAATTGCAGTAAATTTCTTCAGATTGACCTAAGATTCAGTGACTTGAATATTTGAACACAAAATAAATTGAAATTATTTACATGCAATTTTGTGTTTTTTTTTACTTTTGTACGCTTTTAATATTCTAGGTCAAAATGACCTGGTCATTAAAAATGAATGGGAGAGACCACAGTTAGTATATAAACTTAGCTCAGATACATCCTGATTTGTCAGATGGACACGCACAGATGCACCCACACAAAAATACTAACCTTTGAATTGTAGACTGTGAGTTTATTGGATTGTATAAAAGACAGATTTTCTTTGGCTGAATTACAGTACAAAGCTAAGCGAAGCTCAAGATTCTGGGGATGCAACAAAAGCCAGAAACACAACCTTCCTGCATGATTTTCAGGTGATGCTGTGCATGACTGCATACACAGCTCCTCTCCTTCTAAGTTTCCTGCAACGGCTGTTCCTCGTAAATTATAATAACTCTCTCTCTCTGCCTTCTTCACCATTGTGCAAGTCCTGCCACGTATTATTTGCCCCATCAAATATGGTGTGCGAGACAACACATTCAGGTATCTGTTGTGCAAAAGTCAGAAACCTTTCTGAACTTTAACATTTTTTCAGTAAAAGAGAGCTCCTTCCATTAGCTGTTTCTATACACTAACACATAAAGAGTGAAGCACACAAATGCAAACTGTACAATTTCACAACATAGATTATCTTTTAGGAGGTAGATAAATTATTGCTTCTATAGGCCTAATACATATCTAAAACATACAGCTTCATGAAAAAGCAGCTGTGAAAAATTAAATATTTTGATCTTAAAATAAAAAAGAAACCTGTTTTTCCTCTATTCTGTCTCCTTTATCTTTCATCTTTCGTGTTCATTAAAGGGAATACATCATATTTTAGAACCAGAAAAACTAAAAATTTGAAAATGCAAAATTATGTTTCGTGAACTACCAAAAGCAGTCTCTGTATAACCTTTTTAGGTTATACAGAGGTATAAAAGAGGTGAGGGATGAGAAAAACAACACAGATTCGAGCTGGAAGTAAAGAGCCAGATCACCAAGGCGACGGGGGTATTTTTGTAATCATCATGTTAAAAACATGACGTTTTACTTCTAATTCATTTAGCTTCCGAAGCCTTTTTTCTGTGTCTGAGCCAAATTAACATATTTTGCATTAACTTGATTGGAGTCAAACTGGGTCCTTTTTAAACATAAACTTAAAAACTTTTTATTGTGTGGTCAGAGATGTCAACATTGATAGTACAGATTTGATGTTGCATCTGTGATGTTTTTGAACTGCATTGTGTGTGTGTATAGTCAATGTTGTTTTGTGTTTTATGTATACGTCTAACTATGGATGGGCATTGAAAATTAGCCTTGGCTAAAATGTTATAGTGTGTGACATGATTTCATGAAACATACTTGTCCCTATCAGATAAACAATAAATAAATTAACTGTTGACAGGTTTATAAAGTTTCAGTGGTAAAACATAATGTACAAGAAAATGTCCACTGTCAGAGCACCAATTAAAATGTTTAAACAACTAAAACTGAATCTGACAAAACTGGATAAGGAGCTAAGTATATTAAAGCACCACACTGTGAGATTGTAAGGGAAGTAAAAAAGTGTCCAAGTTAAAATATTGCAACAAAGATTATTTTTTTCATGTGATTGTGCTACTGTAATAAAAGCTCTGTTGATTTGAATGCTTTTTACACATCTTTACCACAACTGCCAATAAATGTTCAGGATACAGTAGCTCTACAGAAGAAAATGCTTACAAGCTGCCACCAAGCTGCCACCAAGGTTACAGCATTGCTGATTTAAAAACACAGACGGAAGGAGCTAAATGGACTCAGTGATGTGATTCATGAAAAAAATCCTTGATTAGACTATTCTGTTCTGACAATCTTTGTTACACAGAAGACGGTAAGAAAATCTTGTTAAAATCTTTTTAATAAATTGCTTTAACTAAAAGTGATGTAATCACCAGTTTTTCAAAAAGGCCTGTACCATTTTATGTCCTACAAGGCATGTGCATACATGTGCAAAATTAGAATGCTAGCTTTAATTCTCATTCTGATCCTGTTTTCCTCTGAGGTGTCAATTATCTTTTTTTTTTTTTGCATTACACCAAGTAATCCCAAGAGAGAATGGTTTGATTTAAACTATCAGTCTACTTTTTATTTTTGTTAACGTTTTTCCAGTTTAAACTGAAATATTTGGTTGATGGTAAAAAAGGTAGAAAGATTAACAATCAGCTCAGTCTCCTATTAAATATTACAAAGATAACAACCACAACGCATATTACTCTCTACATGCCTCCATCTTAAGTCTAGCTTTTAGCTTGAGGATTATTTTCAGTCTTTTACAAACTTAAAACCAACATTGTACATTATTTATTTTCTTATCTTAATTTGCGGTGTGCTTATTGCTTTTTCATGTCTTATAAGATGTCCTCCTCGTTAGCTGAATTTTACACTTACTGAAGGCAACCTGAATGGACCTGGAGTTTATCTGGGCATGTTTACTTTAACTGATGTTGTTGGCAATGTAGTCATTATTTTATGCAGCATCATCATCTGCTTCCTTAATGCTTTAATGGTTCATACATTCTACAAGCATCAAGTGTGTATTTCATTATAGTGTGTCTTATATGTCTTATATGTCTAATATATATGTCTTCTATGTCTAATAGGGTGCTCATATTTAAAGCTCAGTTGCATCCACTGTGCAGAAAATAAAAAAATTTAGGTGTCTGTACTGCTACAATGTTAGAGAAACACATTATACAAATATGACCAGGAATTACTGTTGACAACATTTAAACTTGGATTTTTATTTAATATGCTGTCATGGTCAGGTACATAGAAGGTAATAAAATTATTGAAAAATTATCCAAAGTCAAAAAGAAACTTTAAAAGACCTGCCATGTAGTCCTACCTCAATAAGTATTGATCCTGATAAAAACTACATGAAAGCATTGATACTAAGTTTGTGTAAAATGTTTACAAGTTTATCTTTTAATTAAGTTAGACAACTAATTAATACCCAGGAGAAAATCATACCTACATCCCATGTTGGCAGGATTTAACATTCATATAAAATTCGACACGATATTTTACGCTCAGCTTCAGACTGGCCAAACTGAACCAAGAGTGATACATCTTAGGTAGGACATTTCTTGCACTTCTCATGTGAACTTTAATGTTTCGGCTATAGCATTTTCTGGAATTAGCTTTATTTTTCTGAATAATGCATGTAGTATGGAGAATATTGGAGATATTCAAATGATAAATGTATTTTTTATTCTTTTATATTTGCAGTATTCATTGCTATCATCAATAATAGTGTATGAAAAATATATTTATATCTTTAATATTCACTGCAGGTATAATAGTTCGATAGTGAAAAGTATGGCTGAAAACCTTTTTTTTTGGAAATGTGTTGTCTTTTTTTCTATTTAGAATAAAAGAACAGTATAGATAAATGCAAAAAAACAACATATTTTTTCATTGTTTCATTTTAATTACATTGGTGAAATGATTTATTACAGCTTCATTTTATAACATTAATTCTTGCAGCATATCAACATTCTGTTGGCATTGTTCTATCCTAGGTTGTACTTCCTCATCTCCTTTACTAAAACACTTCTTTGATGTTAATGCACTAAAGGATACCGAGTGTTGAAGCCCTTCTAAAGGTGTTATTTTGTGTCCTTTTCCTGCACACCTGCTCTAAGGTTTGTGACAGTGTGGGTTCTGGTAAAAACCCCTCACAAATTTTAAGTTAGTGCAGATTAGGACTGTCTGCCTGCTGTTCTTCTATAGCAATGGTTTTGTCTAATATACAAAATGTTATTTTAAATAATTTACAAAACAAAGTTTTGCTTGAACAGCAAGGTGTTTTCTCTAAAATCTCAAAGTACCTGTCTGTATTAATTTTGCCATCACAGTGCATAAAGTGCTAGGATCTATGCCATAATAGATGATGACTTGTTGTTTGTCTCAACACTGCATTCATTTCTTTCAAAAAATGTCAATATTAGAGAATCATCTAAGAATTTGTTGTAAATATAGCCTATGATACTTTATCGGTCAACCTGTTTTTATTATATGTGTCACTTCTGTCTGACTACTCCAGCTTTCTTTCACAGTCCAGAAATATGCATGCTTGGTTAAATGGTCTGTAAAAGGGTTAAATTTGTCCGGCGCTGAGCCCAGTTTACCATTTGACATGGATTTATGTACCAATGACAAAAGTATGTCTTTTGAACTATTAAGACGATGATTGAAACTCGTTTTTTAATGTGTTTCTGTTGTGGAATACCAGATAAAATAAATCATAAGGAATGATTTGTTAGAAAGATTTTCTCGTTTGTTTTTTTCCATCATTAATGTTGTATCAGGTCTGTTGGATGATGTTGAAAGTTCCATCTGGATTGCAGCCTCACTACATGGCTGTTTGTGCTTTTAAGATATGTGGATTATGTCGGCTTGCAATCTAAATTACATCCAAAGTTGTCAAAAGTCGACTAAGAGAGTCAAACTAAACACAAAATATAAAACTAAATGTGTGACTTGTGGAACTTCTTTTCCTACTTGTTAAACCAGTTTATTTGTATAAAATATTTCAGTAACAACACAATTCAATGTGCTTTACATGATTAAAACACGAGAAAAGAAAACTCATACAAAAGTACATTGCAGTATCATTATAAAGGAAAGTAAAGAAAAGCTGGACTACAAGTTGGAAATAATGATGTTTAACAGTCAATGGCAACTCTAAACAAATGGGTTTTTAACTTTGATTCAAAAGAACTCAGAGGTTCAACGTTTTGCAGTTTTCTGTAAGTTTGTTCCAGATTTGTACAGTATAAGAACTAAACTCTGCTTCTCCATGTTGTGATTTTGGGGATGCAGAGTAGACTAGAACCTAAAGACCTGAGTGGTCTGGAAGATTGATACAACAGCAATCTTTAATGTATTTTAGTGCTAAGCCATTCAGTGATTCATAATCGAACAGAAGTATTTTAAAGTACATGAAGTCCAACCCATAGTGTTGTCTGACCTGAGTCTGTGAGGCTGTAGAAATTTTCTGAAAAGCAGGGATCTTAGGCCATAAAATAGACAAAAATGCATTAAACCTCTGACACACTCTAGAAGAATTTGTTTTACTTAAACACACCAACAAAAAGGGATGCGGTGAGGTTTTCATACAAGCACCATCTGCTTTACAACATCACTACTCGCATGCCGCAGGAAGGTCATTGACAGAAATAGGCACTGCGTTCCCTTCTGCCTCTAAAACAAAATATTTTTTTTTAAATTTACCTAGATGGTAAATAAAATTAAGTGTTCAATTTGAAAGTCATAGACAGCAGATAAAAGCAGCATAAACAAAAAGCAACAAGTGTGAAAAAGGAAACAAAAACTATACAAAATATTGTGTAACTTTTTCCAGTGATAATTCCTTGAGCATTGGTTTTAAGGACTAAGACATTTTTGTGAACACTAAATGCTTCAATTTGCCATAAAAATCAAAATGTTTAAACTGTTGTTGTTTCACATGATTTTCTCTTCTTGGAAAAAGGCAAAATATTGGTCTACCACATGAATTCCTCATCTTTAAACTTCAACATGTCAAGCAGCTTGGCTTATAGAGACTCCCCCATCACTGCTGTGGCCAAAAATGTGATCATCCTGGCTATTGGCATTACCTTCAACTATATCAATGGAACACTGATTCACACCTTCAGAAAGCACCAAGTCAGCATTTGTCTTCCTTGACTACAACTTATCTTTGTCAGTTATTAAAATCAAAGTAAATTAATAAAACCTTTTATTTTTTCTCTTTCAGATATTTTATATGAATCCTCGTTACATCCTCTTCATCCATCTGGTGGTGAATGATATGATCCAGCTGACTTTAACAATCTGCTTGTTTATCTTTAGTTACATCTTCAACAAAATTAATGCCTCCTTCTGTTGCTTCATTATTACCTTTGCTGTTTTCACCACTCTCAACACTCCATTAAATTTAGCTCTGATGGCGGTGGAGTGCTATATCGCTGTTTGTCTACCACTTCGACATGCTGAACTCTGCACCATCAAACGAACATATTTTTTCATCGGCTGTGTTTGGGTTTTGAGCGCAGCATCAATTTTGCCAGACATATTTATTATCCTGGCAACAGAGCCTCTATGGTTATTTTACTCTAAAATATTTTGTGAAAGAGACACTCTATTCCGAAACCCAATGAGTATACAAAAAAGGGATGTTTCTCATATAATTTTTTTATCTGGAGTTTGGCTCACTCTTTTCTTTACCTATTTCAGGATCTTTTGTGCTGCTCAAGCTGCTAACTCAGTTCAAGGAAAAGCAAAAAAGGCCAGAAACACTATCCTTCTTCATGGCTTTCAGCTTCTTTTGTGTATGTTAATGTATATATATCCATTGGCAAAAAAGTTTCTGGTGTTCTTGGCTCCTGCAGTTACTGTACAAATACTTTTTGTTTGGTACATATTAGTCCAGATTCTTCCCAGGTTTGTGAGTCCTATTGTGTACGGACTACGAGACAGTACATTTAAACAGTATTTGAAAAAGTATCTTCTGTGCACCATTAGAGCAGCCAACAAATGACAGATGTCATTGAAGCTTTTTGTGTTGTGGTAAATTCCCTGAATTGGATCATTTTAATGCAGTTTGCTGTCCTCTACATAAAATAAGACAATAAATTTTACTGTTTCAAGCAATCAAATAAAAATCATTTTCAGTCAAAACTGATATGGGACCAAAATTAGACAAACTGCATTTCAGTTATGTGATTACACTATGAAAACAACTTGTAAATCAAAATGAAAATCTAAATATTTTGAAATCTAAAGGTTACATACATACGAAATCAGTTTTTGTTTTCTTAATTTCTCTCAGAGAAATTAAGTAAGTGAATTTCTATGGGACAACCTCTGATAAACATTGTTAGGTGTGTCACTTTCAGTAAGTCTTAAACGAAGCCTGTTAACAATTGAACAAAAGCTTCAGCCAATCACATTCCCCTTTGAATCACTATCAATGATTGACCACTTTGCCTTCATTGTGTAGTAAATGACACTTTGTCCTAAACAGTTTTCTCTTAGGTTATTTTGCTTCTTTTTCCATTAGCTGGCAAGATTTTGTACTGAACCATTATATATTTCCAATATTCATAATGCTATTTAAATTTTAATTTCTGTCATTTATTGTAATGTTGCATTAATATACTTCTTCCTGAGTCTTCATTTTTTTAAATCTGAAAACTGAGTCATCATTTAAAAGCTGATAAAAATATAGAAATGAAATAATTAGATCTTTGTGTGTTGTCTTTAAGCTTTCAAGCATTGCGATAACATCTAAATGTTAACATGTACATTTCAAGAGCACCTACCTTTTTAAAATAAGGCACGTGTGTTGTTTCATGTTTAAATGGCAGGCACGCATCATCTATGGTTGAGAGTAGTACTTAGACATGGAAAAACTGAAAAATTATGTATTAATTTATATGAATGTCTGTCTATGTAAGCCCTTCTCAAGTCCTGCTCGCTGTTTGTGATGCTTTAGATAGTGTAAAGTGTTTGTTGGAAATTATTTATTTAATAAATAAACACATCCTCAAAAGATACTGTTGTTGCTGTTTCATTTTCAGGCTAGAAACCATTTTAACAACAGGATATGTCAATTGCCAGTTCTCCAAATCAAGGCCATGGGAGGCTAGATCGTTGGCTAGATGCATTGAACAAATCAATGCATGGTTGTGCCATACTTTTCTTCAGTTCAATAAAAACAAGGCTGAAGTGATTATTTTTGGACCCAAACGACGAGCAATAAAGAGTCAGCACACACCTTCAATTACTAAAGCTAGAAACCTCTGATCAGGCCTGAAATCCGGGTGTAGTAATGTACTCAGACTTTAACCTCCAGACATTCAGTGAAATGAAGACATTCACTAAATTGTCCTTCTATCACTCAAAGAAGATTACCAGGATTAAAGGCCTAACTTCCCAGTAGGATCTAGAAAAACTCATCCATGAGTTTATCTTTCGTTGAATTCATTACTACAACAGTGTCTTCACAGGTCTGCCTTAAAAGTCAATCAGACATCTGCAGCTTATCCAGGACGCTGCTGCCTGAGTCCTTATTAAAACTAAGTACCGTAAATTCCGGATTATAAGCCGCTACTTTTTTCCCACACTTTGAACACTGCGGCCTATACAACGGTGCGGCTGATGCATGTTTTTTTTCATGCCGCCAAAAACATTTTGCCTGGTAACAGTAGACCAATTAAATTGATGAGTAGTTCAAAGAGGTCCAATGAACTTGTGCGCTAAATCAACAGCACTTTCACAATTAAATTACCGGTATTGTAAATCAGTCATTTATATTCACCCTCATCAACATGGAAAATCACCAACGGGTTTCGAAAGGCTGGACAGCTGGGTGATTAAGGGGACCGGATGCGCTCAAGTGAGAGCGTCAACGAAGAGGCTGAAGTGAATGACGAGATCCTGAGGCTGTTCAATTCGGACACTGAAGAACAGGACTTTGATGGTTTCAGTGCGCAGGAAGAAGATGAAGAAGGCGATCAATGACTTCTGACCTGGTAGGCTGCAGTGTAAATCAGTTAGGAGATATTGGAATGTTGTTTGTGCCCTGCTCAGTAAAAAAGCATTAGCAACGAAATTTGTCTGTTACTGATAACGTTGTATATTTAAAGGTAGCCGTGTTAGCCACTGTTCGAAAAAAAGCATTAGCAATATGCATTTGTTTATATTACCATACGGATTAATTTAAAAGTTAAAAATTCCTCACGTGTAATATCTTTCTGTGTAAATCATATTACAACGCGGGACACCCGTGGCTTAAAATCCGGTGCGGCCTGTACAAGTACAAAATTGGTTTTCTTTCTAAAAGTAGAGCATGCGGCTTTTAATCAGGTGCGCTCTGTAGTCCGGAATTTACGGTAAGTAGAGCCCATCACTAAAGTCTTCGATGCGGATGTCCTGGGTTTGAGCCCCAGACCTTTGCCGAATGTCTCCCCCTCTCTTGGGGCTGCCCTGTTGGCTTGCAGCAAGAGGGTCCTGGGTTTGATCCCGGCTGGGGGTATTTCTGACTGGAGTTTGCATGTTCTCCCCATTCTCCCCGTGAAAGTGTGGGTTCTCACCAGGTGCTCCGGCTTCCTCCCACAGTCTGAACACATGGCTGTTGGACTCTCTAAATTGCCCTTAGGTGTGTGCATGGTCGTTTGTGTGTTGCCTGGCAACCTGTCCAGGGTGTACCCCGCCTCTTGCCCATAGACTGCTGGAGATAGGCACCAGCTTCCCCGCGACCCACTATGGAAGAAGCGGTATAGAAAATGACTGACTGTCCTTGGAACAGACAGCCTAAAGAGCCTTGCTGTCCACAGTGACACCCCTCCTCAAGACACTGTGGCTGAGCTAGGCTCTCCTAGAGGAAGTTAGGAGAAAAGTACAGAGAACCAGGAAGTCTTTGACTCTTGGTCCAGACGTGGACCAGTTTTAAAAGGAATATTCCCCCATTATTGAGTCGCATGGGTCAGCTCTAAGGAGTTCCCAACTTCCCCAGGGAGAAACATTTGACATTATGTTAAGATAATATTCTGGAGGTAGGTTCTTATGAACCGTGCTAGAGGGAGTCGAGCACTGAAATCTTGGAGGATAGAGTCCTGTCCCACATTGTGGAGACTTGGGATTGCCACTAACTGGAGAATATCATGATGACAAGCATTGTGATTTCAGTGAGGGAGATGGTTCCCCACAGTATCACATTCCATCTGCCAAACGCTGCAGAGAAGATTTGTTTTGTTATTTTTTCATGCACCCTACATACTCAACTCAGCTGCTTAGCCTAGAAATTAATAGTTTCTTACAAAACGTAACAACATTTAAGGGGAAATAACATGCTTTTCAACAGTGTACTATTTACTGCCAAGAGGCACTGTTACAATAAAAAAATATTCACCAACGTGAACTTTCCTTGCTTTTTGTTCTTAGTTTCTTTGTTGAGTAAACTGGTCATGACTCCTTCAAAATGCTTTAACGGGTAGACAAGGTCAGATAGATAATTCAGCTGTTTTTTCAATGGGGAAATGATCGTTACTCCCCTGTCACACTACTTTAAAATAGCCTATAGTTTTAATCATGTTGGATGACTGTCAGGGTTTGGACATTTTGGACTTTGTTTTGAAATGTAGTCATGGTTGTTTATTTCCTTCTACTGCCTCCTAGTGTTTATTTATGGTTAGGTATTTGTTCGCTGTGCACTCTATTTTTCTCTGTTCCTCCTCGTCCTGGTTCCCCTTCTGTGGTTTATTTATATTCTGTGTTCGTTCCCTTTATACTATTCTTTGTTGCATAGTTCCCTTATGTTTAGTTTCTATAGTTCTAGTTATCCCTCCAGTTTGGCCAGCTTTAGTTATTCTTACATCTTGGTTTGTATTTAGTCCTCACATTCCCTGCTTCATCCTCAGTTTGGTCAGTGTTTGCTTAGGTTTGTTTACTTTTTAGTCAGGGTTTCCCTTTTGGTTTCTATTTTGTTTAGTCTTTAGGCCTTAGGTTGTTGTGTTCCCTTTAAAGTTCTCAGTTTCCTTTAGTTCATGTTTATTCTTGATTCTTATGTTTTATTTATCTTGGTTTATAGCTTTGTTTTAGGTCTTATCATTGTCTTGTTAATTAGTTGTGTTAGGTTCACCTGTTCCCACTGCCTTCCTGCCTCCTTGCCTCACCTGTTCTTAGTTCCTTTTGATTACCTGCCTTTGTTCTCTCTCTGTATTTTAGTTGGCTTGTTTCATTATGTTTTGTGGGTTCCTTGCGTTACACTTCGTTCTCAACCCCATGTTCACCCTTGTCCATGCCATGAGCTCCTGCAGTGTCTATGAAGGTGTTTGGATCTAACTCTGGTTAGTACCTGCAGTGTTTTTGTTACGTTTTTGACCTTTTTTTTTAATAAAGCTGAAGACTGCTCACAATGTGCTTCCCGAGCTCTTGTCTGTGCTTTGGTCCAACCCAAAACCACATCGTGACAGAAGGAACCCACCAAACGGACCAAGCAGACAGAGCAAAGGAACTAAAGAGATGGATTAAGCAGCAAGATGAGACGCTGTGCGCTTTGTATGGGGAGGAGGTGGGGATTTGTTTCTTGCCTTTGTTGCTGGAAGAAATTGAGGAGTGCTTCCGTGAGACCGACTGGGCTGCTATGACTTTTGAGCCGGGTCGGAACCGCTCCTCCTTAGCCCACGCCTCCTCCAAGTGACGGCGCTCTCGCCGCAGGCATTCCACCCCAGCAGCAGCAGCTCTGGGCGAGCTCGTCACGCCCACAGCAGCTTCGCCTCAGCTCACGCTCGCTGAGCCTCCAGCAGAGCCATCTCACCTCCGCCAGCCGCAGCAAGGTTTCCGGCTGGGTTTTCCCCCTGCCCAGGACAACGTCGTCGCTGGAGGGCAGCCGCCACCGGGAAGATTTGGCGCTTCCTATGCTTCCACGGAAGGTCCACCCGCCACGGCTTCCTCGCGGCTGTTTTCTCCGGTACGGGTCCAGTCCGGACTAGAGATCCCACAGGAGGAGCTCATGAGGTTGCAGGTGAGGGGCTTTGCTCAGTACCTGAAGATTTTCCCCAAGGAATTAGACTTTGTACACCTCATTCTGGAGGCGGAGTTCTTGGGAAGGGGGTGGCTTGACGCTCCAGCACCACGCTCAGCGGGAGGTCCCTTCGCTCCCCTTCTCGAGGCCGTGAATGCTGTTGCCAGGTCTTCAGGGTCTTCAGAGCCACAGCCGGCCGCCAGGTCTTCAGGGTCTTCAGAGCCACAGTCGGCCCCCGCCGGGTCTTCTGAACCTCACCTAGTTCCGGAGGAGCCGGTGGGCGGGCTGCCTCCACTTCCTTGCCATGTTCCGGAGGGGCCCGTGGGCGGGCCGCTTCCACTTCTTCGCCATGTTCCAGAGGGGCCCGTGGGCGGGCCGCTTCCACTTCTTCGCCATGTTCCGGAGGGGCCCGTGGGCGAGCCGCTTCTACTCCTTCGCCATGTTCCGGAGGGGCCCGTGGGCGGGCCGCTTCCACTTCTTCGCCATGTTCCGGAGGGGCCCGAGGGCGGGCCGCCTCCACTTCCTCGCCATGTTCCGGAGGGGCCCGAGGGCGGGCAGCCTCCACTTCCTCGCCATGTTCCGGAGGGGCCCGAGGGCGGGCCGCCTCCACTTCCTCGCCATGTTCCGGAGGGGCCCGAGGGCGGGCCGCCTCCACTTCCTCGCCATGTTCCGGAGGGGCCCGAGGGCGGGCCGCCTCCATTTCCTCGCCATGTTCCGGAGGGGCCCGAGGGCGGGCTGCCTCCACGACCAGGTCCTGTGCACCTCCTAGGTTTCCTCTGGGGGGTGCTCACAGAACTCATGCCTGACTTCACACCACAGCCAGACACAGACCATGAGACATCACAGCCAGACACAGTTCCTGGAGGGTCATCCACCCTGCTTGCCAACCTCCAGATCTCCTGCCTGGGTCCAAGCCTCTGCGGGCCCTGCCTGGGTCCAAGTCGGATGCCAGGCCCAAGTCTCCGCCACGGTTCTCGCCACACCAAAGATCTCCAAGGACCTCGCTTCGTGGATTCTTCTGGCCTCGTCGCCGGCCTCCTAGACGCCTGCATCTCTGTCGCCGCCGGCCTCCTAGACGCCTGCTGACCTGCCTCTGGCTCGCTAGTAGCCAAATTCATGGACCCTTGTTTTTTTTGTGCCACTGGCTTTCTGGATTTGGTTTGTTTTGAACTATGGACTCAAGTTTCACCTTCATTGGTTTTATTTTGTTTTTGAACTCTCGCTCTCCGTCCGAGGCCCCCGCCGCCCACCCTGGTTGGGTTGTTTTGTTTTGGACTTTGTGGTCGTCTGGTATCCGACCTTAAGGGGGGAGTAATGTCAGGGTTTGGACATTTTGGGCTTTGTTTTGATTTTGTAGTCATGCTTGTTTATTTCCTTCTACTGCCTCCTAGTGTTTATTTGTGGTTAGGTATTTGTTCGCTGTGCACTCTTTTTGTTAGTTTATTTTTCCAACCCAAAACCACATCGTGACAAAGACATTATGCTATAACTAATTTAAACCCATTAGCACGCACACACCCATCACCATCTAAACCAATCTGCCAATATTTCTTTACATTTGTTGAAACATGCTGCTATATGAGCACAGCAGCTCCCACGCGTTATGTATATTGCACATGTCCACCACTGCAACACCATCAACACAACTGCATTTCAGACATCAAAGCAATGATAAAAATAATATCATTGCATATTATCATGCTATTCTTTGAAGATTCACTCACTCGAGGAGGATTAAAACTGAAATAGATCATCCACAAGGCCCTGTCTTTCAGTGTTTCACCCTGTCTCTCTCCTCGACATAGCTACTGACTGAGCTTCTACTGTGACTAACTCTATGTGCTTTCTTTTAAGACTCTAACCTTGAAAACTGGCTCAGAGTTTATCTGTTCTTTCTTTCTAGATGAAACGACTAAAGGAGCTACATTCATTACTTTTCCTTCCCATAGAAAGGACTCCTGGATCAGTGCTTCTTTGTTCTCTTTGTGTCTCTGCTCTGTCCTCTCAAACTCCCAGTCGGTCGTGCCAGATGGCCGCTCACACTGAGTCTGGTTCTGCTGGAGGTTTCTTCCTGTTAAAAGAGATTTTTTCCTCTCCACTGTCGCTACATGCATGCTCAGTATGAGGGATTGCAGCAAAGTCAACACCGGTGACTGTCCACTGTCTCTACATGCTCATCCAGGAGGAGTGAATGCTACAAGTCTCTGACTGGATGCATTCTGCTGAGTTTCCTTAGATAGAAAAACATTTTATCCAATTTGAATAAATAACTGAATCTGACTGCACTGTTCAATGGTTAGGTTTAATTGGAATGTATGTACCTGACTTTTGTGAAGTGCCTTGAGACAACATGTGTTGTGAATTGACACTATATAAATAAACTGAATTGAATTGAATAGAAACTTGAGGCAGCTCTTACCGGGATTAACTAGCTAATAATTATCTGACCAATTGGGGCACTTATAGAGCATTGCAATACAATTCTTTGATGGTCAGCTGCTCCTTTAATACAAAGAAAGAATAATAAAGAGATGTTAACGTCACAGAATAATTTGTCTGGTCGTGACACAGCTAGGGAACTGTTCACGCATCAAAAGTGTCATGCATACTTTAAAGACTTCACAGGACATTATGTTCCACACAATCTCATTCATTTCATCACATATAGATTTACATAACAGGGATTCTTTAAAAGAGCAGCATACAGGGCAAGATACATGGCAACAGTGTGCAGTCTATGCCAATGTTATTTATTTTAGCCTATGTTGGTTTGCATATGTACCAAATTAAGCACTTGATAACTCTTTTTTGACTGTAGTGACTATAGTGAGAGTTAATGTTTTCTCCTTGCTGCTGGTTTAATCATAAAAGTTTGCCTGATTATAAGAATTCTTTGTTTCTCTTACTTTTTATGGGTCAGACCATACATAATGTTTTTTTTTTATTTAAAATGTTATTTTGTTAAGAAGTAGCAGTGGCTACTCAAGACAGAAATAAAGCTGAAAACAAGCTTTGGACAAATATACTGATTTCCATTCTCATCTCATTGCAATGCATGGCCTTAACATACACATACACGTGCACAAAAACACACACATTACACTGTTGACTATTTTTTATTCCCAAGACTGCCCTGCATATTATATATGTATGGGGACATGTCAAGCAGATGTGACCTATTGTCTGCAGCCTAACCCTGTATGACCATCACCAGGTGAGTCTGTGCTTTGTGTTGTTTCTGTTTAAAATGTTTTAAAATGATTGCTTAGCATTCACTTAAAATTCTCTGTTAAGAAAAAATGGTAATATGTACATTACATCAGTTGTGATTTTGTTGTCCAGTTGAAAATTTCTGTTTTGCTGTCATTGATGATCTGTGTTTTGCTGTTTTTGGTTCGGTGACTCATTGGTTTCAGCAATGGAGAAATATTTATTGATCAAAACAGATATTTAAACTCTAAAAGTGATGCATGTAATCATACACTACAGCGTGGTGTGAAAGGGGTTGTCATAAAATGTATTGTATTTCTGTGATCAGAAACTATTACTACATTTCTTTATTTCAAATCGTAAAATTTTAAATAAAGAAATGTAATTTGTAAAAGGAACACCTTTTTAAGTTAAAAACCACTTACTATCATATTTGAAAATGAGCTTGAAGTGAAAATATTAATTTGTTTAAAATAATGACCTGAATAATTAATAAAGAGTATTACTGAACTAACATGAGCCAAGATCAATCTGATTATTTATAAATGTATGTTGAAGAGTGCTTGTGTTCTGTTAATTATATCACGCTATTAAAACCTAGTAAAACAGGTTAACTGCTATGTTTCTGACTGTATAAGCCATTAATTTATCCTGTTTTAACATTTACCTGTTGAACATTTCTCTGCAGTTTGGCGCACTATCGCAGATTACTTGCAAGCCTTCTACATACTGGTATGAATACCACTACAACTGTCATTCGGGACCCGCTTTACCTAGCAATCATCAAGAATGTGATCACTGTTGTCATCTCCCTCGTGATTATCTACATTAATGCTACTCTGGTTCACACATTCAGAAAACATCAGGTATCGATTTTGTAAATTTTGTAAATTTGCATTTGTGTGTTTTGTGTAATAGCTCAGGCAACCCTCACCCAATTTCTGTCGTTGTGAAACGGTAAATAACAAAACGCATGAATTTAAATATAGAGATGTTAAGTGACAATTTTAGAAATGTTCTTTTTAATTTGTTTTTCTTGCAGTTTAAAAGTGATTAATGCAAAGAAGAAAGAAAGAAAGTAGAAAAAGAAATGAGCCTACTTAGAATGTTAAGGTATCCCATACATGCCATTTATTCATAAAACTTCCATTTAAGACAAATGAATGAGCCTCATAGTGTGTTGTTTTATTCCAACCAGTGTACTTGTAAAAAGCTCCATATGCCACTAGCTGCAAAGTAATATGAAAATATTAATATTGTTGGTGTATTATTTCTTCTGAAAGTTCTACTTTTCATTATTATAGTTATCTGTCTGTTAGGTCTTATTGAATATTTTTTAGTACCTTGTTGACGTAAAATTCTATAAGTTTCCTTACAATAAAGTCTTAATTAAGAATACGTTTCTGAAGCATAGAGCTGCAAGCCACCACTGAAGAGCTTGCTGAATTTTGATGCAGTTTATCTTAAGTTAGGCAGTTTAAAAGGTTTAAAAGGTATTTTTTGCCAAGACATTTATGGAAATGTGTTTTACTCCCTCTGTTAAAATAATGTAATAATAAAACCATCTTTTTTAAGTTTTAGGGTAAGAGTTTTGCTAAACTTTTTGTTTTCTAAATGTCGAATAATCCTTGTACAAGTCATGACAAGAGTTTTAAAACTAAGTTTCAGCTCACAACAGCAAGACCTTTTAAAAAGGATAATTTTGCCAAAATAATTCATTGGAAATTAATGTAACCCTCAGAGGTATCAGGTAAAAATGTGAAATGACTTTCATGTATCATGTGGAAGGTTACATACCATCAATCATGTGCTTATATTGGCGTTGAGAGATTGTAATATATGCAAAAATATTTTCAAATCAAACTTCAGAAAGAAAAATACCTTTAAACAATTGGTATCCAGATTGTTTCACGCTATGAGCTTAAGAACTCTAAACTACGATGGTGGACTTGCTAATAAATCAAATCTGTCTTCCTTCCCATTTCCTGAAAAATCTTGTCCTTTGTTTCAGGTTTTCAACACAAACTCTCGTTACATCCTATACATCCACCTGGTAATCAATGATATCATCATGCTGGCATTGATGATTCTTCTTCAAGTCCTGAGTTACATCTTGTTCACACTCAATGTCTCAGTTTGCATGATTATGCTACTGATTGCCATATCTTCAAATCTAAACAACCCCTTAACACTTGCGGCCATGGCTTTAGAGTGTTATCTGGCCATATGCTTCCCTCTACGCCACCCTCAGATCTGTACAGTCAGGAAAACTTACATTGTGATCACTGTGATATGGTTCCTCAGTTTACTGACAGTTCTACCGGATCTCTTCATACTTATTGCCACAAGACCTGCAGAGTACTTTCAGTCCAGGATTTTCTGTATGTGGACTAACATTTTCACAAGTCCAATCCTTGCAAAAAAGAAAGATGTATCCAACATTTTGTTTCTAGTTATTGTTTGGTTCATTCTTTTCTATACATACTTCAGGATTCTTTTCACTGCACAGGCTGCTTCAGCAAATGTAAATAAAGCAAGGAACACCGTCCTACTTCATGGCTTCCAGCTGCTGCTGTGCATGTTAAGCTATGTTCATAGTTTAGTAATAGAGGCCCTGTCAAGGTTGTTTCCAAATGATATTCTGGCCATTCGATATGTAATTTCACTACTGATTCAGGTTATGCCTAGGCTCATCAGTCCAATGGTGTATGGCATAAGGGACAAGATGTTCAGAGAGTACTTGAAACGATACCTGTTAACTACAAATTCAAATATTCATCCAGAAAAGATACAAAAAAGCCCAATATAAGTATGCTTCAATTTCAAAAATCCGTTTTCAAGGCCCAGGATAGTTTTTGGGGGCCATACTTTATTTCCCCCTTTCCCTACTAGATCTAAAAAGGGTTAAAGGAGGCTTACCTTAAAAGCCTACCACAAAAAACAGCTCAAGGGTGGAGCTTTTTGGAGGAAAGTTGTTCAGAATTATGATTATGCTAAAAGAATTGTAGTATTAATTTTTATTTTATTTATTTCAAGATTTATTTGATTTTCTTAAAGATTTATTTAATTTACTTAAATATTTATTTATTTGTCTATTTATTTATTTCATAATGCAGTTTTGTTTTGTAACACTTTTATTTTGTAAAGCTACTTTACGTATTTCGGTGACTTTTACTTTTTAACCTTTTAGCTCTTTTTATTTCCTGTTCTTATATTCAAATAGATTTCTATTCTGGTCACCTCATTTGGCCTTCATTTCTCCACTGGAAATGATGGGGGTAAAGGTATAGCCCCAGAAAACTAACCTGGAAACAGGTTTTACAAGCAGTGCTTTTCATTTCCTCCACTTTATTCTGTTTTTGGTTTTTTGCATAAACCACACTTAAACTTCACCTTGTACATTTTTTACCAAAGAAAACAAGTGGTAATTTGAAATTGGTTAAGTTGTCGGAATAAAAAAAACAACATAAATCATATTGTTAACAGACTTGTCATTTGTGTAATTTAGTAATATAGTATTTTTAGTAATTTAGTATATTGCAATATAGTAATAATAACCTTAGATAATATTCAATGTATTGAATTCGACTATTCATGTTCAGGGACATACATGGGATACATTCATTCATTCAAGTCAGCAGAGGGTTTTGTTTGTGTAATCAGTGTGATTATGCAGGTTCCTTTTATTTTTGTAGGCTGTTAACAAACAGACATAAGAGCAACCATGAGTGTCCTCCTTCAACATCATGCAGCACTGAATTCTCTCTTTAACTGTCTCCATTTACAATAACATTCCCACTACAGCTCTTTCACAAATTATTCAGTTATAGTTCTCATATCCAACAAACCTGTAAAGCAACACTATGCTGTAAGTCCCAAAACGACTGGTAATAGTTAGTTCTTAGCTTACCCAAGCTAACAATAGTAACTAACAATCAGTAATACTTAATCAGTAATACTTAATACTTAGTATTAATACTGATGGGAATAAACGGCCCACCTTCCCCACATTAACTTCAAAGCCATCTCAAATTTCTCTACATCTATGTCACTTGTGTATTTTGACCTGTTAAACAGACACAAGAGCCATAAGTGTCCTCCTTCAACAGCCGATACAGTACTGAATGGGGGGTTTTTAAATGACATTGCAGTCATGTGACTGCACTTCGTTATCGCCATCTTGGGTGGCATCTTTAGCCTGTTTTCATTATTTTAGCATGATCAGTGAAGCAAAACTCCAGACCCTTCAATTTAACTATGGGGAAAGCTTGCTTAATTGTGGGTTGTGCTGCGTGTGGTGGTCAAGACCAATGTTTATTCTATTCTGCCAGCCACGATGGAAAATCAGTGTGAGAAAACAAAAACACTGAGTACACAACGTCGACTACTGTGGCTGAATCGGATATCCCCGGGCGGTTTTGGATGGCTTTAAACTCACTCACACACGAGTGTGCAGTGCACATTTTGTAACAGGTAAATAAATGATGTTCGTCAACAAGTATTGTAATAATATTCTGGAAAGTAGTCTGCCAAGAACATGAGCTTATCAGTTGATTCTGTTGATCAGTTGATCACTCAGCACTGTGACCTACTTCAGTAAGCTGCGCTCTCACCCCTTGACTAGCTAGATGTAGGCCGCAATTTACCTTTACAGTTATACTGTAAATGTATTATCTAGTAATATAACTATTATGTAATTATCAAATAAAAGGCAATATTGAACTTACCATGGATTTTTCCTATGTTGTGGCTATGAAAAAAATTGTTGCATACTTACTTGTCTAAAAATTATGTGCTGCCAATTGTCCGGATATGCGTTAATAAACATATGGATCCACCTTGTTGATGATCGCAATTTTCTTGAGGTACATGGCCTTATCAGGAGGCTGTAATGACTCTAGATACTTATCCATGGTCGAAAAAGTATTCATTGTTGCAATGTTGTGAAAAGCATGAAGCCAAATGGAGACAACCAAGATGGCGGACAGGAAGTGAGGCTGCAACTTCAGTGATTACAATGAAACCCCCCCCACTGCCATTGGCTTACTGAGTCTGGAGTACTCCCTGTGTTCAATATGCCCTCTTCTGGCAAATTGATGCCACTACATGCTTAGTGCTTTACCTTTGGTCTAAATGGAAGACATGGAACTTGGTGAACTATTGTCAAATTAAAACAAAACATTTGCAATTTCATGGAATAATATCCCAAACAGGCTTCCATTGAAATAAAATACATTAAAAAGTGTTGTGCCCAAAGTCTATTCTCCCACAGTTTTTGTGTTTTTCTCATGTTGGATGTCTAGGCTGGTGTCGCGGAGGACCCCAGAATGCAGATATACAGGCATCGTAATAGTTTATGCCATCGTAAAACGGTTTATTTTTAAGCAAAGCAAAGCAATTCACTCCAAGGTGGAGGCAGAAACAAAACTTGAACAGACGTAGGGTACAAACAAAAGTGGTGATGTTTCCGCTATGAACAGACAGACTGATGGAGTATAAATGGAGCATGGTACAGGTGAAACCGGGAGACTGATTGCGAAGTGCAGGTGGACCGAATGAAACTGATTACAGGTTGACAGATGCAGGGAGTGAAAATGAAATGTGACTCGGACAAAACAGAAATCCAATGATACAAACTAATTGGGAGAAAACATAACGTACAGAACATAAACTAGAAAACAATCATCAGAAACTAGAGCACAACCAGGAAACAAGTCCACAGGTGCAAAGTATAAATATCCCATTCAATACATTGCTAAATGTGAACAGAAAATGAGAGCGGACTCGATGGCTGAAAAACTTCTACTTCTACGTAATAATGTTACTGGCTGTTGTAATGAGGTGAGAGCTCTAAACAGGTCTAAAACATTACTTCCCAGTGTCATTGAGGGTGTATCTGGAGTTGACAATATAGTAGAGCTCTGGAGACAACATTATTCTGCCTTATTTAACTGTGTCAGAAGTGCTCCCTATAAAATGAAAAGTATTGCTAAGAGAGATATAATGATAATTGCTCCAAATGAAGTTCAGCAAGCTATTGCACCATATGTTTTCTGACAATAAGGCAACAAGTTTGAATAAAATCACAGCGGAACATCTGACGTATGCTAGTCAAAAAGTTGTGCTGTTTGCCACATGTTTCTCTGGGTTTGTGACCCAAGGGCTGCTACCTGCCTATTTATTGTCTGTTACTCTCATCCCTGTAATTAAGGATAAAACTGGCAAGGTAGGAAGTCTGGATAACTACAGGCCTATAGCTTTACCTAGTGCAATATTTAAAGTACTAGAGCAAATACTGCTCAATCGTCTCAGTCAGTTCATTTGTACAACAGATAATCAATTTGGTTTCAAAGCCAAGGTGGGCACTGAATTTTGTATTTATGGCCTGAAGGAGGTAGCACAGCCATATATAAGGTTGTTTGATAAATTAAAACAAAGAGGTGTCCCAGACAGTATTATAAAAATCCTAGTCTACTGGTATTCCAGTGAGAAAATGCATGTAAAATGGGGCAGTACTGTCTCTGCCTCTTTTGGTGTGAGTAATGGTGTGCATCAGGGTGGACTTCTTTCTTCAGCCCTGTTTAACCTGCACATGGATGAATTGTCAAATCAACTAACCAACTGTAAAACTAGATGTATGATCGGTAACATTCTGGTTAATCATTTCATGTATGCTAATCAACTGGCTGTTCTGTCTCCCAGTAGTGGTGGCTTCCAGCAGTTGTCTGCTCTGACAATGGGTTGAGAAATGATGTGCAGTATAATGCTATGAAAAGTGTTAATATGTAGGACTAAATGGGACAATAATCTTTGTTTTCCAGACTTTGCCTCTCGGGGCAAAAGTTAAATGTTTGTAAAAAGATCAAATGTCTGGGTCATTGTATCACACACCATATTGGCAGTGTCGCGTATTGTATGCCCAGGGAAACACTTTTACATGTTTTACATGTGCTCAGATAATGTAAAGATCAATGTAATTAAAGCTTATTGTACACCTTTGTATACAGCCCCCCCGTGGTGTAAATTTAAAAAGTCTAGCATGTAGAAGCTTAAGGTCGCTTGTAATGATTCCTTGAGACTTCTGTTCAAGATACCATGATCCAGTAGTGCAAGTGAGATGTTCTGTTATGCACATGTCAGGACAGCTCAGGCACTTAGGAGAACCTTGATGTATAAGTTTATGTTTCTTCTGGACAGCTCCCAGAACAGTCATATTGTAATAATGTCAAATCCTTCAGCCAGTGTACTTCGCTGCCAGTCTTTTTTTTTCTTTTTTTCTTTTGTTTGTGTCTATTTGTACTTTGAGTCTGTCTGTTAAATAAACTAACTGAACTAACATAATTATAAGTTGTTTTTTTATGGAAGTAGGGAATGCTAGCTATTTAAAATGATCGTGTGTTAAAGCATCCTGAATCTTATGGCACTGCTAGATGGAGGAACACGGAACACACACACGGACACACCCACCCACTCACAAGCACACACACACACGCACACACACACACACACACACACAGACATACACCCTTGACTATTTTTGATCCCATGACTTTTGCAAACAACTTATATATACTGAAATTTATCAAACACTGCTACCTACTTGTCTGTAACACAACGGAGTATAACCATCACCAGGTGAGTCTGATTTGTGTTATTCCTGAGTATAAACAGGTAAAACATCAGGGTGCCTTTTGTATATAAGTTATAATACATTATATAAGTCAGAGTTCAGGGATAATTTACCTGAATTGAATCTTGCTGCTGATGCTGTCATTACCAAAAGTAAGGAAAAAAAAGTTCAGCACTAGTATTTTCTATATTTATGTTTTTTAGAGTACATCAGTAACAGGAAACAACTAATTATCAAATAAAATTAATGTTTAATAAATTGTCATTAAGTCACATGTGCTTTTGAAGTGCTTCAAATAAGTCCTATTTTTATAATGTTGTGAATTACAGAGTCAAATCTTTAGTGGCTGTTTTGGCATTTATTGAGATTTCACATATGATATTGAGTGTTTATTGTGTATATTATGTGAATAATAAACTATGTTCTGTTAGCATTGTTGAGGTTTATGTGTACAAATCACATCGTAATAAATGGCAAAGCTTTATGATTAAATTTTAGTTTCCAGTTCTGTTTTTGACTTTGTAGTCCTGATATGCTTCTTTCTAAAATTCTATAAACTGTCATGTTTTTATAACCTACCATGATAAATGTTTTTTTGCATTTAGCCAGATTATGTCCGATGAGTCGTCAGCCCTCCTTGTACCAACATGAATATCACAACAACCGAAAATAAGGAACCCCTGCACATTGCAATAGTTAGGCTTGGATTCACAGTTTTTTTCTCGCTCACTATCATCTACATCAATGGGATTTTGATACACATTTTCAGAAAACATCAGGTATCAATCCTGTCTTTTTCTAAATTTACCGTGGTGTCTTTAGTAAAAGATAATATGAAATGAAATTCTATGAAGTATTTGGATCGTACTAAATTGAATTTTTGTTGCTTGATTTCAATGAAAACAAAAGTGGTGTCATCTTGTCAATCTTGTCAATCATGTGTGTCTTCATTTTCCTGATTGATCATTTGTTCCCTTTTGCATTGTTTTATTCAGAGCATGTGGTCCTAACCCATTAAGTATCTTTTATCTCAAGTTTGTAAGAGTGAGACAAAATATCAAGGCTTTTTGTGGCTTTTAAGTCATCTTTTTGATTCCCTTTAAATTGGTTTACAATGCAACTGAATGTTAAACAGTGATCTAAATCCAGTTGTCCTTTAATTACCTTTGGCCGATTAGAGGAAATAAAGGCTAATCAACTAATAAATAGTCAGATTTAAAAAAAAAAAATAATGCTTAAAAGGTGTTGCTACCTTGTTCAGTCCATTACTCCATCTGCCTGGCGCTTGGCAGAGGACAACGGTGTTATTGTTTTAATTTAATTGTGTAGGTTTGTTTTAATAAAAAAAAAAAAAAAGATGTTTAGTGTCAAATTTAAAATACTGGCTCTAAATGTTTTGAAAAGTTGTTTTTGATAGCACCTCGATGAAGAGCATGTTTCTGCTAATTATTGAAACCATATCATATCCTCTAATATGTCATGTTGTTGATCCTGAAATTATTTTACTCCAGCTAAGAGGATACAGTTCTAATGAGTGTACAAATAATAATCATGTTTATGAATGCTAATTATTTCAGGCTCTTAGTGATTAATTTAATTTAATAAGTTGAGTTCTTGTTAAGGATCATAATTGATATTAGCTGGTAGATCCTTTTTGCCAGTATTAAAATGATTTTTGAAATACACTCTGGACTGACAAATACTCAGAACAATTGGAAAGAAGAAGAATTTTATATTTATAGCTTTGTAAAAATGGCCCAGAGCATGATGCAATCACCACCAAGCTTTTTGTCCTGGGTTTGAGTCCCGGCCCCGGCGACATTTGCCGCATGTCTTCCCCTCTCTCTTCATCCCCATTTCCTGTCTAATTACTGCCAAAAATACTGAGGGGAAAAAAGGCCGCTAGTGCCGCAAAAAAATTCTTAAAAAGAATAATTTTTACGATAATAAATGTGACAAAGAAATTCATATTTTTTTAGTTGCTGCATTTTTTTCAATCTCATATAAGCGTAATAATATGAATTAGTTTTAATTAGTTTATGCTATTTCAGATTACGATATTGTGTTGTCGTGACAATGTCACGCTAACCTCTGTGCCCATTATTTCCTGAATATCTTGTCTTTCCTTTCAGGTTTTCAACATGAATTCTCGCTACATCCTCTACATTCATCTTGTTTTCAATGACATCATTATGTTAGCATTGATGGTCCTCCTCGTAATTCTGAGCACCATCTTGTACACAATTAATGTCTCGTTTTGGATTATTATGCTTATGATTGCCATATCTTCAAATCTAAACAATCCGTTAACACTTGCTGCTATGGCCTTAGAGTGTTACCTGGCCATATGCTTCCCTCTCCACCACCCCCGGATCTGTACTGTCAAAAAAACGTACATTGTGATCGCTGTGATATGGTTCCTAAGCTCTCTAACAATACTGCCAGATCTGTTTGTACTTGTGGCAACAAGACCTGCAGAATATTTCAATTCCAGGACTTTTTGCTTGTGGGCAAATATTTTCACAAACCCTCATCTTGAGAAGAAGAGAGATGTATCGAACATAATTTGTTTGGTCATTGTGTGGCTCATTCTTTTTTATGCATACTTCAGAATCCTTTTTACAGCACAGGCTGCTTCTTCAAACGCAAAGAAAGCGAGGAACACCGTTCTGCTGCATGGCTTCCAGCTGCTGCTGTGTATGCTGAGCTATGTTCATAGCATAATGATAGAGGGCATTATAAAGCTTTTCCCAGGAGAGGCTCGAGTCATACGCTTTGCGATCTCTTTGCTCATTCAGGTTACGCCTCGGCTAATCAGTCCGATAGTTTACGGGATAAGGGACAAGTTGTTTAGACAGTACCTGAAACGATACTTTTTACCCACTACTAAGACAGACATTTATCCAGAAAAGCTGGAAAAGAAGCCAATATAATATCATTTACTTATTTTCTTATCTAAACCACACTTCAGGTTTTTAGTACTTCTTGATGCAAAGCAAACACATTTTTTACGTGCATGTCATTATCAGGTAATTTGATAGTTTTTGTTTTGTTGGAAATAAATGAATAAAAATATACTGTATACTGACTGCAAAACTTATTTATCTTTATATTAGATTTTTATGGCTTCATACCTGATTGCATGATTTTGAAAACCCTGTATTTTGTTTATTTTTACCAACATTCTGTAAAAAAATAGTCTGGTTTAGTGTAATTTTCAAACAGGACTTAAAATCAGCTCTGTCAAAGTGATTAAGCAGCATCTTCCCGGAGATGTTGGTGCTCATCGATGTGTTCCTTCTAGATTGGTAATTATTGTCTTTTGTATAATAAATCTTTAACAAAGTATTTATTTAACTTCTGTCTCATATTTAGGTCTGCTTAATGATTTATTCCCTTTAATTGTTACCTTTTCAACAGATGTCAAAGAGCATTGGTTTTAACAAATCAATGTGTGTTTATACATTTTAAGTGAGTCTTTTCTAAGCATCTATTCTGTAAACCTAAAAATGTGCAGCATCTTAAAATGAAAGCTTTTTATAACCCTGAAAGTGTAATGAAATTGACATCATACCCAACATAATCATGTCCCAGTGGCATGTTAAAAAAAATAAAAATATACAATCCAATTCAATGAATTAGAATATTATAGAAAAGTTCATTTATTTCAGTAAATCAATTCACTAAATGAAACACAATATATAGATTAATTACACATAAACTAATGTTTTCAAGCCTGTCTTTCTGTTAATTACGATGATTTTCTACTTACAGCAATAAAACATGACATTTAGAATTAGAATGTTACATGAGATTATTAAAAAAGCATTTTTAATTCAGAAATGTGGGCCTAATGAAAAGTATTTTAATACTGTATCTGTTTAAAGGTTATTACTTTCAAAAGGTACTTAAATGTGCCTCATTGAAACAGATTTTTCAGTTTACTGAATGTGACAGTAATTAAGGTACATTCACACGTCACTACTCAGGTCTTCATTTAGTTTGCTTTGCTATATAGGTTTTAGGGTCATGGTGAGACAGCATGGGAATGGGAATTGAACCATAGGACAGCTTCCCTTTGAAATGTTTTAATTAATCCTAAAAACATTTACTATTTTTATGTTGAGATAATGTAAACTACAATTGCAACACATCTAATGAGCCCCAAAACAGCTCTTTACTCTTACACACTGATGCTATAACTTTCTTCTTCTTCTTCGGTGTGCACAGACACATTTATATAAGACAGTGTAGACTAGTGATCTACTTAGATGATCTTTTCCAAGAAATGATGTACAATTATGGTTCCTTATTTGATTTGGACAATACCATCAGTCTGTTATACCTTCTATCTACTGCTCATAATAAAAATTAATCACCCAAGTAAAATCCTAAAAATGACAAATAAATTATTATAGACAGACATACATTGCAGCATTTTCACATAAACAAATTACCAATAATAATAGGATCACAGATTTCTCCCTGTATGAATTTTTTGTTGGCTTATTGTTTCTAATAGAAGAATGTATCTTTAGATATCTTGAGACAATAAACATCAATGGGAAAAGCAAAGCAATGTCTCCTTCAGAATTTGCCATAACCTGATGATTAAAGGACCCAAATGCAGCTATGGAGAAGGTCGGTCGTGATGCAAATAAAACCTCTAGTAATACACTGACACTGAAGATTAAAACTGATGCACAAATATACAAAAGAACAAAGACAAGTGAAACTCAAGAGGCCCAGCAAGCAAATAGGATGACTACTTGTAAGAAGCTCAAATTTAAAAGGACAGTAAGCTCAGAGGAACACAGTCTGAATACTCAGCAGTGTGATTGGTGAATGAGCTGAAGGTGTGTTGAAAGATAACATGTGTGTGGCACAGGAACCTAAGGCAACTGGGGGAATATCATGGCTGGAATTCAAAATAGTAAACAACAAAATTGCTGATTTTACACAAACCAAACAAAACTGGAAGAGAACCAAGTGTAAAATCTACACAGCCAACCTCCACATCATGACAGAATAATGTGTGAGATATATGAAGTGGCAGTTTTGTAAAAGACAAATGGCACTCTGTTTTGAAGTACAGGGGTTGGACAATGAAACTGAAACACCTGTCATTTTAGTGTGGGAGGTTTCATGGCTAAATTGGACCAGCCTGGTAGCCAGTCTTCATTGATTGCACATTGCACCAGTAAGAGCAGAGTGTGAAGGTTCAATTAGCAGGGTAAGAGCACAGTTTTGCTTAAAATATTGAAATGCACATAACAATATGGGTGACATACCAGAGTTCAAAAGAGGACAAATTGTTGGTGCACGTCTTGCTGGCGCATCTGTGACCAAGACAGCAAGTCTTTGTGATGTATCAAGAGCCACGGTATCCAGGGTAATGTCAGCATACCACCAAGAAGGACGAACCACATCCAACAGGATTAACTGTGGACGCAAGAGGAAGCTGTCTGAAAGGGATTTTCGGGTGCTAACCCGGATTGTATCCAAATAACATAAAACCACGGCTGCCCAAATCACGGCAGAATTAAATGTGCACCTCAGCTCTCCTGTTTCCACCAGAACTGTCCATCGGGAGCTCCACAGTTTCAATATACATGGCCGGGCTGCTATGGCCAAACCTTTGGTCACTCATGCCAATGCCAAACGTCGGTTTCAATGGTGCAAGGAGCGCAAATCTTGGGGCTGTGGACAATGTGAAACATGTATTGTTCTCTGATGAGTCCACCTTTACTGTTTTCCCCCACATCCGGGAGAGTTACGGTGTGGAGAAGCCCCAAGAAGCGTACCACCCAGACTGTTGCATGCCCAGAGTGAAGCATGGGGTGGATCAGTGATGGTTTGGGCTGCCATCTCATGGCATTCCCTTGCCCCAATACTTGTGCTAGATGGCGCGTCACTGCCAAGGACTACCGAACCATTCTTGAGGACCATCTGCATCCAAAGGTTCAAACATTGTATCCTGAAGGCGGTGCCGTGTATCAGGATGACAATGCACCAATACACACAGCAAGACTGGTGAAAGATTGGTTTGATGAACATGAAAGTGAAGTTGAACATCTCCCATGGCCTGCACAGTCACCAGATCTAAATATTATTGAGCCACTTTGGGGTGTTTTGGAGGAGCGAGTCAGGAAACGTTTTCCTCCACCAGTATCACGTAGTGACCTGGCCACTATCCTGCAAGAAGAATGGCTTAAAATCCCTCTGACCACTGTGCAGGACTTGTATATGTCATTCCCAAGACGAATTGACGCTGTATTGGCCACAAAAGGAGGCCCTACACCATACTAATAAATTATTGTGGTCTAAAACCAGGTGTTTCAGTTTCATTGTCCAACCCCTGTATATAGAGTGGGGAGAACAAGTATCTGATACACTGCCAAATTTGCAGGTTTTCCCACTTACAAAGCATGTAGAAGTCTGATATTTTTATCGTAGATACTTTCAACTGTGTCGGAATCTAAAACAAAAATCCAGAAAATCACATTGTGTGATTTTTAAACATTGCAATTTGCAATTTTAAGTAATGCAATTTTCATTTTATTCCATGACATAAGTGTTTGATCACCTAACAACCAGTAAGAGTCCTGGCTCTCACAGACCTGTTAGTTATTCTTTAAGAAGCCCTCCTGTTCTCCACTCATTACCTTTATTAACTGCACCTGTTTGAACTCGTTATTTGTATAAACTACACCTGTCCACACACTCAATCAAACAAACTCCAACCTCTCCACAATGGCCAAGACCAGAGAGCTGCGTAAGGACATTAGGGATAAAATAGTAGACCTGCACAAGGCTTGGATGGGCTACAGGAAAATAGCCAAGCAGCTTGGAGAGAAGGCAACAACTGTTGGTGCAATTATAAGAAAATGGAAGAAGTTCAAGATAATCACGAGAAAGGTGATTGATCAGCCCAGAACTACACGGCAGGACCTAGTCAATGTCCTGAAGAGAGCTGGGACCACAGTCTCAAAGGAGACCATTAGTAACACACTACACTGCCATGGATTAAAATCCTGCAAAGTCCGCCTGCTCAAGCCAGCGCATGTCCTGGCCTGTCTGAAGTTTGCCAGTGATCATCTGGATGATCCAGAGGAGGAATGGGCGAAGGTCATGTGGTCTGATGAGACAAAAATAGAGCTTTCTTGTCTAAGCTCCACTCACCATGTTTGGAGGGAGAAGAAGGATGAGTACAACCCTAAGAACACCATCCCTACCGTGAAGCATGGAGGTGGAAACTTTATTCTTTGGGGATGCTTTTCTGCAAAGGCGACAGGACGACTGCACTGTTTTGAGGGGAGGATGGATGGGGCCATGTATCAGGAGATCTTAGCCAACAACCTCCTTCCCTCAGTAAGGGCATAGAAGATGGGTCGTGGCTGGGTCTTCCAGCATGACAACGACCCAAAAGCACACAGCCAGGGCAACTAAGGAGTGGCTCTGTAAGAAGCATCTCAAGGTCCTGGAGTGGCCTAGCCAGTCTCCAGGACTGAACCCAATCAAACATCTTTGGAGGGAGCTGAAAGTCTGTATTGCTCAGCGGCAACCCCAAAACCTAAAGGATCAGGAGAAGATCTGTATGGAGGAGTGGTCCAAAATCCCTGCTGCAGTGTGCAAACCTCGTCAAGAACTATAGTCTGACATCTGTAATTGCAAACCAAGGTTTCTATACCAAATATTAAGATTTGTTTGTCTGATGTATCAAATAATAATCCCATGCAATAAAAGCAAATTAGTTACCTAAAAATCACATAATGTGATTTTACGGATTTTTGTTTTAGATTCCGTCACTCACAGCTGAAGAGGACCTATGATAAAAATGAAAGACTTCCACATGCTTTGCAAGTGGGAAAACATGCAAAAATACTTCTTCCCCCCACTGTGTTTATATAGGTGTTGGTTTTTGGGTGTGTATGATATATGTATTATGTATAAAATATGATATATTAAAAATTGTAATATATGTATTTATGGAAAAAACAACGGGGGAAATTTTTGGCGATTAGCAAGACACACTAAAAAAAGGAGTGTGCTGCTCAAAAAAAAAAGGGAACTTTAAAATAAAACACCTAGACTGAATGATGAAAAATTTCTCATTGAATATTTTTCTGTACAAAGTTGAATGTGCTGAAAACAAAATCAAAAAAAAATCAAAATGGAAAAAAAAATAAAAAGTATTAAAAATGACTTTTCCTAGACAAGCTATGACTGAGCTTTTACTGTAACTAACTCTATGTGCTCTCTTCAGACTCTAACATTGAAAAAATGGCTCAGAGTTTATCTGTTCTTTTCTAGGTGAAATGACTAAAGGAGCTACATCCATTAAAATTTACCTTTTTTTCCCATAGAAAAATACCCTGGATCAGGGTTCTTTTTTCTCTTTTGTCTCTGCCCCTTTTCTCTCTAAACCCCCAGTGGTCGTGGCAGATGGCGGGTCACACTGAGCCTGGTTCTGCTGGGGGGTTTTTTTTCCTGTTAAAAAAGGGGGTTTTTTTCCCCTCCACTGTCGCTACATGCATGCTCAGTATGGGGGGGGGGGTTGCTGCAAAAATGACTGTCCACTGTCTCTACATGCTCATCCAGGAGGAGTGAATGCTGCAAGTCACTGACTGGATGCAATCTGCTGGGTTTTCCTAGATAGACAAAATTTTTATCCAAATTTGAATAAATAACAGAATCTGACTGCACTGTTCAATGATTTGGTTAATTGTAATGCATGTACCTGACTTTTTTTGAGTGCCCCCTTAGACGACATGTGTTGTGAATTGGCCAATAAAATAAACTGAAGAATTGAACTAAATTACCCAAAAGGGGCCAGGATTTGAGTCACACACAAATTAAATTGGAAAAACACAACAGGCTGATCCAACTTTGATGTAATGTCCTTAAAACAAGTCAAATGAGGCTCAGTATTGTGTGTGGCCTTCACGTGCCTGTATGACCCCCCCTACAAGCCCTGGGCATGCCCTGATGGGAAAGGCGGTTGGTCTCCTAGGGACTCCCCCAACCGGGACTAAAGCATCCGCCAATCCTGGCCTTTGGGGCAACGTGACGTTGGTGGATGGAGCGAGACATGATGTCCCAGATGTGCTCAATCGGATTCAGGTCTAGGGAACGGGGGGGGCCAGTCCATAGCTGCAATGGTTTTATCTTGCAGGAACCGCTGACACACTCCAGCCACATGAGGTTAGCATTGTCCTGCAGTAGGAGGAACCAAAGGGGCCCAAACCGCACCCCATATGGTCTCACAAGGGGGTTTAGGATCTCATCTCGGTACCTAATGGGAGTCAGGCTACCTCTGGCGAACATGGGGGGCGTGCAGCCCTCCAAAAAAACCACCCCACACCATTACTGACCCACTGCCAAACCAGTCATGCTGAAGGATGTTGCAGGCAGCAGATCGCTCTCCACGGTGTCTCCAGACTCTGTCACGTCTGTCACATGTGCTCAGTGTGAACCTGCTGTCATCTGTGAAGAGCACAGGGCGCCAGTGGCGAATTTGCCAATCCTGGTGTTCTCTGGCAAATGCCAAGCGTCCTGCACGGTGCTGGGCTGTGAGCACAACCCCCATTTGTGGACGTCGGGCCCTCATACCATCCTCATGGAGTCGGTTTCTAACCGTTTGTGCAGACACATGCACATTTGTGGCCTGCTGGAGGTCATTTTGCAGGGCTCTGGCAGTGCTCCTCCTGTTCCTCCTTGCACAAAGGCGGAGGTAGCGGTCCTGCTGCTGGGTTGTTGCACTCCTACGGCTTCCTCCACGTCTCCTGGTGTACTGGCCTGTCTCCTGGTAGCGCCTCCAGGCTCTGGACACTACGCTGACAGACACAGCAAACCTTCTTGCCACAGCTCGCATTGATGTGCCATCCTGGATGAGCTGCACTACCTGAGCCACTTGTGTGGGTTGTGGAGTCCATCTCATGCTACCATGAGTGTGAAAGCACCATCAACATTCAAAAGTGACCAAAACATCAGCCAGAAAGCATAGGTACTGAGAAGTGGTCTGTGGTCCCCACCTGCAGAACCACTCCTTTATTGAGTGTGTCTTGCTAATCGCCAAAGATTTCCCCCTGTTGTCTATTCCATTTGCACAACAGCATGTGAAATTGATTGTCAATCAGTGTTGCTTCCTAAGTGGACAGTTTGATTTCACAGAAGTTTGATTTACTTGGAGTTATATGTGTGTATATGTGTGTATTAATCTATAAACTGAACGTTTAGCCAGGCATTTAGAAGGTTGAACTTGCACAATACTGATCTGTCACATTAGTTAGAAGACGTTTGAAATAGATGTGATAGATTTCTATAATGTGCATTATGGTTTTTGAGGAAATTTTTGTTGACATTATGCCACTGCTCAAAAAATCAAGTACCAGTGCTCAGGATTGAAGATAACTGCCACTATTAGTTTGATTATTTGAGACAGGAACGAAAAAAAGGTTCTCTGAGCAGATGGAATGACATTTCAGTTGGAAAAATACACAAATTAGAAAACAAAATGTCATGAACCTGCTTTTTATGCCCTTTTTATCACCAAGTGGCAGTTTGTACCCACTGTCCAATTACTCTGAATAGAAAATATAGTTCATATTTTAATACAGTTCTACACTTATTCTTATGAATCTTATAATGTATTCCTAAATGACATAATTCTATAAATATATGAAATAAAAAAGTAACAGGATGAGAAAACTGAACTGATATCATTATAATTACACCAACCATAAGATTACATCACCATCATCATCATCATGAAAGTTTCCTGCTCACTGATGAACACTGTTGTCTTTATAATAGGCAAACTGCAGCTCCTTTCTGTCTTTGTCTTACCTGAGGTCAGGTAAGTACCTATGAGGTTAGATGCAGGACTTGAGTTTGCTTTTGCATGAACAGATACTATAGTATTTATATTTAAATCAAATTCTAAACTTCATTTTAAAATCAGTTTAATAAGCTGAAATGTTCTGCTTCTATATCTTTGGAATATATGCTGTCTTTTATACTGGCTTTTAATACTCTTTTGGGCTCCTTTTATGTTTTTTTGTTGTATTATGTATTGTTTTTACCTTTTTGAATTATTATTTGTTGTTTTTGTGTGCAGCATTTGGCACAGTTGTTTTTAAATGCAGTATATAAATAAATTTGATTTGATTATTATTTTTGCCTTCCGTGATTTATGCACAGTTGACCTGTCAAGGCAGACAGGCTTTGCCACATTTAACATCTTAGAAAAATCAGCAATTTAGCACTTATTTTTTCATTCAAATTTCTGTCATCCAAAAATGGAGGCAAAGTGACATTTGGCAAATCTTTTACTAACAAATTTGTGATAAAGAATACATTTTCTTTAACTATGAAAACAGATTGCAAAATATTTTGGGAAGTATTTAAACGTGTTTAAAATATTGTTTTTATTCACTTTTATTAATGTTATTAATTAATTTCTTCTCAGTGAAGCATGAACTCATTATTGAGTCTCACAAGCAACATGACTTCCCCTTATCAGGTTTGGTGGCACATTGAAAGGAATATTACTGAAATGTTTGATGTGGCTATTTTTGACTTTATCATTATTATTATTAGTAGTAGTAGGAGTAGTAGTAGTAGTAGTATTTCTTACAAAGAGATTTTTCCCAAGGTAGCCCTAAAGTGAAGGTGCTGTAGCAAAACTGTTTTATGAAATTGAGTTTTGTTTTTCTTGTATTTTATGCTAATGTCTGTAAAAGCTTGAAGGATAATAAATAATGGCATTAAATGTGACAGATTTGCATCTGTCTGTAATTAATCTGACTTGTTTCATTTTTTCTCTGTTCAGCCTGTGCACTTTAGAGATAATTTCACCACAGCTTTTGTCAAGAACCTGATTGTTGTTCTGGTCTGGCTCGTACTCATATTTTATATCAACAGCACTTTAGACACCAGGTACATACATGCACACGTCTAAAAGCTCAAAACAACAACCAATGAATACCTGCTTTTTAGAAACTGTATTGGCTGAATATATTAACAAAGTATTTGTCTATAGACTTTAGATAGAAAGAACAATCGAATGTCATGAAACCTGAGAAATATGAATTATTGCTTTATTTTCATGCAAAACAAGTGTTGAGGTTAAATGGTGATCCTGTAGAAGAAACTGATTTTGTTAAACCAGAGTAAGAATGAAAAGACATGAAACAATTAATATTTCTTGAAACGTTCACATTTTGTCCAGTTATAAATTCAAACGATTTTATATGATAGACCAACACAAAGTAACACAGAATTGTGAAGTTGAAGAAAAATATGTTGTTTTTTTTTTATGTACTTATACTCATGGTCTGCAGACTTGCGGGGGCAGCAGTCTAAACAGAGACGCTCAGATTTTCATCTCCCCAGACACGTCTTCCAGCTCCTCCATAGGTGCCCTAGGAGGTCTCCTTCTCCCAATAGAAAGTGCCAGGAACAACTTCTGAGGGAGGTGTCAAGGGGGCATCCGAAACAGATGCCCAAGCCACCTCAGCTGACTCCTCTCGATGTAGAGGAGCAGCGGCTCCAATCCGAGCTCCTCGCCCTGTCTCTAAGGGAGTACGTGGCCACCCTGAGGAGGAAGCTCATTTCAGATGCTTGAATCTGGAATCTCGTTCTTTTGGTCATGACCCAAAGTTCGTGCCCGTGACAGTAGGAAAGTAGCCTCACCAGTAAATCGAGAGCTTTGCCTTTTGGCGAACCTCTCTCTTCACCACAACGGACCAGCACATCCGGATTTCTGCCGCGGCCGCACCAATAATGTCTGTTCATCTCCATTCTCACCTCACTCGTGAACAAGACCCCAAGATACTTGAACTCCTCCACTTGAGGCAGGAACTTTCCTCCAACCTGTAGAAGGTAAGCCAGGGTTTCCAGTCGAGAATCATGGCATCAGATTTTTAGGAGCTGATCCTTATCTCTGTCGCTTTGCACCTGGCTGCAAACCGTCACAGTGCATGCTATAGGTGTTGACTAGAGGGGCCCAGCGGATAGGAAATCCACTGGTCCCTAAACAAGACCCTCTCCGGCCCTTAGCTGTGTCCTGCCCATGAATGTTATGAACAGTACCGGTGACAAAGGGCAGCCCTGCCATAGTCCTACATGCCCCAGGAACAGGTCTGACTTAATGTTCCAAGTAAAAATCTGCTAAATGTGACTGGAGATTTTTGCCAGCTATTCTATGCAAAATAGCTGAAGCTCAGTAAAATTAGGTGGAGTATTTGTTCCCATCAAAATTCAGGTCTTGCCACAAATACTGAATTGCATTAAGCTCTGGACTTTGACTGGGTATTTTTTAAATATGAATAAGGTCTGATCTAGACCATTCCATTGCAGTCTGTTTGTATGTTTAGGACCATCTTTTCGTAATCTCTGACCAGTTTATCTGTAACTAATGAGGAAAAGCATAAGGTGTATCCAAGTAAAAAGGGCTGAATGCATATGCACAGTGAAATATTAAGATTGTTATTTGCTGAACATTTTTGAAGACTGATCAAATAGATCTTTTGGGTGGCATTTTAAAAACTACAGATTCTGATTATCCTCATCTGTTTGCCAGCATGTTGATACTGATGTTTAGTCATAAGGCAATTCATAATTAATTGTTAACCTACTTTTAAAACAATACCAGGTGATTTATTCATGCATGACTGCAAATTAAAGGCCTTCTCTTCTTGCTTGTCTTCCGACAGATATTCCATGAAGATCCTCGTTACATCCTTTTCATCCACATGGTGATCAATGACGGCATTCAGCTGACTGTGACCAGCATGCTTTTCATCCTTAGCTACATTTTCTACAAGATCAATGTCTCTTTCTGTTGCTTCTTCATCCTGGTGGCGGTCTTCGCCACCAGAAACACCCCAGTTAATTTGGCCGGCATGGCCATAGAGCAGCTGCGTGAAGCTGACACCCCACCCACTTGAAAAATTCCGGCAAATAGACAGAATGGTTAGTGCTTCTTTTGTGCAGGTTTGGCGTTGAATTTTCCCTTTGTGCTTTTTGGTT
>JAHHUM010001137.1:0-10405 GCA_036173005.1 Crenichthys baileyi | reverse complement strand
TTTTTAAAGTGCCTTGAGACGACGTGTTGTGAATTGACGCTATATAAATAAACTGAATTTAATTGAATTGAAAAAACATGTTAGGGAATAGAGAAAACTGAATGGATTGAAAAATATGACCCAAGCAGAATATAAAGATATCTACGCAGCATCTGGAGAGACTAAATTGAGCTCTTGTGCACTCCTACAGACTCCGAGTACTCAACAAAATATATTTAAGGGCTAAAAAAGTGGATTTTGCATGATATGTCCCCTTTAAAACATGTTTCTTTTGAATGGCTTTCAACTCTAGTTAAGCAGGAAATTTGTGTTTGTTGTGCTGTAACACTTATTTTGCTGGGCTTTTTTTATTGTTGTATTGTTATTTTATTGTCTTTTACTATGTAAAGCTCATTGATCAACTGTGCTTGTTTTTAGATGTGTGATATAAATACATTTTTTGACTAAAATCTGTGAAATCCAGAACTTGTGACAAAGTGTGAATGTATAAAAACAAGAATGCAAATAAGGATAAAGATTTGAGGAAAAAAAAGTATTTTACAGTCTGAAATTAGCCCACTTAGCAGGGGAGAGAAAAGGGATGTGTCTGAAACCATGGGCAAAAACTAAATCCAGTATTTTGTATGTGGGCTGCAATTTTGCTGAAAAATACACTACTTACGGACGAAACCTCTGTTTTTAAAATGTTTTAGAAAATCCATACCGGCCTTGTATACTCCAAAATCAAGAAGGAACTTTGCTGTTGTGTTGGTTCCTCAGACACGTGAGGAGCTCCTGACAGCAAGTTACATAACTTGTGCATAGTTTATTAAAGAGTAATGTTTTATTTTTACTGCCTAAATATTCCTTTTATTATTGATTTTTGCTGCTTGTGTGTGTAATGTCTCTTTTATGCCCTTTCTGTGCTATTTGCAAATACATTCAATTAATGTTTTTGCTTGAATATAAAATACTAAGCTTAGCACCTTTCCTCAACTCATCTAGTAGTTGTGTTAAGTTTTATGGATCAAATTTCTCAATGTCCTACTACAATTCGGTATTTCCCCATTTGTGCTTTAGTGATGGAATGCATTTTACTATAAGAGAATCTTTGTCATATGCAGCCAGTGTCTGTGTTTTGAGTTTGTGTTTTAGTTTATTTCTCCTGGTCTGGTCCTTAATTTACCCTTAGTTCTGTGTTTTTATCTTGTTTATTGATTTCACTCTCTGCACCCTGACCCACACCTGTTCCTTGTTCCCCATGATTATTCTGTCCCTCTGTTCATTGGTTACCCCTGCTGTTCTGCCTGTATATAGGTTCCTTAGTTGCCTTTGTTCCCTGCTGGTTGCTTGTGTAGAGTCTTGTATGTTTATATCCTGTCTAGCACACAGTAAAGGCTAGTCAGGCTACTCTGTGTCCTGGTCTGATTCTGACACTGCATATTCCTGATGTCCTGTCTGGATTCTATGAGTGAGGAATTAAACTCATCTTACCTTCATGCTCCGTGTTTCCTGGAGTTCTACTCTGCACTTTGGTCCTACCACAACCCATTTCATGACAGTCTTATCAAAAAAGTTGTATTTTCAACATACTTTTTGTAGCAATTTATGTTGAGAAACTTTACAAATTAAATGAGAAGTGACAATGTTTGTTTTTGTGTGTCAATTCCAGTAATGAAAACCTACACCTACAAATCTAACTTTAAAATTTAACTTAAAAAATTATTTAATCCTTAAACTTTAAACCATAATTTATAGTATAAAAACAACAAATTTCATTGCTTTAGTGTTTTTTTTTTTGAATATTTTAATTATATTGATAGTTATACAGAAAAAAAAAAAAAATATATATATATATATATACATATATATATATATATAAATATATATATATATATATACTTAATGCTGTACAGAATGCTGAACAGAGAATATTTGCAGGCTATAAATACAATTAAAAGAAAAGGAAAAACCGGACAATGATGCATGGCATTGCTCAGACAGTATATGTTTGGTTTACCTTATTATATATAGAGGCATAGAGAGAAATCTTAAGGGTTGCAACAGTCACCAAACTAAATGATTCTTAAGGAATTACCTTCATGTTACCTTTTAAAAATTATAAGTTATATTACCTAAACATAATAATTAAGTTTACATAAATAAATAGGAAAGGACTGACATGAATAAATTTGAATAGAATAACATTTTAATTGAGCAAACTCTTTGTTCTACAATATCACGTTTCAATAAATGTTTTAAACTTTAACTTTATGCACAACTCTTGGTTTCTATTTAGAGCATTGTCCTTGTTCAGACCAGAAAAAGTTAACATTTCCCAGCAGATTTTCCTCCGGAAAGTGCAGTAGTTGCCTCAAGAGTGGGGTTTGTCTGATTGGCTGTGGTTTGGTTTGGAGCAGATGTGCTTGGCAAAGCTGAAGGTGATCCAGCAGTGGTTGGAGATGAAGTTGTTTTAGTTCGTGGAATCAGTCTTGTTGTAGAAGTTGTGGTTGTTATTGGAACAACTGTAGTTGTGATTGGAGCAGCTGTAATTGTTTTTGGGACAAGCATCTGTGATTTTGGTTAATGCAGGTGTGGAAATGGTTGGCACACCTGAAATGGTTGGAGGAGCTGTGTTATTTCTTAGAGGAGCATTGTTTGTTACAGGAGCAGCTGATCTTATTGGAAAAGTTGTAATTGATGGAACAGTCATTGTGGTTATAGCCATTGTGGTTGTCGCTCTAGTTGCAGTACTTTTTCTTAGAGCAGCTGTAGTTGTTAGAAATGCTCCTGTTGTGGTTGGAGCAGATGTAGTTCTGGTTGGGGCAGTTGTTGTTGTTGGAGCAGCAGTTGTTGTAGTTGAACCCATGTAGTTGTGGTTGGAAAATCTGTAGTTGTGGTTGGAAGGACTGTTGTCGTGGAAGGAGCAGCTGTAGATGTAGTTGGAACGGTTGATGTTGTTGTCAAAGCAGCTGTGGTTGTGGTTGCAACAGCTGTAGTAGTGGGTGGAAGGACAGTTGTGGTAGGAGCAGCTATAGATGTTGTCAGAGCAGCTGTGGTTGTGGTTTCCCAGCAGATTTTCCTCCGGAAACTAACAATAACTAACGTTGTTGCTGACTTGTCAGAAGCCATGCCAACAGGACCATGCTGAATGTAGTGATGAGGCTGATCTTGTGGCTTACTCCACTTGACATTTCTGTAAGAGTGTAAAAGGGGACACTGGGTATTATTTGATAAACGCCTCTGTGATATTGAAGATTTTGTGCCATATGCATTTTAATCTATATGTACAATAATGAAAATGTAATTTAGCTTACGTATGCCATCCACAAAAATAAAACTGGTGTCAATGTTGAAAGCAGTGATGTTTGAAGATGCATTGACCAAAACTTCAGCAATTTGTCTGTTTGTAGGAACAAACGCTGATGAAAATGCAAGGTCTATGTTGTTGATGATTGACCCATTGCTGCAAAGGTAGTAAGATATCAGTTAATATGTACACATTTCATTCAACAATATTCAGAATTAATCTGCAAATTGTACCTGAAAAATATCACAACAAAAGTGCGTAATGATGAAAATGTTCGCTGGAAGAGTGGTGCAAGCTGCAGAAAGACAAAGAAAATAGTTTGTAATAGTTGTCATTTTCTATACTGATCATCAAAATGCAAAAATTACACTAAATCTCAATAATTCATAGAAAGCTCTGCTAATCAAGTATGCAAAGAAGCTAAATATGGATACTGGAACAAAAGAACACCACAAATGGCAACCAAAAGTATTCAGACAACTTTTTAGTTTGTTTTGCTTTAATTTTTCGCAAACTTGGTAATACCTTGTCAGAAAATGTGCTTCTCTGTTAGTTTTAATATATTTTTTTAATATAGCCAGCAAATCATGGTAAAACATTGCTTTTTGAGTCTGCGTGATGTTTTACTGACATTAGCCATTTCAATCAGTAATTCTGTCCCACAAAAACAATAAGAGTTTAGAGTGTTGTTTGTAAAACCTCTGTTGCAGACATTTTACTAGCAGCTGAAATGAGACTTACATTAGACTTTAGAAGTGCAGCTCGATTAATAAATGCTGTAGAAGATGGGTTGAGCAAATCAATTGTGAAGGTCTCTCTAGCAGATCTAAAAGTCAGTCGCTTTGTTATTGTTGACTCCACAGTTGTAGTTATGGTTGTTGGTTTAACTCCAGTAGTGGTTGTTGTTGTGGTGGTGGTTGTAGAAGCGGTGATTGGTTTAGCTGTAGTAGTGTTTGTTAAAGCTGTTATATTTTCATTGGTAGCTGAAGCTTTGGTTGTAGCATTTGCAGCGGCAGTGATAGCAGTAACTGTAGAATTTGTGGGGGTTGTGGTTGGCAAAGGTGTGTCTGCCAGAAAAAAGGATAAAGTAACAATATTATTGTCAAAAAGAATTGCTTTAAAAAGTGTTTTGTGTTAAGTCAAATTTAATGTAATCATCATCAGAAAAAGTTAGCTAGCTAGTAAATGATACTAGTAATTTCAAGAAATAAGCAAATGAAAATTGTCGTGTAAAAATGGTCTCTTTTTGTCTGTTTTTATTCTCTTGAAACTCTAAGCAGTACATTTTTGGAAACAGTTCAAACTTAAAATAATGTGTTAAAAACCAGCCATTGCTTGTTTTGCAAAAAAAAAAAAAAAAAAACATCAACCTCTGCTGTGTTCAAGCCAAAATCAACAGAAACACAGACTGATGGAATGTACAAACATTAATGCCTAAATTAAAGCCTACATTACTCTGTTTTTCTCAGTGCTTCTACTTACATATTATTTGGACGGACCCAGGTTGAAACGCGACATTGAAGGTAGTGGTCTTTATGGCCTGTTCTAAGGTTTCTTGTACAACCTTATTCTCTGGGAGTTTTTCAAGTGGTGTTGTTTTATTAAACTCCACCCCCACCTCTGCTTCTGTGGCATTCATTCGTATTATGGTACTAGAAACTCTGCAATATAACCATAAATAAAACACGTTGAGAAAAACAGAAAATAAAAAGTAGCAACCTATAATAATCTGGTTTCTTTTCTATAAATGATGTAGATCAACAATATAATTATCACAACTCAGCTTACAGAAAGAGAAGTAAGATCCCAAAATTTTTAAACTCACCTAAATGCAGTGACAAAACTACGGATGAAGAGGGCTCCAAACCTTTTTCTGTAGATTTCATCGAACTGTAGAACATAGAATTAAAAACAATCCTAAGAACACTAAACATTTTTTATTTCAATAATATTTCAATATAGATGCAAATTGTATTTATGTTAAAGTGAATAAATAGAAACATTTCAGTTTGGCACTTACTGCTTCTTTGACTTTTTGCTCAAGTTCCTTAAACGCTTTGCTGTTTTTATCATTGAGTAGTTCAAAAAATGGTTCATATACTGTTACTCTAACAACAAAAAATAGAGCAGGAGCTCCGGTTGTAGTTTGTGCAGTAGTTGCCTCGAGAGTGGGGTTTGTCTGATTGGCTGTGGTTTGGTTTGGAGCAGCTGTTGTGCTTGGCAAAGCTGAAGGTGATCCAGCTGTGGTTTTGGAGATGAAGTTATTTTTAGTTCGTGGAATCAGTCTTGTTGTAGAATTTTGTGGTTTTTTTCTTATTGGGAAAACAACTGTAGTTTTTTTTTGGGGTTAGGGGGAAGAAAGCGGGTTTTTTTGTTTTTGGGGCCCCCCAAAAAATTTGGGGGGAAAAGCTTGGTTTTTTAATGAAGGTGTTTTGGAAAGGGTTGGCACACGGAAAAAATTTGGGAAGGGCCTTGTGGTGTTTTTCCTTGGGTTAGCATTTTTTTACAGGGGCAGTTTTGGGATGTTTTATTAAAAAGTTGTAATTGAGGTGGAAACAGTCATTTGGTTGTAGCAATTGTGGTTGTCGCGGCCAGTACTTTTTCGTTGAGCAGCTGTAGTTGTTTTTAAAAAGCTTTTTGGGGTTGGAGCAGCTGTGGTTGTGGTTGGTGCAGCGGTTGTTGGGTTTGGGACCAGCTGTTTGGGTTTTGGAAAAGGACAGTTGTTGTGGTGGAACAGCTGTAGTTGTGGGGTTGGAGCAAGCTGTGGTTGTGGGGGGAAAAAAGCTTTGTTTTTTTTTTTTTTTTTTTTTTTTTTTTTTTTTTTCTTTTTTTGGGGTTTTTTTTTTTTTTTTTTTTTTTTTTTGGGGTTTGGGGACTAGCTGTTGTTGTGGTTGGAGCAGCTGTGGTTGTAGACTGAGCAGCTGTGATTGTTGTCGGGGCAACTGTGGTTGTGGAAGGAGACGCTGTGGTTGTAGTTGGAGTGGATGTTGTTGTGATTGCAGCAGCTGTGGTTGTGGATGGAAAAACAGTTGTTGTGGTTGGAAGAGCTGTAGTTGTGGTTGGAATAGCTGTTGTTGTGGTCGGAGCAGCTGTTGTTGTGGTTGGAGCATCTGTGATTGTTGTCAGAACAGTTTTGGTTGTGGTAGGAATAGCTGTTGTTGTAGTTGGAACAGCTGTGGTTGTGGTTTGGAGAACCGTTGTTGTGGTTGGAACAGTTGAAGTTGTGGTTGTACCAGCTTTGGTTGTGTTTGGAGTAGCTGATGTTGTGGTCGGAGCAGCTGTTGTTTTCGTTTGAGCAGCTGTGGTTGTTGTCGGAGCAGCTGTTGTTGTGGTCGGAGCAGCTGTGGTTGTGGTCGGAAGGACAGTTGTTGTGGTTGGAAAAGCTGTAGTTGTGGTTGGAGCAGCTGTGGTTGTGGTTGGAACAGCTGTTGTTGCGGTTGGAGCAGCTGTTGATGTGGTTGGAGCAGCTGTGGATGAGGTAGGAACAGCTGTGGTTGTTGTCGGAGCAGATGTTTTGCTTGCAACAGCGGTAGTTGTCGTCGGAGTAGCTGGTGTTGTTGTTGGAGCAAGTTGGGATGTGGTTGGAAGGACAGTTTTTGTGGTTGGAACAGCTGTAGTTGTGGTTGGAGTAGCTGTTGTTGTGGTCGGAGCAACTGTGGTTATGGTGGGGTGGACAGTTGTTGTAGTTGGAAAAGTTTAGTTGTGGTTGGAGCAGCTTTGGTTGTGGTTGGAGCAGCTGTGGTTGTGGTTGGAAGGACAGTTGTTGTGGTTGGAAAAGCTGTAGTTGTGGTTGGAGCAGCTGTTGTTGTGGTTGGAGCAGCTGTGGTTGTTGTCAGAGCAGCTGTTGATCTGGTTGGAGAAACTGTGGATGAGGTAGGAGCAGCTGTTGTTGTGGTTGGAGCAGCTGTAGTTGTGGTAGGTGAAGCTGTGGTTGTGGTAAGACCAGCTGTTGTTGTGGTTGGAGCAGTTGTGGTTGTGGCTGGAGCAGTTGTGGTTGTTGTAGGAGCAGCTTTTGTTGTGGTAGGAGCAGCTGTTTTTGTGGTAGGAGCAGCTATTGTTGTGGTTGGAGCAGATGTGGTTGTGGTCGGAGCAGCTGTTGTTGTAGACTGAGCAGCTGTGGCTGTGGTTGCAGCAGCTGTGGTTGTGGATGGAAGAACAGTTTGTGGTTGGAGTAGCTGTTGTTGTGGTTGGAAGAGCTGTAGTTGTGGTTGGAGTAGCTGTTGTTGCTGTTGGAGCAACAGTTGATGTGGTTGGAGCAGCTGTGGTTTTGGTTGCGGAGCAGTTGTTGTTGTTGAAACAGCTGTAGTTGTGGTTGGAGTAGTTGTTGTTGTGGTCGGAGCAACTGTGGTTATGGTGGGGTGGACAGTTGTTTTTGTTGGAGCAGCTGTCGTTGCGGTTGGAGCAGCTGTGGTTGTGGTTGGAAGGACAGTTGTTGTAGTTGGAAAAGCTGTAGATGTGGTTGGAGCAGTTGTGGTTGTGGTAGGAGCAGCTTTTGTTGTGGTAGGAGCAGCTATTGTTGTGGTTGGAGCAGATGTGGTTGTGGTCGGAGCAGCTGTTGTTGTAGACTGAGCAGCTGTGATTGGGTTTTTTGGGGAGCAGCTCTGGTTTGGAAGGAGCAGTTGTGGTTTGTAGTCGGAGCAGCTGTGGTTGTGGGGAAGGAGACGCTGTGGTTGTAGTTGGAGTAGCTGTGGTTATGGTTGGGAGCACCGTTGTTGTGGTTGGAACAGCTGTAGTTGTTGTTGTAGCAGCTGTGGTTGTGGTAGGAGCAGCTGTTGTTGTGAGTTGAAGGACGGTTTTTGTTGTGGTTGGAAGAGCTCTAGTTGTGGTTGGAGTAGCTGTTGTTGTGGTCGGAGGAGCTGTTGTTGTGGTTGGAGCAGCTGTGATTGTTGTCGAAGCAGTTGTGGTTGTGGTTGGAAAAGCTGTGGTTGTAGTTGGAGCAGCTGTGGTTGTGGTTGGAGCAGCTGTTGTTGCTGTTTGAGCTGCTGTGGTTGTGGTTGGAAGGACAGTTGTTGTGGTTGGAAGGACAGTTGTTGTGGTTGGAAAAGCTGTAGTTGTGGTTGGAGCAGCTGTGGTTGTGGTTGGAGCAGCTGTTGTTGCTGTTTGAGCTGCTGTGGTTGTGGTTGGAAGGACAGCTGTTGTGGTTGGAAAAGCTGTAGTTGTGGTTGGAGCAGCTGTGGTTGTGGTTGGAACAGCTGTTGTTGTTGTTGGAGCAGCTGTTGATGTGGTTGGAGCAGCTGTGGTTGTTGTCGGAGCAGTTGTTGTTGTTGAAACAGCTGTAGTTGTGGTTGCAGCAGCTGTGGTTGTGGTTGGAAGGACGGTTGTTGTGGTTGGAAGAGCTCTAGTTGTGGTTGGAGTAGCTGTTGTTGTGGTCGGAGGAGCTGTTGTTGTGGTTGGAGCAGCTGTGATTGTTGTCGAAGCAGTTGTGTTGTTTTTTGGAAAAAAGCTGTGGTTGTGGTTGGAGCAAGCTGTGGGTTGTGGTTTGGGGGCAGCTTTTTTTGTTTGAGCTGCTGTGGTTGTGGGGTTGGGAAAGGACAGTTTTTTTGGGGTTTTGGGAAAAAGCTGTAAGTTGTGGTTGGAGACGCTGTGGTTGTGGTTGGAGCAGCTTGGTTTTCCCTGTTTGGTTTGGTGTGGTTTTTGGTTGGAAAGGACAGTTTTTGGGGGTTGGAAGGACCCTTTTGTTGTGGTTTGGGAAAAGCTGTAGTTTTGTTTTTTGGGCAGCTGTTGGTTGTGGTTTGGGGACAGCTGTTTGTTGCTGTTTGAGCTGCTGTGGTTTTTGGGGTTTGGGAAAGGGACAGTTTGTTGTGGTTTGGGAAAAAGCTGTAGTTGTGGTTTGGGGAGCAGCTGTGGTTTTGGGGTTTTGGGAAAACAGCTGTTGTTTTTTTTTTTTTTGGAGCAGCTGTTGATGTGGTTGGGGAGCAGCTGTGGTTGTTGTCGGAGCATTTGGGTTGTTGTTGGGAAAACCCTGTAGTTTGTGGTTGCAGCAGTTTGGGGTTTTTGGTTGGAAGGACAGTTTGTTGTAGTTTGGAAAAGCTGTTTTGTGTTTGGGGCAGCTTGTTGTTGGGGTTTTTGGAGCAGCTGTGGGTTGTTGTCAGAGCAAGCTGTTTATCTTGGTTGAAAAGCTGTGGATGAGGTAGGGAGCACTTTTGTTGTGGTTTGGGAGCAGCTGTGGGTTTGTGGTAGGAGCAGCTGTGGTTGTGGTATGACCAGCTGTTGTTGTGGTTGGAGGGGCAGTTTGTGGTTGTGGTAGGAGCAGTTTTGTTGTGGTAGGAGCAGCTATTGTTGTGGTTGGAGCAGATGTGGTTGTGGTCGGAGCAGCTGTTGTTGTAGACTGAGCAGCTGTGATTGTTGTCGGAGCAGCTCTGGTTGTGGAAGGAGCAGTTGTGGTTGTAGTCGGAGCAGCTGTGGTTGTGGAAGGAGACGCTGTGGTTGTAGTTGGAGTAGCTGTGGTTATGGTTGGGAGCACCGTTGGATGTGCTTGGAACAGCTGTAGTTGTTGTAGCAGCTGTGGTTGTGGTTGGAGCAGCTGTTGTTGTGGATGGAAGGACAGTTGTTGTGGTTGGAACAGCTGTAGTTGTGGTTGGAATAGCTGTTGTTGTGGTCGGAGCAGCTGTTGTGGTTGGAGCAGCTGTTGTTGTGATCGGAGCAGCTGTTGTTGTGGTCGGAGCAGCTGTGGTTGTGGTTGGAGCAGCTGTGGTTGTGGTTGGAGCAGCTGTTATTGTGGTTGGAGCAGCTGTGGTTTTGGTTGGAAGGACAGTTGTTGTAATTGGAACAACTGTAGTTGTGGTTGGAGCAGCTGTGGTTGTGGTTTTGGCAGCTGTTGTTGTAGATTGAGCAGCTGTTGTTGTGGTAGGAGCAGCTGTTGTGGTTGGAGGAGCTGTGGTTGTGGTAGGAGCAGCTGTGGTTGTAGTTGGGGCAGCTATGGTTGTGGTTGGACGGACAGTTGTTGTGGTTGGAGCAGCTGTTGTTGTGGATGGAAGGACAGTTGTTGTGGTTGGAGCAGCTGTTGTTGTAATCGGAGCAGCTGTTGTTGTGGTTGGAGCAGCTGTTTTTGTGGATGGAGAAGATGTTGTTGTGGTTGGAGAGTGTTTTTGGGGTTTGGAGCAACATTTTTTTTGG